>CM070103.1:9692097-9757097 GCA_036178185.1 Liparis tanakae | reverse complement strand
AAATTTCCCCATTGTGAGATCAATAAAGTATACATTATTATTATTATTATTATTGTGTATGTTCACATGTGTTCACATGTACAGGGTTAGGTGGAGGTTCACATACATGTGAACATACATGTGAACCTCCAGGGTTTCAGGCCTCATTAAGTCCAGAGTGTGGGGGCCGTGTTCTCCGGGGCTCCGTGTCATGTGACGTAGATGGTTGTTGATTCCAGAGGAGCAGCGTGACGAAGAGGAGGAGGAGGAGGAGGAGGAGCAGGACCTCACGCCCACTGTGAAGGTTGGAGCCAAGAAGCAGAAGAAGATGGAGGAGAAACAAGCCAAGAAGGCCCAAAGGGAGGTGAGCGCTGGAGATGTTCATGGACCTCCTCTAGGACCTCCTCTACGACCTCCTGGTGTCCTCGGGCCTCCTGGTGACCTCCTCTAGGGCCTCCTGGTGTCCTCACACCTCCTCTAGGACCTCCTGGTGTCCTCAGGCCTCCTGGTGACCTCAGACCTCCTCTAGGGCCTCCTGGTGACCTCAGACCTCCTCTAGGGCCTCCTGGTGACCTCCTCTAGGGCCTCCTGGTGACCTCCTCTAGGGCCTCCTGGTGACCTCCTCTCGGGCCTCACGGTGTGGTGATGTTCCCTCAGGCGGAGCTGGAGGAGCGGGAGGAGAGGAAGAGGATGCAGGAGCTCCGAGAGCAGGAGAGCCGCCATGAGGACGAGAAGGAGAGACAGCTGGAGCAGAGACAGGTAGGACCAGCTGACTCCTCCCCCTGTGAGGGAGCAGGTGTGTGTGTGTGAGTGTGTGAGAGTGTGAGAGGAGGTGCTGACTCTGTCTCCAGGAGGAGGACGAGCGCCGGGCTAAGGAGGAGCAGGACCGGCGTGAGGAGGAGGAGTACCTGAAGCTGAAGGCCTCCTTCATCATCGAGGACCAGGGGGAGGAGGAGCAGCTCACGGAGGACCAGGTGTGTGTGTGTGTGTGTGTGTGTGTGTGTGTGTGTGTGAGAGACATGGTCTAAATGTGTGTGTGTGTGTGTTCCTCAGTCACGGAACCTGCTGCAGGAGTTCATCCAGCACATCAAGGTAAGAGTAAGAGCCCCCTGAGGCCCTGAGGCCCCCGAGGCCCAGAGGCCCCCGAGGCCCCCTGAGCCCCCTGAGGCCCTGAGGCCCCCGAGGCCCAGAGCCCCCTGAGGCCCCCTGAGCCCCTGAGGCCCCCGAGCCCCCTGAGGCCCCCTGAGGCCCCCGAGGCCCTGAGCCCCCTGAGCCCCCTGAGGCCCCCGAGGCCCTGAGGCCCCCGAGGCCCCGAGGCGTCCTCACGTGAGCCTGTGCCTGCAGAGCTCCAAGGTGGTGCTGCTGGAGGACCTGGCCTCTCACTTCGGCCTGAGGACTCAGGACGCCATCGACAGGCTGCAGGACCTGCTGGCTGACGGATCGCTCACAGGTCAGTGGACATGTGTAGAGGTCCTCTCTCCTGTGACATGTTGCCATGACAACCGCCTGTCTCCAGGAGTGATTGACGACCGGGGGAAGTTCATCTCCATCACCCAGGAGGAGCTGGACTCCGTGGCGCGCTTCATGAGGCAGCGCGGCCGCGTGTCCATCACCGAGCTGGCCCAGGCCAGCAACTCCCTCATCAACCTGCTGCCCGAGGGCCTGGGCCCCGCCTGAGGGACCGGACCCCGAGGGACCCCGTAGAGACCCCATAGAGACCCCCCAGAACCCCAAGGGACCCCCGACCGCTCTGCACCATCAGAGCGGTGTCTCAGGACACCAGGAGACGGACGCCTTGGTCCTGCAGGTGGATCGTGGAGTAAATACATGAACAAACTGACTCAGTGTGTTGTTGTTGTTGTTTACTGCATCTCTACTGCACACCAACATTAAAGAGGTCAACCCCATCTCGCTGTAGATAACGTCTGTTGGCTGTCATACACCTGAAGGCTCTGCTCTGAGTCTCAGGGACCTGTGGAGGCGTCAGTGAGCCGTCCACCTGGTAGAGCTGCAGACCTGCACCCAGTCAGCTGGAGGTCTCCTGGTCTCGGTCCTGGTCTCGGTCCTGGTCTCGGTCCTGGTCCCGGTCCCTCGGACTCTGCCGGCTGTGCGTCAGCTCCCAGGTGGAGGTGTCTCCTCTGTCCTGGAGGAGGAGAACACGTCTGTCCTCTGACTCACACCGGGGGAGGGGCGTCTCGTACCTTTATCAGGACCCCCAGGGGGGCCAGGTCCTCCCGGAGGCGGTCACAGGCTCTGAGGAGCGGCGCTCTCTGTGGGTGGAGGCGGGGCCCGTTGGGGGGGCCCTCCTGAGGAGCCAGGGCCCAGGCCCGAACCTCGCTCCTGAACCGGGTCAGCTGCTCCACCACCGCCTCCAGACCTCCACCACGGGCCCCCACAGCAGGGCCCTGGACCACAGGAGGACGAGTCAGGGGGGACCAGAGGAGTACTACACCACCCACTGGTCCAGAGCCAGACCAGAGGAGGGGTCCTACCCCCCCGTCTCCACTGACCTCGGTGGGCAGCGGGTCGATCCCGAACACGTCCAGGACGTCTCGGAGATAGCTGACGATGGCGCCGAACACGGCAGGGGTCCGGGACCCCCCCTCACCCTACGCACACACACACACACCAGGATGACGTGTCGTCACCCAGCCCTCCGGTTAGCGGTCGGTTGCGGTGGTTACCTTGGCAACGGGCTGCAGTTGCTGGTTGCCGTGGTGAACCAGCCTCATCACGGCGCCGATGGCTCTCGGCGTGTCGAAGTCGTCGGCCAGAGCGTTCACCACGCTTGCTTTACTCTGGGCCAACCTGAGACACAAGAACACCTTCCACCTTCAGGGTGGTGTACACCTGAAGGTGGAGGCTTCAACGACACCTGCAGGGAGGAACACCAGCTACAGGTGAAGCTGCTCTACACAGCGGCTCTGATTGGACTGGTCCAGGAGCCCGACGGCCCTCTGAAGGGACACCAGACATGACATCACATGACATGACATCACGTGACATCACATGACATCACATGACATTACATCACATGACATGACATCACATCACATGACATCAGACATGACATCACATGTCATGACATCACATGACATCAGACATGACATCACATGACATTACATCACATGACATCACATTACATCACATGACATCAGACATGACATCACATGACACCAGACATGACATCACATGACATGACATCACGTGACATCACATGACATCACATCACATCACATGACATCAGACATGACATCACATGTCATGACATCACATGACATCAGACATGACATCACATGACATGACATCACATGACATCACATGACATTACATCACATCACATGACATCAGACATGACATCACATGACATCAGACATGACATCACATGTCATGACATCACATTACATCACATGACATCACATGTCATGACATCACATGACATCAGACATGACATCACATGTCATGACATCACATGACATCAGACATGACATCACATGTCATGACATCACATGACATCAGACATGACATCACATGTCATGACATCACATGACATCACATGTCATGACATCACATGACATCACGTCATGACATCACATGACAGGTCGTACAGGTCATAAAGGTCGTACAGGTCATACAGGTCGTACAGGCCGTATTGTTCTCCAGTCTCAACCCTGTTGTACAACGACAAACTAAAAGTGTGTGACCTTGTTTTCAAGAGTCGACAAAACGACGGCGTTGAGCTCCAGCTGTGAACATCGAGCAGATGTACGTGTTCTCCACACAACGCGCCTGACCCCTGGTGAGTCGCCGTGGAGACCCTCAGCCACTACACCGTTACTGCTGCGCCACGCTGGAGCTGGAGCTGGAGCTGGAGCTGGAGGTGGAGCTGGAGGTGGAGCTGGAGGTGGAGGACGATCCTACCTCTCCCAGAGAAGAGCCTCCTGCACCGGGGGGCAGTGCAGCTGCCCCGCCATGTAGGCCGTGGCGTCGTGGATGAAGCTGGAGACGGTCCTGAGGGAGGAGCGGGCCTCCTGCATGCTGCCATCACTGTAGTCCACGGCTGAGGAGACACCATGTCATCTCCATGAACAGGAACAGGACTAACCTCTGATGCAGTGAAGGTAACCAGACTAACCTCTGATGCAGTGAAGGTAACCAGACTAACCTCTGATGCAGTGAAGGTAACCAGACTAACCTCTGATGCAGTGAAGGTAACCAGACTAACATCTGATGCAGTGAAGGTAACCAGACTAACCTCTGATGCAGTGAAGGTAACCAGACTAACCTCTGATGCAGTGAAGGTAACCAGACTAACCTCTGATGCAGTGAAGGTAACCAGACTAACCTCTGATGCAGTGAAGGTAACCAGACTAACCTCTGATGAGAATGAAGCAGAAACTCGTTCCCACCTGATCTGTATTTGGTCAACAGACAAAACATCCGGAACTCGTTGGCGGAGTAGGACTTCAGGAAGTCCTGGAGGGCACACACACACACACGGGTCAGCGCCACGGACCACGAGGCTACAGTGATGCATCATGGGGGACGGCTTTACCTTGATGGTGACGAAGTTCTTCAAAGACTTGGACATTTTCTCGGCGCTCCCTTTGAGGTGTAAGTGGCCTAAACACAACAACAACAACAACAACCAATCAGGTGCACAGAAACAACCAGGGGGCGTGGCCTGTGGTGGCCTCCACAATGAAGGTCTCTAGCTGATGTCTGGAGCTCATGGGTCAGCAGGACACTAGTGCAGCTACCTGAGTGGAGGAAGTAGCTACCTGGGTGGAGGAAGTAGCTACCTGAGTGGAGGAAGTAGCTACCTGGGTGGAGGAAGTAGCTACCTGAGTGGAGGA
This sequence comes from Liparis tanakae, assembly GCA_036178185.1. Taxonomy (NCBI): domain Eukaryota; kingdom Metazoa; phylum Chordata; class Actinopteri; order Perciformes; family Liparidae; genus Liparis; species Liparis tanakae. Next base: position 9,752,262 of record CM070103.1, on the reverse strand, counting down.
AGTAGCTACCTGAGTGGAGGAAGTAGCTACCTGGGTGGAGGAAGTAGCTACCTAAGTGGAGGAAGTAGCTACCTGAGTGGAGGAAGTAGCTACCTGGGTGGAGGAAGTAGCTACCTGGGTGGAGGAAGTAGCTACCTGAGTGGAGGAAGTAGCTACCTGGGTGGAGGAAGTATCTACCTGGGTGGAGCTACCTGGGTGGAGGAAGTAGCTACCTGAGTGGAAGAAGTAGTTACTTGAGTGGAGGAAGTAGCTACCTGAGTGGAGGAAGTAGTTACTTGAGTGGAGGAAGTAGCTACCTGAGTGGAGGAAGTAGTTGGCCCACTGGCCACACTGGTGGTAGGCTTCACTCTGAGCCACCTCGTTCTCATGGTGAGGGAAGGCCAGGTCAACCCCTCCAGAGTGGACGTCCAGCTGACTGCCAAACACCGAGCTGGAACACAGGAGAACCCACCGTCTGGAGAACATCTAGAGAACCCACAGTCTGAAGAACATCTAGAGAACCCACAGAGCCTGGAGAACATCTAGAGAACCCACAGAGTCTGAAGAACATCTAGAGAACCCACAGTCTGAAGAACATCTAGAGAACCCACATTCTTCTAACCAGCAGTAGAACCTCCTAACCAGCTGTAAAACCTTCTAACAAGTAGAACCTCCTCACCAGCAGAACCTCCTCACCTGGCGATGGTGGAGCACTCGATGTGCCAGCCCGGCCTCCCCGGTCCCCATGGAGACCCCCAGGCCGGTTCCCGAGGCTTGGCCCTCTTCCAGAGAGAGAAGTCCCTCCAGTCTCGCTTCCCCGAGTCGGCTGGAGAACAGGGGGGGGGGGGGACAGGGACATGGAGAACATGGAGAACATGGAGAACATGGGCCATAGGAAGGACCACTCACCAGGTTCTAGCTGAGGATCCACAGTGCCCCCAAACCGGCCGTACCGATCCCCAATGGACCGGATGTCAAAGTACACGTCACCTGCAACGAGGACCACCCGGTAACCATGGCAGCAGGTGTGACACCAGGTAACCATGACAGCAGGTGTGACACCAGGTAACCATGGCAGCGGTTGACACCAGGTAACCATGACAGCAGGTGTGACACCAGGTAACCATGACAGCAGGTGTGACACCAGGTAACCATGACAGCAGGTGTGACACCAGGTAACCATGACAGCAGGTGTGACACCAGGTAACCTTGGCAGCGGATGACACCAGGTAACCATGGCAGCAGGTGTGACACCAGGTAACCATGGCAGCAGGTGTGACACCAGGTAACCATGACAGCAGGTGTGACACCAGGTAACCATGGCAGCGGTTGACACCAGGTAACCATGACAGCAGGTGTGACACCAGGTAACCTTGGCAGCGGTTGACACCAGGTAACCATGACAGCAGGTGTGACACCAGGTAACCTTGGCAGCGGGTGACACCAGGTAACCATGACAGCAGGTGTGACACCAGGTAACCATGGCAGCGGTTGACACCAGGTAACCATGACAGCAGGTAACCATGGTAGCGGCCGTGGCGCTCACCGTGCTCCGTGGCGTAGGCGTGTCCGTTGGAGACGATCCTCTGGATGAAGGAGACGATGTGGGGAACGTTGTCCGTGACACGGAGATACACGGCAGGAGGAACCACCTGCAGGACAGAACCACAGGTTATGATCGACACAGGAGCAGAACATACACACAACGTCTGAGGAACACCTGGGGAACATCTGGGGAACATGAGGAACGTATGGGGAACATGAGGAATGTTTGGGGAACGTCTGGGGAACGTGAGGGGAACACGGGGAACGTGAGGAACCTCCTCCTAGAGTCCCTTCAGATCAGGTGAGACTAGGAGGACACGGCTCTACCTTCAGCGACAGCATGTCCCTCTTGAAGCCGGCCTCGAACTGAGAGGCCACCGAGGAGGGAGACACATTCTCCTGCACAGGAGGTCAAAGGTCAGATGTTATCCCACATGGTCCAGAACCAGGACCGGGTCCGGACCCTGTGGACCCACCTGCCAGCCCCTCTGGATGATCTTGTCGTCGATGTCCGTGATGACCATGGCGTGGATGACGGTGGTTCCGAACATCCGGGTCAGGATCCTCTGCAGGATGTCAAAGCGGACGTAGGAGCTGCGGGACAAAGCCAGTCAGCTGATTGGTCAGCCGTGCACGTGACGTCCACCTCGCATCCTTACCAGGCGTGCCCCAGGTGAGCGTGGTCGTAGACGGTGGGTCCGCAGCTGTACCTGTGAACAAGTCAGACTGAGAGCCGGTCTGCCCGAGCCTCCCTCAGCAGGTCTCCCCCATCCCCGGTCCCCGGTTCCCGGTCCCTTACCAGGTCGCGACCCCTTCCCGAGCCACGATGAGAGGCTCTTTCTGCTTGGTGAGGCTGTTGAAGGTCTTCACCCCCGTGTCGAACCCGCTGGGTCTCACCCAGGTCTTCCCGGACCCGCTGCTCGCGGGTCTGGATCCGAGAGGTCTGCACCTGAGGGGGGAGACCCCCCGGAGGACCTTCGGCGTCCACATCGCGACGTGCGCTCGTCCCAGACCAACAGCCGCTCACGCGCTCCACGTCTCGCGAGAGTGTGATACCGGAAGTGCTCCGCCGTGTCATGTGACGCGTCGGCCGTGCCAAGAGGTCTTCAGGTCTTCGTCTGACAGCCCGCGAACCCCAGGAGATGCAGAACGTGATCAACTCGGTGAAGGGCACGGCCCTCGGGGTGGCGGAGTACCTCACGCCAGTGCTGAAGGTAGCGGAGCTCCCGTTAGCTTGTTGTTAGCTTGTTGTTAGCATGTGGCGGTGGTGGCGGACCCGAACCTGCCGGAAGTGCTGCTCCTGGAGGCTAACGCTCACGTGACGTCTCCACTCTAACGCACCGTGTCGGTTCTGTTCTCACAGGAATCCAAATTCAAGGAGACCGGAGTCATCACGCCGGAGGAGGTGAGGGTCCGGGTCCGGGTCTGGGTCGGGGTCCGGGTCCAGGTCCGGGTCTGGGTCTGGTACATGATGAAGAGCCTGGGTACTCATCCTCCTCTTCTCTTGTAGTTCGTAGCTGCCGGGGACCACCTGGTCCACCACTGCCCCACATGGAAGTGGTGAGTCTCGGATCTCATGAAGTTACTACTTACTAGTTACTACTGTGGTAACTGTTGGTAGTAATGTTGTTAATGTGATGACTATAATAACTAATGTGAAGCAAACCCCCTATAGGAGGCTCACAAGCCCCGTTTCAAATGTAGTTAAATATAACATACACACGATGTGTTCATGTCCCATCTCTATAACACGATGTGTTCATGTCCCATCTCTATAACACGATGTGTTCATGTCTCATCTCTATAACACGATGTGTTCATGTCCCATCTCTATAACACGATGTGTTCATGTCCCATCTCTATAACACGATGTGTTCATGTCCCATCTCTATAACACGATGTGTTCATGTCCCATCTCTATAACACGATGTGTTCACGTCTCATCTCTATAACGCAATGTGTTCATGTCTCATCTCTATAACACGATGTGTTCATGTCTCATGTCTATAACACAATGTGTTCATGTCTCATCTCTATATGATGTGTTCATGTCTCATCTATATAACACGATGTGTTCATGTCTCATCTCTATAACATGATGTGTTCATGTCTCATCTCTATATGATGTGTTCATGTCCCATCTCTATAACACGATGTGTTCATGTCATGTCTCATCTCTATAACATGATGTGTTCATGTCTCATCTCTATATGATGTGTTCATGTCCCTTCTCTATATGATGTGTTCATGTCTCATCTCTACATGATGTGTTCATGTCTCATCTCTACATGATGTGTTCATGTCTCATCTCTATAACAATGTGTTCATGTCTCATCTCTATAACACGATGTGTTCATGTCTCATCTCTATAACACGATGTGTTCATGTCTCATCTCTATATGATGTGTTCATGTCTCATCTCTATAACATGATGTGTTCATGTCTCATCTCTATAACATGATGTGTTCATGTCTCATCTCTATATGATGTGTTCATGTCCCATCTCTATAACACGATGTGTTCATGTCATGTCTCATCTCTATAACATGATGTGTTCATGTCTCATCTCTATATGATGTGTTCATGTCCCTTCTCTATATGATGTGTTCATGTCTCATCTCTATATGATGTGTTCATGTCCCATCTCTATAACACGATGTGTTCATGTCATGTCTCATCTCTATAACATGATGTGTTCATGTCTCATCTCTATATGATGTGTTCATGTCCCTTCTCTATATGATGTGTTCATGTCTCATCTCTATATGATGTGTTCATGTCTCATCTCTATAACACAATGTGTTCACGTCTCATCTCTATAACACGATGTGTTCACGTTTCATCTCTATATGATGTGTTCATGTCTCATCTCTATAACACGATGTGTTCATGTCTCATCTCTATATGATGTGTTCATGTCTCATCTCTATATGATGTGTTCATGTCTCACCTCTATAACATGATGTGTTCATGTCTCACCTTTATATGATGTGTTCATGTCTCATCTCTACATGATGTGTTAATGTCTCACCTCTACATGATGTGTTCATGTCTCATCTCTACATGATGTGTTCATGTCTCATCTCTCTAACATGATGCGTTCATGTCTCATCTCTACATGATGTGTTCATGTCTCATCTCTATAACATGATGTGTTCATATCTCATCTCTATGATGTGTTCATGTCTCATCTCTATATGATGTGTTCATGTCTCACCTCTATAACATGATATGTTCATGTCTCATCTCTATAACATGATGTGTTCATGTCTCACCTCTACATGATGTGTTCATGTCTCATCTCTATAACATGATGTGTTCATGTCTCACCTCTACATGATGTGTTCATGTCTCATCTCTACATGATGTGTTCATGTCTCATCTCTACATGATGTGTTCATGTCTCATCTCTACATGATATGTTCATGTCTCATCTCTATAACATGATGTGTTCATGTCTCATCTCTATGATGTGTTCATGTCTCATCTCTACATGATGTGTTCATGTCTCATCTCTACATGATGTGTTCAGGGCCTCGGGGGAGGAGGTGAAGGTGAAGCCGTATCTACCTCAGGACAAACAGTTCCTCCTGACGCGCAACGGTGAGATCTGACATATTTATAATGTGTTTGTTCTTTTATTGTTGCTTATTGAATTCAAACTATTTCAAATTAGAACTGGAAACAATGTTTTGTTTTGTCAGCTAAAGCTACACCAGCAACAGCCTCGTTTATCAGTCTTAAGCATCCACAAATATATGTATTTATTTATGTTCTCCCTTTGGTTTGTGTTGACTTGTGTGTTGTTTGTGTTGACTTGTTTTTTGTTGACATGTGTGTTGTTTGTGTTGACTTGTTGACTTGTTTGTGGTTTGTGTTGACTTGTTTGTTGTTTGTGTTGACTTGTTTGTTGTTTGTATTGACTTGTTTGTGGTTTGTGTTGACTTGTTTGTGTTGACTTGTTTGTTGTTTGTGTTGACTTGTTTGTGTTGACATGTTTGTGTTGACTTGTTTGTGTTGACTCGTTTGTGTTGACTTGTTTGTTGTTTGTGTTGACTTGTTTGTTGTTTGTGTTGACTTGTTTGTGTTGACTTGTTTGTTGTTTGTGTTGACTTGTTTGTGTTGACTTGCTTGTTGTTTGTGTTGACTTGTTTGTGTTGACTTGTTTGTTGTTTGTGTTGACTTGTTTGTTGTTTGTGTTGACTTGTTTGTGTTGACTTGTTTGTTGTTTGTGTTGACTTGTTTGTCATTTGTGTTGACTTGTTTGTGTTGACTGTTCTGTCAGTTCCGTGTTATAAGCGTTGTAAACAGATGGAGTATTCAGATGAGCTGGAGGCCATCATAGAGGAGGATGATGGAGACGGAGGCTGGGTGGACACCTACCACAACTCAGGTTCAGCTCCACGTACATTCTGAGATATATATATATATATATATATATATATATATATATATATATATATATATATATATATATATATATACACACATATATATTTGCTGTAGTTTGGTTACAATTCGACAGCTCAGTTGAACAATGGATGAAATGGATGGTGACCTGAAGGTCTTTTAGAATCAGAGGGTTGGTACCTCATTAGCATTAGTTTAGCTAGCATTAGCTCCACTAGCATTACATGAGCTATAATTACCTGAGCTAACGTTACCTGAGCTAGCATTAGCTTTACTAGAATTACCTTTACTAGCATTAGCTTCACTAGCATTACCACTAGCATTACTCAAGCCAGCATTAGCTCAGCCAGCATTAGCCAAGCTTGCATTAGCCAAAATAGCATTAGTTTAGCTAGCATTAGCTTCGCTAGCATTAGCCCTGCTAGCTGACTTGTGGTCACTCTGCCCTTGTGGTCAGACTTGGTGCTAAAGATGAATGTCTGTCAGCAGGTGTGTTAGGAGTCACGGACGCTGTAGGAGAGATCTCCCTGGACAACAGTAAGGTATGCTCCATGGCTCACGAAGGGCTCCGGGTTAGTTCTGGTCCTGGTGGTCTACCACAGGGCTCTGGGTTAGTTCTGGTCCTGGTGTTCTACCACAGGGCTCCGGGTTAGTTCTGGTCCTGGTGGTCTACCACAGGGCTCCGGTTTAGTTCTGGTCCTGTTGGTCTACCACAGGGCTCTGGGTTAGTTCTGGTCCTGGTGTTCTACCACAGGGCTCCGGGTTAGTTCTGGTCCTGGTGGTCCAGCACAGGGCTCTGGGTTAGTTCTGGTCCTGGTGGTCTACCACAGGGCTCTGGGTTAGTTCTGGTCCTGGTGGTCTACCACAGGGCTCCGGGTTAGTTCTGGTCCTGGTGGTCCAGCACAGGGCTCTGGGTTAGTTCTGGTCCTGGTGGTCTACCACAGGGCTCTGGGTTAGTTCTGGTCCTGGTGGTCTACCACAGGGCTCTGGGTTAGTTCTGGTCCTGTTGGTCCAGCAAGGGGCTCTGGGTTAGTTCTGGTCCTGGTGGTCTAGCACGGGGCTCTGGGTTTGGACCCGCCTCCTGAGCGTTTGGTGTGTGTGTAGATGTAATCGGTTCTGTTCATCTGGACCAGGACAAGAACATCAACGCCACATCTGCAGCTAATGGGGACGATGACGGGGATGAGGATGAAGATGGAGAAGCAGCCGATATGGAAGGTACTTCAATATATTGATGAGGTACTGGTGACCTCACGCGGTGAAGCCCCGCCCCTAGCCCCGCCCCCTCTGCAGCGCTCTAACTGGACCGTGCTTTGTTTCAGAGTACGAGGAGAGCGGCCTGCTGGAGACGGACGAGGTAAGACGAGAAGATTAAGATGTACAGCTCACACAGGGTGGAGAACATGGTGGAGCACAGGGTGGAGAACAGGGTGGAGAACAGGGGGAGAACAGGGTGGAGCACAGGGTGGAGAACAGGGTGGAGCACAGGATGGAGAACAGGGTGGAGAACATGGTGGAGCACAGGGTGGATAACAGGGTGGAGCACAGGATGGAGAACAGGGTGGAGAACATGGTGGAGCACAGGGTGGATAACAGGGTGGAGAACATGGTGGAGCACAGGGTGGATAACAGGGTGGAGAACATGGTGGAGCACAGGGTGGAGAACATGGTGGAGCACAGGGTGGAGAACAGGGTGGAGAACATGGTGGAGCACAGGGTGGAGAACAGGGTGGAGAACATGGTGGAGCACAGGAGAACATGGTGGAGCACAGGGTGGAGCACAGGAGAACATGGTGGAGCACAGGGTGGAGCACAGGAGAACATGGTGGAGCACAGGGTGGAGCACAGGAGAACATGGTGGAGCACAGGGTGGAGCACCGGGTGGATAACATGGTGGAGCACAGGGTGGAGCACAGGAGAACATGGTGGAGCACAGGGTGGAGAACATGGTGGAGTACAGGGTGGAGCACAGGGTGGAGCACAGGAGAACATGGTGGAGCACTGGGTGGAGCACAGGGTGGAGCACAGGGTGGATAACAGGGTGGATAACATGGTGGAGCACAGGGTGGAGCACAGGAGAACATGGTGGAGAACATGGTGGAGCACAGGGTGGAGAACATGGTGGAGCACAGGGTGGAGCACAGGAGCACAGGGTGGAGAACAGGGTGGAGAACATGGTGGAGCACAGGGTGGAGCACAGGAGAACATGGTGGAGCACAGGGTGGAGCACAGGAGAACAAGGTGGAGCGCAGGGTGGAGAACATGGTGGAGCACAGGGTGGAGCGCAGGGTGGAGAACATGGTGGAGCACAGGGTGGATAACAGGGTGGAGCACAGGGTGGAGAACAGGGTGGAGCACAGGGTGGAGCACATGAGCACAGGGTGGAGAACATGGTGGAGCACAGGGTGGAGCACAGGAGAACATGGTGGAGCACAGGGTGGAGCACAGGAGAACATGGTGGAGCACAGGGTGGAGCACATGAGAACAAGGTGGAGCGCAGGGTGGAGAACATGGTGGAGCACAGGGTGGAGCACAGGAGAACATGGTGGATCACAGGGTGGAGCACATGGTGGAGAACATGGTGGAGCACAGGAGAACAGGGTGGATCACAGGGTGGAGCACAGGAGAACATGGTGGAGCACAGGGTGGAGCGCATGATAACATGGTGGAGCACAGGAGAACATGGTGGAGCACAGGAAAACAGGGTGGAGCACAGGGTGGAGCACAGGAGAACAGGGTGGAGCACAGGGTGGAGAACATGGTGGAGCAAATGGTGGAGCACAGGGTGGAGCACAGGAGAACATGGTGGAGAACATGGTGGAGCACAGGGTGGAGAACGGGGTGGAGAACATGGAGAACAGGGTGGAGAACATGGTGGAGAACAGGGTGGAGCACAGGGTGGAGAACATGGTGGAGAACATGGTGGAGCACAGGGTGGAGCACAGAAGAACAGGGTGGAGCACAGGGTGGAGCACAGGGTGGAGCACAGGGTGGAGCACAAGGTGGAGCACAGGGTGGAGCACAGGAGAACATGGTGCAGCACAGGGTGGATCACAGGGTGGAGCACAGGGTGGAGAACAGGGTGGAGCACAGTGTCTCCTGGGCCTGACCCCCCCCCCCCCCCCCCCCCCCCCCCCCAGGCGACCTTGGACACCAGGACGCTGGTGGAGGTCAAGGTGGACCCTGGCAGTGAGGACTCCATCCTGCAGACCAGGACCTACGACCTCTACATCACCTACGACAAGTACTACCAGACGCCCCGCCTCTGGCTCTTTGGGTACGACGAGGTACGGACCGGGACCGCAGAGGCCTCTAGGACCCGCAGAGGCCTCTAGGGCCAGTAGAGGCCTTTAGGACCCGCAGAGGCCTCTAGGACCAGTAGAGGCCTCTAGGACCAGTAGAGGCCTTTAGGACCAGTAGAGTCTGATAGGACCAGAGGACCCGCAGAGTCCTTTAGGACCAGAGGACCAGCAGAGTCTGGTAGGACCAGTAGAGGCCTTTAGGACCAGAGGACCCGCAGAGTTCTTTAGGACCAGAGGACCTGCAGAGTCCTTTAGGACCAGTGGAGTCTGATAGGACCAGTAGAGGCCTTTAGGACTAGCAGAGTCTGGTAGGACCAGTAGAGGCCTTTAGGACCAGTAGAGTCTGGTAGGACCAGTGGAGTCTGTTAGGACCAGCGGAACTAGTAGAATCTTTTAGGACTAGTAGAGTCTGTTGGGTCTAGTAGAGTCTGTTGGGACTAGTAGAGGCTGTTGAACTAGTAGAGTCTGTTGGGACTAGTAGAGGCTGTTGAACTAGTAGAGTCTGTTGGGACTAGTAGAGGCTGTTGAACTAGTAGAGTCTGTTGGGACTAGTAGAGGCTGTTGAACTAGTAGAGTCTGTTGGGACTAGTAGAGGCTGTTGAACTAGTAGAGTCTGTTGGGACTAGTAGAGGCTGTTGAACTAGTAGAGTCTGTTGGGACTAGTAGAGTCTGTTGGGACTAGTAGAGGCTGTTGAACTAGTAGAGTCTGTTGGGACTAGTAGAGGCTGTTGAACTAGTAGAGTCTGTTGGGACTAGTAGAGGCTGTTGAACTAGTAGAGTCTGTTGGGACTAGTAGAGGCTGTTGGGTCTAGTTGAGTCTGTTGGGACTAGTAGAGGCTGTTGAACTAGTAGAGTCTGTTGGGACTAGTAGAGGCTGTTGGGTCTAGTTGAGTCTGCTGGACTAGTGTCCTTGGAGCTCCTCTGTATTCAGTCCTCTGGTGGTCTGTGGTCCTCCAGGACCGGCAGCCCCTGAGTGTGGACCAGATGTACGAGGACATCAGCCAGGACCACGTAAAGAAGACGGTCACCATCGAGAACCACCCCCACCTGCCTCCTCCCGCCATGTGCTCCGTCCACCCCTGCAGGTGAGACACGCAGACAGTCCTCTGGTCCCGCGGTGGCTGTGAGGACGGTCTGACTCCTCTTCCTCTCCAGACACGCCGAGGTGATGAAGAAGATCATAGAGACGGTGGCCGAGGGGGGCGGAGAGCTGGGAGTGCACATGTATCCTTCATGGTCCCCAGCTTGAAGGGTCTGAAGGTCCTCATGTGGGAGGAGGTGCACTTTATGGTACTACAGCCCTCTAGTGGGGTAACATGGTACTACAGCCCTCTAGTGGGGTAATATGGTACTACAGGCCCTCTAGTGGGGTAACATGGTACTACAAGCCCTCTAGTGGGGTAACATGGTACTACAGGCCCTCTAGTGGGGTAATATGGTACTACAAGCTCTCTAGTGGGGTAATATGGTACTACAAGCTCTCTAGTGGGGTAATATGGTACTACAAGCCCTCTAGTGGGGTAACATGGTACTACAAGCCCTCTAGTGGGGTAACATGGTACTACAAGCCCTCTAGTGGGGTAACATGGTACTACAGGCCCTCTAGTGGGGTAACATGGTACTACAAGCTCTCTAGTGGGGTAACATGGTACTACAAGCCCTCTAGTGGGGTAACATGGTACTACAGGCCCTCTAGTGGGGTAACATGGTACTACAAGCTCTCTAGTGGGGTAACATGGTACTACAAGCCCTCTAGTGGGGTAACATGGTACTACAGGCCCTCTAGTGGGGTAACATGGTACTACACGCTCCTTAAGCTGTGATGGAGCAGCACCAGTCGAGCTTTGTGATGAACAGAATGTCGTACTGTGTTACTGTGTGTTGTTTCCTTAACTGAGGCCTTCAGGTACCTTCTGATCTTCCTCAAGTTCGTCCAGGCCGTCATTCCTACGATAGAATACGACTACACAAGACACTTCACCATGTAGCTCCACTCTACTGATGCATCATGGGACATCTTCTCTTCTGCCCGTGTGGAGGTTCTATCGGTTCCGGTCTGGTCCGTGTTGGTGTAACTCAAAGACACTCTGGTGAACGTTGGGCTGTGACGCGACTGTTGAAGAGCAGTCTGACATGAGGAGGTGGGCTGGTTGTCTATGGAAGAGTCGGATGAAGATCTGGATCTATTTGATCTGGATCTCCTTCGGGACGCAGCTACTTGTGTAGCTACGTGTGTTAGGTGTTTTGCTACATATGTTGCTATACATGTAGATATGTGTGTAGCTATACATGTTGCTACGTGTGTTGCTACGTGTGTTGCTACGTGTGTTGCTACACATGTTGCTACACATGTTGCTACACATGTTGCTACGTGTGTTGCTACACACGTTGCTACGTGTGTTGCTACACATGTTGCTACGTGTGTTGCTACACACGTTACTACACAGGTCTAGCTGTGGCATAAAGAACTTCATCATTTTCATGTTTATTGTTTGATTTCACCTTTTAAAAACAACGTTGGATGTATTTGTAACTAACTTGTGGTTGATTGTGTTTTTCACTGGCAACATTCTTCTTGCGTCCCTTGCTAAGCTAAGCTAGGCTAACCACAGCCAGACAGTTCTGACGTCTCTTCATCTGACTCTGAGCCTTCAGACAGCTCCACCCAACTGTTGGCCTGTACTCTGTTTACTACCGTGACCTCATCGTGGTGACCACCACATGATGACCACCACATGATGACCTCATCGTGGTGACCACCACATGATGACCTCATCATGATGACCACCACATGATGACCTCATCGTGGTGACACCACATGATGACCTCATCATGATGACCACCACATGATGACCTCATCATGGTGACCTCATCGTGGTGACCTCATCGACCTCATGGTGGTGACCTCTCACCGTCTCGGCAGCACCACGTAGATGCTCTTCATTAAACTCTTCCAAACTGCTTCTCTGTTTTTGACATGTTTAAAGGAGCCAGTAAAGCTGTTGTCCTCTTCTTGAGTTATTAAAGATGTGTTACAGCAGAACAAGCGGTTTTCTCTGAGTGCTGTGGGTCCCTGGCCTCGTCCTCTGACGGACCTCCAACGTCCAGCTGCAGCCTCCGGGTTAGAGCACCACCCACGGCCACTCCAGCGTCTCCGGGATGACGTGCACGTTCAGGCCGAGCTCAGCGGCATAACGCTCTTCACACCAGTGTGTCTTCATTCTTTATTTCATTCTTTAATTTTATTTGTTTTCTGGTTCTGGATCCCGTCTGGTCTTGTTTTCTGGTTCTGGACCGCCTCAGGGCCCAGTCTCCTGATGGGCAAGAGTCACTTCCTGACTCCTTCGAGTAGCTTCTCAAACAGAGTATCGCCTCGTGCTCCTCCTCGCCGCTGGGGGCGCTAGTGAGCCTGGCGGCTGGCGGCTGATCGGCGGACTCCTCCGGGGAAGAAGCGCGCGCGGCGCATCAGAGCTGCGGGCTCGGCGCGGAGGTCAGGCTGCTACCATGCGCGCGCCCGACCAGACGCTGGTGCTGTGCGCGTACGGCTTCTTCTCCAGCCTGCGGCCGTCGGAGCCCTTCCTCACGGCCTACCTCATGGGCCCGGACCACAACCTCACCGAGGCCCAGGTGAGCGGCGAGCGCACACCTGACCGGGACACGCTCATGACGTCACAGCACGCGCTGCTTCGTTTCCTCATGATGATCATGACGTCACAGCACGCGCCGCTTCGTTTCCTCATGATGAAGTGCAGGTCAAAGGTCGAGCTGGCCTGGCACTACTTTACCTGCTCGAGGAGCTCTTCATGTGGGGCTCGGAGAGAAGCTCACCGACACGACCGCTGGGCTTCTGTCTGTCTCACTCTTCTGTTTATGTGTCTTACTCTTCTGTGTCTCACTCTTCTGTTTATGTGTCTTACTCTTCTGTGTCTCACTCTTCTGTTTATGTGTCTTACTCTTCTGTGTCTCACTCTTCTGTTTATGTGTCTTACTCTTCTGTGTCTCACTCTTCTGTTTATGTGTCTTACTCTTCTGTGTCTCACTCTTCTGTTTATGTGTCTTACTCTTCTGTGTCTCACTCTTCTGTTTATGTGTCTTACTCTTCTGTCCGTCTCGCTCGTTCTTCTGTGTCTCACTCTTCTGTTTGTGTCTAACCCTTCTGTCCGTCTTGCTTGCTCTTCTGTGTCTCACTCTTCTGTTTGTGTCTTACTCTTCTGTGTGTCTCACTCTTCTGTCCGTCTCGCTCGCTCTTCTGTGTCTTACTCTTCTGTTTATGTGTCTCACTCTTCTGTGTGTCTTACTCTTCTGTGTCTCACTCACTCTTCTGTCTCACTCTTGTGTCTCACTCTTCTGTTTATGTTTCTCAATCTTCTGTATCTCACTCACTCTTCTGTGTCTCACTCTTCTGCTTATGTGTCTCACTCTTCTGTGTCTCACTCTTCTGTTTATGTGTCTCACTCTTTGTACCTCACTCTTCTGTGTCTCACTCTTCTGTTTATGTGTCTCACTCTTCTGCTTATGTGTCTCACTCTTTGTACCTCACTCTTCTGTGTCTCACTCTTCTGTTTGTGTCTCACTCTTCTGTGTCTCACTTTTCTGTTTATGTGTCTCACTCTTTGTACCTCACTCTTGTGTCTCACTGACCCTTCATGAAACCCTAGAAGTCTCGTGTGGTGCATCTGCCTGAAGTCTCACGTTTATGAACACAGAGCATCAGGGCCTCCTGGAGGGTTCTCACAGGTCAAAGGTCAAAGGTCAGGAGCTCTGTGTACACACTGAAGCCCTCTGAGGGGAGGGGGGGATTTTAGGCAATGTAAAATAAACGGAATTTAATTTAAATTTAACAAATGAATACATTGGTTAAAGGTTTTCTGTAACCTGTGATGGCCAATAGACCTCATGCTAACATCATGTTATATAGACCTCATGCTAACCATCATGTTATATAGACCTCATGCTAACATCATGTTATATAGACCTCATGCTAACATCATGTTATATAGACCTCATGCTAACATCATGTTATATAGACCTCATGCTAACATCATGTTATATAGACCTCATGCTAACCATCATGTTGTATAGACCTCATGCTAACCATCATGTTGTATAGACCTCATGCTAACCATCATGTTGTATAGACCTCATGCTAACCATCATGTTATATAGACCTCATGCTAACCATCATGTTATATAGACCTCATGCTAACATCATGTTATATAGACCTCATGCTAACCATCATGTTGTATAGACCTCATGCTAACCATCATGTTATATAGACATCATGCTACATATACCTCATGCTAACATCATGTTATATAGACCTCATGCTAACCATCATGTTATATAGACCTCATGCTAACATCATGCTACATAGACCTCATGCTAACATCATGTTATATAGACCTCATGCTAACATCATGTTATATAGACCTCATGCTAACCATCATGTTATATATACCTCATGCTAACATCATGTCATATAGACCTCATGCTAACATCATGTTATATAGACCTCATGCTAACCATCATGCTACATAGACCTCATGCTAACATCATGTTATATAGACCTCATGCTAACCATGTTATATATACCTCATGCTAACCTTGCTACATAGACCTCATGCTAACATCATGTTATATAGACCTCATGCTAACATCATGATATGTAGACCTCATGCTAACCATCATGCTACATAGACCTCATGGTAACCATCATGTTATATATACCTCATGCTAACCATCATGCTACATAGACCTCATGCTAACCATCATGTTATATAGACCTCATGCTCACATCATGTTATATAGACCTCATGCTAACCATCATGCTACATAGACCTCATACTAACCATCATGCTACATAGACCTCATGCTAACCATCATGTTATATAGACCTCATGCTAACATCATGCTACATAGACCTCATGCTAACATCATGTTATATAGACCTCATGCTAACATCATGTTATATAGACCTCATGCTAACCATCATGCTACATAGACCTCATGGTAACCATCATGCTACATAGACCTCATGCTAACCATCATGCTACATGGACCTCATGCTAACCATCATGTTATATAGACCTCATGCTAACATCATGCTACATAGACCTCATGCTAACATCATGTTATATAGACCTCATGCTAACATCATGTTATATAGACCTCATGCTAACCATCATGCTACATAGACCTCATGGTAACCATCATGCTACATAGACCTCATGCTAACCATCATGCTACATAGACCTCATGCTAACCCCTCACTGCTCGCTCCATTGGTTCTTCTCCTCTGGTTCTTCTCCTCTGGTTCTCCTCATCTCGAGGTGTTCTCCGTGTCCTACCTGACCCTCACCTGTACCTGTCCCAGGTGGTGAGTGAGATCTACCCCGTGTGGACCTACTCCTACCTGGTGCTGCTGCTGCCGGTGTTCCTGGCCACGGACCTCGTGCGCTACAAGCCGGTTCTGCTGCTGCAGGCCGGCAGCCTGCTGCTCACCTACGTGCTGCTGCTGTGGGCCCGAGGCCTGCGCGCCATGCAGCTGCTGGAGTTCTTCTTCGGCCTGGCCTCGGCCTCCGAGGTGGCCTACTACTCCTACATCTACAGCGTGGTGGAGCCGGCCCGCTACCAGCGCGTGACGGGCTACTGCCGCGGCGCCGCCCTGCTGGGCTCGGCGGCCGGCTCCCTGAGCGGCCAGCTGCTGCTGCTGCTGGGCGGCGTGCGGCTGCGGCACCTGGTGCAGGTCACGCTGGCGGCGGCCGCCGTGGCCTCCGCCGCGCCCTGCTTCCTGCCCACGCCCCAGAGGAGCTTGTTCTTCCACCGGAGGCCGGCCGCGCTGGAGAAGCCCGGCGCCGCCCTGCTGGAGGCCGAGGCCTCGGGCAGCGCGCCGCCCCCCGGCGACCAGGACGCCCCCCCGGTGAGTGTCTCGGGACGCCCCCCCGGTGAGTGTCTCTGTCAGAGCCTCGCTCACGGCCTCCTCTTCTTCAGGTGTGCAGCCCCCCCCAGGCGGGCGGCGTGCTGCGGGCGCTGCTGGCCGACCTCCTGCGCTGCTACAGGGCCCCCCCCCTGCTGGCCTGGTCCCTGTGGTGGGCGCTGGCCACCTGCGGATACTTCCAGGTCATCAACTACGCCCAGGCGCTGTGGGAGAAGCTCCGCCCGGCCCAGCACCACCACGTCTACAACGGCTACGTGGAGACGCTGGCCACGCTGCTGGGTGAGGGGGGGGGCTGTGAGGGGGGGGTCCCGGTTCTGACGTGTCGGTCCTCAGGGGCCCTGGCGGCGCTGCTGGTGGGCCGGCTGCCCGTGAGCTGGGCCCGGTGGGGGGAGCCGGCGCTGAGCGTCCTCTCCCTGCTGATGGCGCTGTGCGTGTCGGCCATGGTCGCCCTGGGCAACATCTGGCTGTGCTACGGCGCCTACGTCCTCTTCAGGGCCGTGTACATGCTGCTCATCACCGTGGCAACGTGAGTATGAGCAGCTGCAGGACCACAGACCACACAGACACAGACCACACAGACACAGACCACACAGACACAGACCACACAGACACAGACCACACAGACCACCAGGGCTCCGACCCGTGGTCCGATCGGTCTGTAACGTGTTGCCACATCTACATGGACCTCCTGCTGCGTCCTCCTCCTCCTCCTCTAACCTCCTGCTGTGTCCTCCTCCTCCTCCTCCTCCTCCCCCTCTTCCTCCTCCTCCTCCTCCTCTAACCTCCTGCTGTGTCCTCCTCCTCCTCCTCCTCCTCCTCTAACCTCCTGCTGTGTCCTCCTCCTCCTCCTCTAACCTCCTGCTGTGTCCTCCTCCTCCTCCTCCTCTAACCTCCTGCTGTGTCCCCCTCCCCCTCCTGCTCCTCCTCCTGCTCCTCCCCAGCTACCAGGTGGCGGCCAGCCTCAGCGTGCGGCGCTATGCCCTGGTGTTCGGGGTGAACTCCTTGGTGGCTCTGCTGCTGCAGACGGGCCTCACGGTGGTTCTGGTGGACTCGGCCGGCCTGGGCCTGGACGTGTCCACTCAGGTGAGCAGGCCAACAGGCCCCGCCCCCCGACGACCACGTCCCCTGGCACTTGTGATGGACGATGTCTTGTTTCCTCGTTTCCTCGTTTCCTTCCCTCAGTTCCTCATCTACGGCGGATACTTTGCTGTCATCTCCGTGGTCTTTCTGCTGGCTGCCCTCTTCAAACTGGCCTCCAGGAGGCGCTGCAGGCGGCAGGAGGAGGTGCAGAGCCCCGGGGGCGATTAGGGGAGCAGCAGGAGAGAGTCTGTTGCCCCGTGTGAAGAGTCTGTTACCCCGTGTGTGTGTGAAGAAAGAGTCTGTTACCCCGTGTGTGTGTGTGTGTGTGTATGTGTGTGTCTGTGTGTCTGTGTGTGTGTGTGTGTCTGTCAACAGCTGAACTTGCAATCTCTGCTGATCCCAGGTCAGATGTAACTTGTATTCCTGTATGATTCCAGCTCTTGGGCTGCGTGCCTTATCCCAGGTGACCTCTATGAGGCTTCACAGCACCACGGCCTGTGAGGCCTCATAGAGGTCACCTGGGCTGCGTGCCCTATCCCAGGTGACCTCTATGAGGCCTCACAGCACCACGGCCTGCTCTCCTCACCCGACACCAGCACCTTCTCCTTGTGTCTCTATATTTATTTCCTCCTGAAGTTGTAAAATGTAACGTCCCATTATTGATCATTCTACCTGTATCAGGTTTATCACCGTGTGTCTTGAATGAGTGACCGTGAACCCGTGAGGTCAAGAGGTCGATTACGGTTAGTGTCACAACCACCAACAGAGATATGGCCAAAAGCACACGCATACAGACACACACACACGCACACGCACACGCACACGCACACACACTGTCCAGAGGTTACCAGTGTCCATGGTTATATTAGTCATGTAGACATTAGTACGGCGTTAGCTGCTTGTAGGTCTTGTATGTGATGCTTGTTGTTGTTGTTGTTGTTGTTTGTCAACACATAAACTAACGCTTGAAGCCTCTGCACTGCAGCACCAGATTGTACTGTGAACTCTTCCTCTCTTCTCATTGGCTGTGGCGCTGCCAGTCAAGCAGAGGACCCGCCTCTTTAGTCTCGTTCCACTTCTTTGAACTGTTGTAGTTTAGAGCTCGTTGACCGAAGACGAGCTCCTTCGTGAGGAAGATCTCAGCTCATGTTCCAGAAGTCTGTTTGTATCGCACTGTAAACAACTAAATAAACAAATAACACTCACCATCCACGGTGTTTCCTTCCTCAGGAGGCGGAACTTAGAGGAGGAGCTTCAGAGGAGGAGCTTTAGGGGAGGAGCTTCACACTAGAGGGAGGAGTCAGTGGTCTCGAGGTAGGAGGCAGGATGTAGGAGGCAGGAGGTAGTACTGTACTCTGGTCAGATCTTTAGTAGAATAAGGAAGCTGCTCTCATACACGTGTATTATTTATTAGAATATATATGTGACAATCCCTGAATTAAATATTCCACTTTGATCCATCTCCCCAAACCACCGTGACTCCCCACAACTTAATATCTAAACATGGAGACAGTCCATCATCAACATGTCCTGTCACAACATGCTGCAGTGTCCACACAGGACGTCTTCTGGACGGCGTCTGGATGTCGTCTGTTTGTCTGAATGTCTTCTGGACGTCTCCAGCCTGCAGCAGAACCCTGCTGAGCCTCCAGAGGTCAGAGGTCAGGTGGGATCAGACAGGCTCCAGATGACGGTAAGCATCGCCAAGAGGCCGTTCAGCCCCGCTACACCAGAACCCACGAGGCCACCCGGGTCAGAGACGTCTCTACACACACACACACACACACACACACACACACACAGGGTCACCATGTGTCATGTTTAGGTCAGGTCTGGTATATGTTGTGTAGCCAGGTGTGCTACCTCAGGTGGGTCGGTGGTGGTCCGTACGAGTCCAGGTGGGTCAGGGTCCATGAGAAGAGACAGCAGACACAGCCTACCAGGACTGAGAGGACCAGGATACTCCAGAGACCTGCAACACACACACACACACACACACACACACACACATGAATCCAGGCGTGATGAGGAACACTCGATGATTTGACGTGTTATTCTATATCTAGAACTTCTCTTCTTCTCATATTGATGGACTTCATATTGAGTTGAAGCAGGAGAGTCCCATGAAGACCCTCCTGACGAGGAGACCGGTGATCCGGATCAGGAGGTGGACTAAATGAACAGGAAGTGGTACTCACCCAGAACCCTCTCTTCAGTCCAATCTGCCTTCAGCTCTAAAAACCAGGAATCAGTAAACTGGTGAGTAGACCATCAAGACCTCCCTCAATGCCTTTATCAAGACCTCCATAAAGACCTTAAAGACCTTCATCAAGACCTCCATCAATACCTCCATAAAGACATTTATCAAGACCTCCATCAAGACCTCCATAAAGACCTTTATCAAGACCTCCATCAAGACCTTCATCAAGACCTCCATAAAGACCTTCATCAAGACCTCCATAAAGACCTTTATCAAGACTTTCATCAAGACCTCCATAAAGACCTTTATCAAGACCTCCATAAAGACCTTCATCAAGACCTCCATAAAGACCTTCATCAAGACCTCCATAAAGACCTTTATCAAGACCTCCATCAATACCTCCATAAAGACATTTATCAAGACCTCCATCAAGACCTCCATAAAGACCTTTATCAAGACCTCCATAAAGACCTTTATCAAGACCTCCATAAAGACCTTTATCAAGACCTCCATAAAGACCTTTATCAAGACCTCCATAAAGACCTTCATCAAGACCTCCATAAAGACCTTTATCAAGACTTTCATCAAGACCTCCATAAAGACCATCAATACCTCCATAAAGACCTTCATCAAGACCTCCATAAAGACCTTTATCAAGACCTCCATAAAGACCTTCATCAAGACCTCCATAAAGACCTTTATCAAGACCTCCATCAATACCTCCATAAAGACATTTATCAAGACCTCCATCAAGACCTCCATAAAGACCTTTATCAAGACCTCCATAAAGACCTTTATCAAGACCTCCATAAAGACCTCCATCAAGACTTCCATAAAGACCTTTATCAAGACCTCCATAAAGACCTCCATCAAGACTTCCATAAAGACCTCCATAAAGACCTCCATCAAGACTTCCATAAAGACCTTCATCAAGACCTCCTTCTAGACCTTCAATACCTCCATACAGACCTCCATAAAGACCTCCATCAAGACCTCCATCAAGACCGTCATCAACTTTATAGTAGTTAGTAACTACTATAAAGTAGTAGTAACTACTAGTTACTACTACTTTATAGTAGTTATTACTACCACACAGTAGTAATAACTGATCTACGTGTTCTTGCCCCCACGTGCACGCGCGCGCGCTCACCTGTGAGGACCGGGTAGGCCAGGGCGCACAGGCCGCCTGCAGCGGCCGCGGCTCCGGCGGAGCTCAGCACCGACAGCGCGACGGCGGACCACGGCTTGAGCCCCGGTCCGGACATGGTCCCGGTCTCACAGGGGTCCTGGGTCAACGGTCCTGGTCTCACAGGGGGTCCTGGGTCAACGGTCCTGGTCTCACAGGGGGTCCTGGGTCAACGGTCCTGGTCTCACAGGGGGTCCTGGGTCAACGGTCCTGGTCTCACGGAGGGGGATCAAAGGTCCCGGTCTGGGGGGTTGGTCTGGTGTCTCGAGCCGATACGTCGAGTCCTCTATGAACCGTTTCCGTGATGAAGGGAATTACCCACAATGCAACGTGACGTCACCGTTTATAATGTGACGGATTAAACACGAACATAGAAACATTAAATTAACTTATTAATTATTTATTGTTGTCACTGAAGCCGTTTGGACAAACTAGTGAATACATTTATAAATACTTCATGAAGGAGCCGGAAGTAAACAGCATACAGCGTCTGTGACGTCATGGTCACGTGATGGGTTGTCTCCAGCCAACCCCTGTGAGTCAGAGACTCCCTGTGGGGTCCGTTAGGGGTCAGGGAGTCCGTGAGGGGTCCGTGAGTCCCTGAGGGGTCAGGGAGTCCATGAGGGGTCCGTGAGTCCCTGAGGGGTCAGGGAGTCCATGAGGGGTCCCTGAGACCCTGAGGGGTCCGTGAGTCCCTGAGGGGTCCGTGAAACCTCCGCTAGATCATCTGTACCAGAGCGCTTCACCTTTAGGATGTGAGTGTGATTATGTAACCATGGTAACGTCTCTAGCTCCAGTCTGGTTGTTAGAGTGTGATTATTATTATTAGTAATGTCCAGAGTAATGTACAGAGTAATACAAACATTCCTATCATGGGAATACTATAATGATGCTATTCATAATGAATGTAGGTCATGAGTGTGTATGTGTTCCCTCCTGTGTGGAGGACGTTAGTGTATCTTTATAAAAGAACACCACTTTGCATATTAATTAATGCGGAAACACACCGACATGTAACACTTTGCAGAAGAAGACAAGGGGAACGGTGACGTCACCTCCCCCAGAGCCGGTGGCTTCCGTTTCGGATGCGCGCGCATGCCCAGTGTGATTGTGTTCGGAACAGCACCAACAAGGGGCCGTGTCGCGACGAGAGGAAGACCCACAGACCACGGCGTGGACCCAGAGCACACCGGAAGAGGGGCTTTATTTTGAAAATAACCAACCGGAAGAGGTGTCGACGCAGCTTGTTGACCGGTACTACGGTTCCCTGAGACGCCACATAGCCCACCGGAGGAGCCACCGGAGGAAGCCGCCGCCTTCCCGTCACGGTAACGTAGAAGAAAACACTCCGCCGTGCACGCGCTTCTGTCGAACGGACCGAGCCCCGCAGCGCGCGCACACGGTGGTCGCGTGCGCCTTCCGCGGGGCTCGCGCCGTGCTAACGTGTTCCGGTCCGGACGCCAGTTCTGGCGCTTCATGTCATCACGACCGGGACCCAGTGCGCATGTGTGGTAGCCCGGTAACGTGTGAACCGGGACGCTCAGCTAGAGGGTCATACTTCCTCTTGACCTCACCTGAGGGGACGGGGGGAGGACCCGTGACGTCACGCTCACCTGTTGTCTACATCCGCACCGAGACTCATTCGTCTCTATGTAGTGACTTCATAGTGTCTATGTCGTATCTATGTAGTGTCTATTAAGGGACTTCTTAGTCTCTATGTAGCGACTTCATAGTGACTATGTAGTGACTTCATAGTGTCTATGTAGTGACTATGTAGTGTCTATTAAGGGACTTCTTAGTCTCTATGTAGTGACTATGTAGTGAATTCATAATGACTTTTTAGTGACTTCATAGTGTGTATGTAGTGTATATGTAGTGTCAATGTTCATAGTCACTTCATAGACAGTAAGTCTTAGTGTATATGTAGAGACGTCTTAGTGTCTATGTACATAGTCACTTCATAGACAGTAAGTCTTAGTGTATATGTAGAGACGTCTTAGTGTCTATGTACATAGTCACTTCATAGTGTATGTAGTGACTTCACTACACCTGGGCATCTAGATAACAGTTATATGACTAAGTACTGACACAAGCTGTCTCTGTCTTGCAGGATTCTGGCTGCTACTCCGTGGAAGACACGTCTTTGTGTGTGTTTGTGTGAGACATCACTCTACAGTGTGTGTGTAAGGTGTGTGTGTGTGAGAGAGAGAGAGACATCACCCTACAGTGTGTGTGTAGTGTGTGTGTGTTTGTGAGATGTCTGCAGAGCTGCTGGTAGAGTTGGGTGAAGACCCTCCCACTGCCCAGCTGGGGCATCTGAAGCTGGCCACCATCGAGGACCAGCAGTGGCCCAACGACGAGTCCACGCTCAGCAAGTCAGGTGAGACACACCTGGCCATGAGACGTTCCATAGGACTAATCCCGTCTCTCATGGGCTAACCCCGTCTCTAATGGGCTAACCCTGTCTCTAATGGGCTAACCCCGTCTCTAATGGGCTAACCCCGTCTCTAATGGGCTAACCCTGTCTCTAATGGGCTAACCCGTCTCTCATGGGCTAACCCCGTCTCTCATGGGCTAACCCCGTCTCTAATGGGCTAACCCTGTCTCTAATGGGCTAACCCTGTCTCTAATGGGCTAACCTGTCTCTAATGGGCTAACCCTGTCTCTAATGGGCTAACCCGTCTCTCATGGGCTAACCCCGTCTCTCATGGGCTAACCCCGTCTCTCATGGGCTAACCCCGTCTCTAATGGGCTAACCCTGTCTCTAATGGGCTAACCCCGTCTCTAATGGGCTAACCCTGTCTCTAATGGGCTAACCCTGTCTCTAATGGGCTAATCTTATCTCTAATGGGCTAACCCTGTCTCTAATGGGCTAACCCGGTCTCTAATGGGATAACCCTGTCTCTAATGGGCTAACCCTGTCTCTAATGGCCTAATCTTATCTCTAATGGGCTAACCCTGTCTCTAATGGGCTAACCCTGTCTCTAATGGGCTAACCCGGTCTCTAATGGGCCTTATCTGGCTAACCTGAAGCAGTGCTTAACCCTCAGGTCTTTGATGTATTGATTGTCCCCAGAGACGGACGTGTCTCAGCGCTTTGATGCCGACTCCCCTCACCTGCCGTGGGACCACCCCTTCTACGATATCGCCCGGCACCAGATCATTGAAGTGGCAGGTCGGCCTCCTCACACACATTAGGAGTTTGACTTCAAAGATGAACATGTGCATGCTAATTTACATTAACTGGACTTTATGTTTCTGTAACTATGTAATCCAGTAACAGGTCCTCTCTCTCTCTCTCTCTCTCTCTCTCTCTCTCGCTCCCCAGGGGATGATAACTTTGGCAGGAAGGTGATCGTGTTTAACGCCTGCAGGATGCCTCCTCAGCACCAGCTGGACCACCACAAGCTGCTGATGTAAGACTAATGCTCCGCATCCAACTCATGGGCTAACCTTATCTCTCATCGGCTAACCTTATCTCTCATGGGCTAACCTTATCTCTTATGGGCTAACCATATCTCTTATGGACTAACCTTATCTCTTATGGGCTAACCTTATCTCTTATGGACTAACCTTATCTCTCATCGGCTAACCTTATCTCTCATGGGCTAACCTTATCTCTTATGGGCTAACCATATCTCTTATGGACTAACCTTATCTCTTATGGGCTAACCTTATCTCTTATGGACTAACCTTATCTCTCATCGGCTAACCTTATCTCTCATGGGCTAACCTTATCTCTTATGGGCTAACCGTATCTCTTATGGACTAACCTTATCTCTTATGGGCTAACCTTATCTCTTATGGACTAACCTTATCTCTTATGGGCTAACCTTATCTCTTATGGACTAACCTTATCTCTCATCGGCTAACCTTATCTCTTATGGGCTAACCATATCTCTTATGGACTAACCTTATCTCTTATGGGCTAACCTTATCTCTTATGGACTAACCTTATCTCTCATGGGCTAACCTTATCTCTTATGGGCTAACCGTATCTCTTATGGACTAACCTTATCTCTTATGGGCTAACCTTTTCTCTTATGGGCTAACCTTTTCTCTTATGGGCTAACCTTATCTCTTATGGGCTAACCTTATCTCTTATGGACTAACCTTATCTGTTATGGGCTAACCGTATCTCTTATGGGCTAACCTTATCTCTTATGGGCTAACCGTATCTGTTATGGACTAACCTTATCTCTTATGGGCTAACCTTATCTGTTATGGGCTAACCTTATCTGTTATGGGCTAACCTTATCTCTTATGGGCTAACCTTATCTGTTATGGGCTAACCTTATCTCTTATGGGCTAACCTTATCTCTTATGGGCTAACCTTATCTCTTATGGACTAACCTTATCTGTTATGGACTAACCTTATCTCTTATGGGCTAACCTTATCTGTTATGGGCTAACCTTATCTGTTATGGGCTAACCTTATCTCTTATGGACTAACCTTATCTCTTATGGACTAACCTTATCTGTTATGGACTAACCTTATCTCTTATGGGCTAACCTTATCTGTTATGGGCTAACCTTATCTCTTATGGGCTAACCGTATCTGTTATGGGCTAACCTTATCTCTTATGGGCTAACCTTATCTCTTATGGACTAACCTTATCTCTTATGGACTAACCTTATCTCTTATGGACTAACCTTATCTCTTATGGACTAACCTTATCTGTTATGGGCTAACCGTATCTCTTATGGGCTAACCTTATCTCTTATGGGCTAACCGTATCTGTTATGGACTAACCTTATCTCTTATGGGCTAACCTTATCTGTTATGGGCTAACCTTATCTCTTATGGACTAACCTTATCTCTTATGGACTAACCTTATCTGTTATGGGCTAACCGTATCTCTTATGGGCTAACCTTATCTCTTATGGGCTAACCGTATCTGTTATGGACTAACCTTATCTCTTATGGGCTAACCTTATCTGTTATGGGCTAACCTTATTTGTTATGGGCTAACCTTATCTCTTATGGACTAACCTTATCTCTTATGGACTAACCTTATCTGTTATGGACTAACCTTATCTCTTATGGGCTAACCTTATCTGTTATGGGCTAACCTTATCTCTTATGGGCTAACCGTATCTGTTATGGGCTAACCTTATCTCTTATGGGCTAACCTTATCTCTTATGGACTAACCTTATCTCTTATGGACTAACCTTATCTCTTATGGACTAACCTTATCTCTTATGGACTAACCTTATCTGTTATGGACTAACCTTATCTCTTATGGGCTAACCTTATCTGTTATGGGCTAACCTTATCTCTTATGGGCTAACCGTATCTGTAATGGACTAACCTTATCTCTTATGGACTAATCCATAAGAGATATGGACTAATGTGGACTAATCTTATCCAGTGGTGGACCCGAGGTGGATATGTTAGTGATGGGTCACTGGCCCCTTTGAGGAGCACCAGAGGAGCTCTGGAAGGTATCAGATGGAGTTCTAATATGTGCCCTTTGTGCACATGGAGTCCTCTCAAGGAGTCCCTGCAGGTCACTTCCGGTGTTGCACCATGTGACTGATGCCGGTCCTTGGTGATATTCGATGTGAGGTTTTGGGTCAGGGATGTCTATGTGTACAGATTGTAAAGCACTCTGAGACAAATGTGTAATTTGTGAAACTGGGCTATACAAATAAACTGAATTGAATTGATATGAAGGTGTCATGTTTCAGGTATCTCAAAGGCACTCTGGACCAGTACGTGGAGAGTGACTACACACTGATCTACTTCCACCACGGGCTGACCAGCGAGAACAAACCCTCTCTCAGCTGGCTGAGGGACGCGTACCGAGAGTTTGACAGGAAGTGAGTTCAAGACCATCGTCACATGACCTGTGACCTCTTTATGAAGCTTAACTGGGACCTCTTTTTGAAGCTTCACTGGGACCTCTTTGTGAAGCTTCACTGTGACCTCTCTATGAAGCTTCACTGTGACCTCGCTATGAAGCTTCACTGTGATCTCTCTATGAAGCTTCACGATGACCTCTTCATGTCTGTGTCTTTCCAGGTACAAGAAGAACATCAAGGCTCTGTACATCGTCCATCCCACCATGTTCATCAAGACGCTGCTGATCCTCTTCAAGCCAATCATCAGGTAATACTTTATTCCTTCATTTATCTTTATTCATCTTCATTTATCTTCATCTCCACATAGTCCAGGGTCAGGTGGTCTGTGTGTTGAGGGTCTCTCGGTTGTTTGTGGGTGGAGCCTCTGACACAGGGTGTACATCATGACTCTTCGTTATCACTCAGCTTGTTGTCGTCCTCCCTGTGAACTAACCGTAGAACTACAGCTCCCAGCATGCAGCGCTGATGTCCTCTCTGTGTGCAGCTTTAAGTTCGGCAGGAAGATCAACTACGTGAGCTACCTGAGCGAGCTGGAGGCCGTGGTGAAGAGCGAGCAGCTCGTCACTCCTGCCCGCGTCAGAGAGTAAGAGCAGCATCACGTCCTCATGGCCTCTGTGGAGGACGTCCTCATGTCCTCAAGTCCTCACGTCCTCACGTCCTCATGTCCTCATGTCCTCATGTCTGATGTCTCAGGTACGACAACAAGCTGAGGGCGTCTCTGAAGCCCAGCGCCCAGCCCCCCCTCTCCCCTCTGCACAGCCCCCCCCTCCCCAACCAGGTGTTCGGGGTGCCGCTCGCTTTGTAAGTACTTATACCTTTATTCACTCACGTACGTTATTATTATTATTATTATTATTATTATTATTATTATTATTATTATTATTATTATTATTATTATTATTCACAGACCTTCACAGAGCTTCACATATCTTTACAGAGCGTCACAGGGCTTCATAGAGCTTCACAGAGGGTCATATGGCTTCATAGAGCTTCATAGAGCTTCATAGAGCTTCACAGAGGGTCATATGGCTTCATAGAGCTTCATAGAGCTTCACAGAGCTTCACAGGGTGCTCTGTGCTCATGGAGCTGTGGTCCTCACTGAGACAGCGTCGTGCTCTGTAGACTGAAGCGGGTCAGGAGGTGAGAGGTTCAGGTTGTGATGGTGTGTGACCCCTGGTGACCTCTGGTGACCCTGCTTCCTCAGGCTGAGTCAGAGGAACCCGGACGGGGACCAGGTCCCTCAGGTGATGAGGGACACCATCAGCTTCCTGTCAGCTCAAGGTACCCACACTGCAGATGGGGGCGTGTCCTCGGCCTGTGGGCGTGGCCTATAACTGTGTGTGCTTCAGGGCTGGAGATCGAGGGCATCTTCAGGCGCTCGGCCAACGTGACTCTGGTGAGGGACGTCCAGCTCCGGTACAACTCAGGTGAGACCTCCAGGTTGACCCGAGGACTGCCCCGCCCGGTGGACCGGGGACCCCCTAGACCACGTGGTCCTCCCTGTGTTGCAGGCGAGGCCGTGAACTTCACGGAGATGGAGGACATCCACCTGGCGGCCGTGATCCTGAAGACCTTCCTGAGGGAACTACCTGAGCCGCTGCTGACCTTCCAGCTCTACAACGACGTGGTCAACTTCAGCTGTACGCCTCACTGTGTTAGGAGGGGGAGCCCCTAGGACCAGCAGGTCTCAGGAGGTCTCAGGAGGACCAGCAGGTCTCAGGGGGTCTCAGGAGGACCCTGTTGGACTAGCAGGTCTCAGGAGGACCCTGTTGGACTAGCAGGTCTCAGCAGGTCTCAGCAGGTCTCAGGAGGACCCTGTTGGACCAGCAGGTCTCAGCAGGTCTCAGCAGGTCTCAGCAGGTCTCAGCAGGTCTCAGCAGGTCTCAGGAGGACCCTGTTGGACCATGTTGATATCCATGTCCTATTGGGTCCTATTGAAATGAGTCTGGGCCCCATCAGATCCCCAAAGTGTAGATGAAGTTGTGATGAATGATCTAGCGCCCCCTAGAGGGACTCCATCGCCCTTCTGACCCGTTGACCCGCATGTGGGTCCCCTGTGTTGAGCCCTGCTGTCCTCATGCTGTCCTCATGATGTCCTCATGATGTCCTCATGATGTCCTCATGCTGTCCTCATGCTTTCCTCATGATGTCCTCATGATGTCCTCATGCTGTCCTCATGATGTCCTCATGATGTCCTCATGCTGTCCTCATGATGTCCTCATGCTGTCCTCATGATGTCCTCATGCTGTCCTCATGATGTCCTCATGCTGTCCTCATGATGTCCTCATGATGTCCTCATGCTGTCCTCATGATGTCCTCATGATGTCCTCATGATGTCCTCATGCTTTCCTCATGATGTCCTCATGATGTCCTCATGCTGTCCTCATGCTTTCCTCATGCTGTCCTCATGATGTCCTCATGCTGTCCTCATGATGTCCTCATGCTGTCCTCATGATGTCCTCATGATGTCCTCATGATGTCCTCATGCTTTCCTCATGATGTCCTCATGATGTCCTCATGATGTCCTCATGCTGTCCTCATGATGTCCTCATGATGTCCTCATGATGTCCTCATGCTGTCCTCATGATGTCCTCATGATGTCCTCATGCTGTCCTCATGATGTCCTCATGCTGTCCTCATGCTTTCCTCATGCTGTCCTCATGCTGTCCTCATGCTGTCCTCATGATGTCCTCATGATGTCCTCATGATGTCCTCATGATGTCCTCATGCTTTCCTCATGATGTCCTCATGATGTCCTCATGATGTCCCCCCGATGAAGATGAGGGGCTGAACCAGCTGTTTGTGTTCCAGCGGTTTCCAGTGACAACCAGGTGTCCTCCATGAAGACGCTGGTGGAGTCGCTGCCAGAGGAAAACGCCACTTCCCTCCGATACCTCGTCACCTTCCTGGCTCAGGTACACGCTTTACTTCCATCACTTCCTCTCCTTCACTTCCTGTCATTCACTTCCTGTCCATCACTTCCTGTCATTCACTTCCTGTCCATCACTTCCTCTACATCTCATAACTTCTTTATTGCTTCCCTTCACTTCCTGTCCTCTACTTCCTGTCCATCACTTATTCTCCATTACCTCCTCTTAACCGCTTCCTGTACTTCCTCTCCATCACTTCCTCTTCTTCCTGTCCAGCACTACTTGCTGTCCTCTACTTGCTGTCCTGTACTTCCTGTCCTCTTCTTCCTGTCCTGTACTTCCTGTCCTCTTCTTTCTGTCCTGTACTTCCTGTCCTCTACTTCCTGTCCTCTCCATCACTTCCTCTTCTTCCTGTCCTGTACTTGCTGTCCTGTACTTCCTGTCCTGTACTTGCTGTCCTCTTCTTCCTGTCCTGTACTTCCTGTCCTCTTCTTCCTGTCCTGTACTTCCTGTCCTCTTCTTCCTGTCCTCTTCTTCCTGTCCTGTACTTCCTGTCCTGTACTTGCTGTCCTCTTCTTCCTGTCCTGTACTTCCTGTCCTGTACTTGCTGTCCTCTTCTTCCTGTCCTGTACTTCCTGTCCTCTTCTTCCTGTCCTGTACTTCCTGTCCTGTACTTCCTGTCCTGTACTTGCTGTCCTCTTCTTCCTGTCCTGTACTTCCTGTCCTGTACTTGCTGTCCTCTTCTTCCTGTCCTGTACTTCCTGTCCTCTTCTTCCTGTCCTGTACTTGCTGTCCTGTACTTCCTGTCCTCTTCTTCCTGTCCTGTACTTCCTGTCCCCGCCGTGACCCCGCCCCTGTGTGTCTAGGTGTCGGCCAACAGTGCCGTGAACAAGATGACCAACAGTAACCTGGCGGTGGTGTTTGGGCCCAACCTGCTGTGGGGGCGGGACAACGCCATGTCCCTCAGCGCCATCGGGCCAATCAACAGCTTCACCAGAATCCTGCTGGACCAGCAGCATCTGGTGTTCACCTAAGGCTGCTCCGCCTCCAGCGCCATGCTCGTTGAACACACCCTAACGTCTCCTGTGGACCAATGGCATGCCCTTAGCTTCTCGTGAGTCTGCGTCCCCATTGGCCCGTTGTCCTCGTGTCCTCGTGTCCTGTAGTCTCATCAAGCGGTCCGGACTATCTTCTGGTGGAGCAGGTCCACGTTATAACCCAAACCATAGCTTATGAACACTGCAGGTCCCCAAGACGTCCTCTAGGGCCATGCTGTGGGTCTCCTGGAGGTCTCAGTTGGACCGGTACCAACCAGCTGGACCCTCCCCATGCTGCCGCTGGAGGAACCCGGAGAACCCGGAGAACCAATCAGAACCCTGGAGCACCGCATGCTGCCGGTCAGGGTCCATCGGTCTCTGGAGGAACCGCTGGTTCTACTGGATGTCTCACTGGAGACACCAGAACTTCTATCTCTACAACTTCTATCTCTACACCTTCTATCTCTACACCTTCTATCTCTACAACTTCTATCTCTACAACTTCTATCTCTACACCTTCTATCTCTACAACTTCTATCTCTACACCTTCTATCTCTACACCTTCTATCTCTACAACTTCTATCTCTACAACTTCTATCTCTACAACTTCTATCTCTACACCTTCTATCTCTACAACTTCTATCTCTACAACTTCTATCTCTACACCTTCTATCTCTACACCTTCTATCTCTACACCTTCCATCTCTACACCTTCTATCTCTACACCTTCTATCTCTACAACTTCAAGAGATAGAAGTTCAAGCGATATAGATTCTAAAGATAGAAGTTCAAAAGATAGAAGTTCAAGAGATATAATTTCTATCTCTAGAAGTCCTAGGGATAGAGATTCTAGAGCTAGAAGTTCTCTCTAGATATCTGTAGAGATAGACAGTGACCTCTGGAGGTTCTACTGTGCATGATGTAAGGAAGCGGTGACCTTTGTGACCTTTGTGACCCTGGTCATGTGTCTTGCTGTAGTTGATGTGGCCACATTGCAGTTATCAGTTGTCTTTGTGTTGTAAAGTACTTCATGTGAGTATTATTATACTAAATATACTGGTATTAGTATAGTGTTGTAATGTTGGTACTTCATATGAGACTGAAGACGACCACAAGCAGTTTGAATGAGGCTCGTCTGACGACCTGTTGACCTGTTGTTGACCTGTCCATCCCTGGTAACCAGCATGCTCTTGGTTTGTGAGTGTAGGTGTGTAGGTGTGTGTGTGTGTGTGTCACAGCTTCTGAATATATAGGGTTGTATATACAAATATATTTGGAACACAACAAAACAGTTTTTAGTGGTACAAGTATTCCCTTTGACACTGCAGTGTGTGTGTGTGTGTGTGTGTGCCTTATTTGTTCTCCAGTGGTCATGTGACCAGTCATCAAAGCGCCGTGTCCCGGTCTAGTCCACTGGGTGGTGGTGGTCTTGTGGTCCAGAGTTCTCCAGAAGAACCTCCTCTTCCTGTGTGACCTCCCAGATACCAAATCTAGAAAGAAGTTGCCATGGCGATACACACATCAGATTCTGATTCCATAAGGATCAAAGTCCGTTTTCAGCCCAATGTGTATTTATAATCCTCGAGGTGACCAGCTGTGCTCAGCAGGCGGTGTGGGTCCTACGTCTCCTCTGCTGGTCATCTGTATACGTTAACTGTTGTCATGGTGACAGTGAACTGTATTTGGTGTTGTTTTGGCTGATTTATTGATATTTCATCCATTACTTTAGAAATGGTGGATGTCGTGTGTGATTACCATTGATCAATGCTACAATCAATGTGTTGAAACAATAAACAATGGTAAACAAGTGTCAACATATATGTACCCAACCCCTCAATGACATCACAGAGAACATCATGACATCATCAGAGAACAACATCATGACATCACAGAGAACAACCTCATGACATCACTAGAGGGCTTATAGTACCACTAGAGATAGATATATATATATATATATATATATATATATATATATATATATACACCAGTCCGGAGAACACAAGTCTGGAGTCTGTTCTTTGAATTGAGAAACGCCGATAGAGGAAGGAGATGAGGTTCCTCTAGGAGCCTCAGAGATAGAGGAAGGAGATGAGGTTCCTCCGTAGGAGCCTTAGAGATAGAGGAAGGAGATGAGGTTCCTCTAGGAGCCTTGGAGACGGAGGAAGGAGATGAGGTTCCTCTAGGAGCCTTGGAGAAGTGGTTCTGGTCTCCTGGACCCTTAGAGGTCTACCAGATCCTCTGGAGGGCTCATATCTCCCAGCGGTCCTGAAGGCCTCTAAAGATGCCATCAGCTGGACGTGAAGACAGACACGCGAGACGCTTTATTAAAATAGTTTATGAAGAGACAGGTGAGGACAGGTGAGCTCAGTTCTTCCACATGTAGCTGTAGTTGCTCATGTTCAGGTGAGTCAGAGCCGTCTTCCCCAGGCTGGAGGGCTGCTGGAGCTGCTGGAGGGTCTCGGGCTGGAGGCCACACCCAGACAGGCCCGCCCCCCCTGTGTGTGTGTTCATCACGGCCGTGGGTGTGTGTGTGTTCATCACGGCTGTGGGTGTGTGTGTGTAGAGAGCAGCTGAGAAGTTCCCTTTCTGAGCCGGCCGGAGGAGGGAGGTGATGGAGTGGAGGGAGGAGGGGAGGATGGGTCCTGGAGGAGAGAGAGTTACACACGGTTCAGTGAATGAGAGAAGGAGAGAAGGATACAAGGAAAAGAGGCTAGGAGGCTATGGGTGAGGACCTGTGATCTCCAGGCTGCTGATGTTCTGGTAGGTGGAACCGACCCGACTCTTCACGGTCACACAGCGGGCCTGAAACACACACACACGTGGGTCTGTGTAGGAGTGAGAGAGTGTGTGTGTGTGTGTGTGAGAGTGCGTACCTTCAGGGTGTGCATGGTGGCCCCCCTGAAGGGCCCGGGGGCCAGCAGGGTGGGGGGCAGGCCGGCCTGCAGCCCGGCTGCCGCCACCAGGCTCTTGCAGCCGATCAGGAAGTTGACCAGCGTGAAGCTGTGAGCGCCGACCACGCACAGCAACGACTCGGGGCGCCGGTCCAGAGACACCAGGGAGGCCTCCTGACGGCTGGGTCAGAGGTCAAGGAGCAGCTCAGAGAGGCTAGAGAGACTAGAGACTAGAGAGACTAGAGACCAGAGAGACTAGAGACACGAGGGAGGCCTCCTGACGGCTGGGTCAGAGGTCAAGGAGCAGCTCAGAGAGGCTAGAGAGACTAGAGACCAGAGAGACTAGAGACTAGAGACTAGAGAGACTAGAGACACGAGGGAGGCCTCCTGACGGCTGGGTCAGGTCAAGGAGCAGCTCAGAGAGACCAGAGACTAGAGACACGAGAGACTAGAGACTAGAGAGACCAGAGAGACTAGAGACTAGAGACCAGAGAGGCTAGAGAGACTAGAGACTAGAGAGACTAGAGACCAGAGAGACTAGAGACACGAGGGAGGCCTCCTGACGGCTGGGTCAGAGGTCAAGGAGCAGCTCAGAGAGACCAGAGACTAGAGACTAGAGACCAGAGAGACTAGAGACTAGAGACTAGAGACCAGGCCCAGGAGGATACAGCTGCATGCTGATGCTGTCGGGCCTCTTGATGTGCTCCTGGACCCCCATCTCCTTCAGCCAGGAGAAGCCGCCCTCCTCGTCATCGTCGGGTCGGCCTTCAGCCTGCTGACCCCCTTTGAGCTCAGACCTGCACAGACCACGTGGTCAGGACCCCCTGACCACATGGTCAGGGGGTCCTGACCACAGACCACATGGGTCAGACACCTACTCCTCCTCCTCCTCCTCTTCCTGCTCCTCCTCTTCCTCCGTCCGGTGCTCCCTGCTACGCCTCCTTTCCTCCACTAGAGGGAGACTGAACTCTATTCCTGAAACGAGACCATACACCGACTGTAGTCCCTCATGAGGCGTTCACTTACACGGGAAGTAGACGCACAGGAAGTAGACGCACAGGAAGTAGACGCACAGGAAGTAGACGCACAGGAAGTAGACGCACAGGAAGTAGACCCAAGGGAAGTAGACACAGGAAGTAGACACACAGGAAGTAGACACAGGAAGTAGACACACAGGAAGTAGACACAGGAGAAGGTGCGCCTCACCTTCGGCCCTCATGGCCTCCCTCAGGCCCCTGGTGGTCGGGGAGATGAAGGCCGTGATGCTGCTGGAGCCGCCGAGACCTGCAGCCCTGAACAGCACCGTGAACTGACAGGGGACCAGCAGGGACCAGCAGGGATCAGGAGAGACCAGGAGAGACCAGCAGGGATCAGGAGAGACCAGCAGGGACCAGGAGGGACCAGGAGAGACCAGGAGAGACCAGGAGAGACCTCATTAATGGAGGAGTGGTGAGCTGCTGGGAGGACCCTCAACACGTGGTGGTCCTACCTGGTGGGAGCAGAGGTAGAAGTAGGGGCACAGCCTGGCCTTCAGCAGACTGTAGAGAGACGACAGGCTCACGGACCTGAGGGACCAGAGCAGACCCGTCAACACCTGGACCAGGAGGCCCACCTGGACCATGTGGACCAGGTGGACCGTGTGGACCAGGTGGACCAGGAGGCCCACCTGGACCGTGTGGACCGTGTAGACCAGGTGGACCGTGTGGACCAGGTGGACCGTGTAGACCATGTGGACCGTGTGGACCAGGTGGACCAGGAGGCCCACCTGGACCGTGTGGACCGTGTGGACCGTGTAGACCAGGTGGACCGTGTGGACCCACCAGTCGGCCATGAGGCTGCGCTGCAGCGCGGCGTCCTGGGCCCAGGGGAGGCTCCTCCCGGAGAAGCTCCTGTCGCTGTGGATCCGGGGGAACAGGCTCAGCCAGGGGAGCGAGGGCGTCTGCCAGTAGACCAGGCTCTGCTGGAAGGCCCGGCGCAGGGGGGGGCAGGCCGCGGGGTCCTGGGGGGGGGGGGGGGGGGGGCGGCACTATGGCAACGGCTCGTCAACAGACACCTCCGGCTCCTGCTGCTCTACCTGGATGCTGCGGGCCAGCGGGCTGAACTGGGCCCTGCAGTGCTGCTGCAGCCCCTGCGCCTCCTCCTGGGCCCTGGGGTGCTCCGCCCAGGACAGGCTGAGCGGGGAGGTGAAGAGGAGGCGCGTCTTCAGGCTCCAGTCCGAGGGGTACTCTGTGCAGAGGGGGGGGGCGATGGAGGCCGGGGCGATGGCCTGGGGGCTCTGCAGGAGACACGGCGCCACACAGGTGAGCGCTGGGTCGGTACCTGGCGAGAGGAGGTGAACAGAACCAACCTTCAGCAGCGGGCTCGGCGGCTGCTGCTCCTCCTCCTCCTCCTCCTCCTCCTCCTCCTCCTCAAACAGAGAGTCGTCTTCGGAGAGACCCTAACCAGCAGGGGGCGGTAAAGAGTTACATTGGGTTCAGGCGTCACGCGCGCTGTGCCGCTCTCGGTACCGGACCTGGTCGTGGTGCCGCTCGGCCTCCGCCAGCCTCCCGCCGAAGGGCAGGCCGCTGCGGCCCGGGCCCCCCGCAGCGGCCCCCGGCCCGGCCCGGGCCTCCAGGCCCCCGGCCTCGGTGTAGACCAGCCGCTTCTTCTTCGGGCCGCAGGTGTTCTCGATGCTCACGAACGGGTTCCGGCGCTTCGTCCCGCCGCCGGCCCGGTTCTGGTGCTTGAAGAGCGGCCCGGGGGAGAAGGGCCGCACGCCGGCCCGGGACGAGTCTCCCGGCCCGGGTTCGGGTCCGGGTCCGGGCCCCGCGGCCTCGCTCCGGGGCCTCCGCCGCCGCATGCGCATGATGTCCGCGGGCCGCTTGAAGCTGGGCGAGTACCCGTCCTGCTGCGCCATGTTCTGGACGGGTCCGCGAGCCGCTGCTCGTCTTCCGGGCTTTACAAATTTGGCGCGCAGCGTGATGACGTGGCGTCTTTGTCGCGTGTTGCCTTCGCGTACGATAAGAAAAAACGGAAAACGGTAAACCAAAATAAAACGTTTCCATCTTTCACGAAACCAACAACGAGTCACTTCGATGTCCTCCGGCTGCACACGAATGTTCTCAAGTATCCCCAAATTAATTAATTAATTAATATGACATCCAGCATTACAAGAAAAGCTATATATTTTTTCAATATAATGTATTTAAGTTCATGCCTTTTCTATTCAACAATTATTGTCATAGATAATTTGACAATTTTGTATTGACATCAAACACAAAGCGAGTTATTAAGTTATTGCGGTGTATGATGGTGCCCCCCCCCTCGTGTTCTGTATTTCTCAGGTCCGTCACCTCTGTCCCGGTGATTAATGGACATTATGTAAATGTGTCTCGTTCATCCATCACAGCAGCAGCTGTTAAATCAATGACTGTTTCTGGAGAAACCAGAAGCATCGCGACGAGTTGAAGGATCAGGACTCACGTGAAGGACTTCTAGAGGGCTCGGCCCAGACCAGCAGGCCGAGGCCCGGTTGGCTCAGACCACAACGTCACGGGTTCACAGCACTCGCCGGTGCAACCAGAAGTATCAACAGTAGACTGGAACCCCTCAGGGACCCGTGGAACCCGTTCAGGCCTTCACTGGACCCCAGAGAACCCCCCAGACCCAGAGAACCCCCCAGACCCAAAGAACCCCCCATACCCAGAGAACCCCCCAGACCCAGAGAACCCCCAGACCCAAAGAACCCCCCAGACCCAGAGAACCCCCAGACCCAAAGAACCCCCCATACCCAGAGAACCCCCAGACCCAGAGAACCCCCAGACCCAGAGAACCCCCCAGACCCAGAGAACCCCCCACCCTGAACAGGACCTACACGTGTGTAGGACCCCTTCAAGAAAAGATCTGTTAAACCTCCTTTGGGACCACGTCCATTGTGGAAGCAGACTGCATGGAGACCACTTCATGTCAGCAGACCCCCAGGATCCAGGACCTGCATGGAGACCACTAGAGGTGAGTGGACCCCCAGGATCCAGGACCTGCATGGAGACCACTAGAGGTGAGTGGACCCCCAGGATCCAGGACCTGCATGGAGACCACTAGAGGTGAGTGGACCCCCAGGATCTAGGACCTGCATGGAGACCACTACATGTCATTACATAACGCGTGAAACACGAGAGAAAAATAATCTTCCTCAGCATTTGACGAAGATGAGAAGATGTGTCGTAGCGTCGGCAGGAGGTGGACCAGCCGGTCCGGGCCTCCAGAACCAGGTGGCCTAAAGACGTTGTTGCTGGTCCACACCTGTTCTGCATTTGGCATTCAGGCCAACTAACTTTGTTTGACCTATAACTCCTGTCAGTGTGCCAGACGCGTCGCCGTGACGACTGCGTGATGCTAGCTCCTCGGTTCCCTCTCGAGCCACGCTCCGGTTAACGCGGTTCAGCCGAGGTTTCACTGCTTCTCCAAGAGATCTGTGGACTCTTGTTTTGGGATTCTTCGCCCTGGTGAGCTAGAGCTATACCGTATAGCTGCCTAAGTTAAACCTTCTTCATTTACCTCTTTGTTTGGATTACTCCCTTTTTGAGACTTTGTTTTGATGAAGAGAAAATAAAACAATCTTTTAATACAATCTCTGCATCTGGGTCCTCAATAGCCCACTGGGCAACCGTGGGCAACCGTGGGCAACCAGTACATTGACCCGGCCGCAGTGCGCTCCACCGCTGTGGACTCGAGCCACGGCCTCCTGGGTCTCAGGTTGTTGTGTCTTCAAGATTCAAAGTGGGATTTAATTGTTTGATGTCAAACACGACTTTGGAAAGGAGGGTCCCCCTAGCGACACAATACACAGGGGGCAGGGCCCCGTTAGTACTCACAAACCGGTGTGTGTGGTGTGTGTGTGTGTGTGGTCATAGTCCCCTCAGGACTGGAGGCTCATGTCTAACCAGCAGTAACACACGACACCCGGAGAACCGTCACTGGTTTATAGATAGATCAACGTGAACAATGCAACACCCATGGTGTGTGTGTGAGTGTGTGTGAGAGAGAGAGAGAGAGAGAGAGAGAGGTGATAACATGATACAATACAGGCATCGTGCACACACACACACACACACACACACACACACACACACAACTCAGATGGCAGTGCAGAAGGAGATGAAGCTGTTCTACGGTCCATGCTGAGGAAACATCCCATAATTCATCCTGTGGCGTCCGTGATGAAGAGGAGCCCATCAGGGTGTCTTCTGGAGGAGGAGGAGGAGGAGTGGTAGAAAGGTAAACACAAACGGCATGAGCAACAACAACAACAACAACCACAACAACAACAACAACAACATGTATGAGGAGGTTCTTTCATAAGGAAGCTGACATCAGTCCTGGTCCGGTGGTCTAAGGGCCCGATGGTCTAAGGGCCCGGTGGTCCCGTGACCCGGTGGTCTCAAGGTCCGGTGGTCTCAAGGTCCGGTGGTCTAAGGGCCCGGCGGGTCACGTGACCCGGTGGTCCCGTGATCCGGTGGTCCCATGACCCGGTGGTCTAAGGGCCCGGCGGGTAACGTGACCCGATGGTCTCAGGGCCCGATGGTCTCAGGGCCCGGTGGTCCCGTGACCCGGTGGTCTAAGGGCCCGATGGTCTAAGGGCCCGGTGGTCCCGTGACCCGGTGGTCTCAAGGTCCGGTGGTCTCAGGGCCCGGGGGTCTCAGGGCCCGATGGTCCCGTGACCCGGTGGTCTAAGGGCCCGGCGGGTCACGTGACCCGGTGGTCCCGTGATCCGGTGGTCCCATGACCCGGTGGTCTAAGGGCCCGGCGGGTAACGTGACCCGGTGGTCTCAGGGCCCGGTGGTCTCAGGGCCCGGTGGTCCCGTGACCCGGGGTCTCAGTAAGGCCTCCAGACGGCCTCGGCAGCGGCCATGTTTGTGGGGGAGCTGCTGTGGCTGGACTCCACCTCGACCCCCCCTTCATTCTGATTGGGCAAGGAGGGGTGCGGGAGGGAGGAGCCAGTGGAGGCGTTGGTGCAGGGGGGCAGGATCCTCGGCGGGGAGCGCGAGTCGCCGCCGCCCCCCGCCATCATGGAGAACTGGTAGGAGCCGGCGGCGGCGGAGTAGTACAGGTGGTACGGCGAGGAGGACTGGAAGGGCCCGCTGGGGGCCTGGTGCGGCGCGTTGGCCGGGTAGGGCGGCGGCAGGTAGCTGTGGTACCTCCCCGCCGGAGCGCTCGCCATGGCCGTCGCCATGGTGATGCCGAGGGCGCCGTTGGAGACGGTGTTGTGAGACGGGGCGTAAGTGAAGGCGGCCCCCGAGGAAGGGTAGTGGACCCGGGGGTCGGGCAGCGAGCTGAACGGTCGCTCCAAGGTCATCCTGGGGTCGCCGAAGGCCGCGAGGTCGGGACCTGGGAGGACAGAGGTCAGAGGTCACCACCTCCTCGTGCACCGCCTGCTCTGAGTGTGTGAGTGTGTGAGTGTGTGTGTGTGTGTGTCTGTGTGTGTGTGTTACCTGTGAGTCGTGAGGACAGGTCACTGAGCGCCGAGCGGCCGGGAGAAAGGGGCGTGGCCGTGTGCACGCTGGGCGGGGCTACCTGGCCCAGGTAGGGGTAGGCCTGGTCGTAGGACCAGGACGGAGACGGCTGCATCGCCCTGGAGTCTGAGAGACGGACGTTTACTGAGGACAGGCGGACGACTAGGACAACAACAACAAGTCAACAAGCTGCGACCTGTGACCACCAGGGGGCGTCCACGGTCACATAGATGACATACTGTAAACACAAATATATATATATCTATGTATATATATATATATATATATATATATATACAAATGTATCTATATATAAGTATATACAGACATATGTATCTATATATAAGTATATACAGACATCAGACATATCTATATATATATGTATATATATATATACACATACATATATATACATATATATATATACAAATGTATCTATATATCTATATATAAATATATACAGACATATCTATATATATATACACATACATAC
Organism: Liparis tanakae; assembly: GCA_036178185.1. Classification (NCBI taxonomy): domain Eukaryota; kingdom Metazoa; phylum Chordata; class Actinopteri; order Perciformes; family Liparidae; genus Liparis; species Liparis tanakae. The sequence continues at coordinate 9,711,970 of CM070103.1, read as the reverse complement.
ATATATATATGTATATATATATAGATACAAATGTATGTATCCATAACACATATTACTATATTACATTTATATATATATTATTAATACATATATATAGTATTAATACATATATATATATATATATATATTATTAATACATTATATATATTATAAATACATATAATATATAGTATTAATACACACTATATATATATATATATATATATATATATTAATGCATCATGCCTGACATAAAAAAGTTTTGACAGTTACAAGTTATATTTTCTTCTTTTTTTTTTAACACAGTGGCACTTCCTGCCAGCTGACTCTCATTTCCTCCTTCAGCCATGACTTGCTTCCACACACACACACACACACACACACACACACACACACACACACACACACACACACACACACACACACACACACACACACACACACACACACACACACACACACACACACACACACTCACACACACTCACACACACCTCTTCACACAGCATCACAACCGCCAAAGGCAGAAGAGGAACAGATACAGTATTTTGGTGGCACATAGAGTATCCACGGCAACCACATCACACACACACACACACACACACACACACACACACACACACACACACACACACACACACACCACAATGGATCTCACTAAAACCACAAGGAGGAACAATGAGGTTTGATGCAATCTGAATGGGACCAGGAGAGTCTCCTTTGGGTCCAAACAGCCCCAGGGGGGCCCCATGGGACCAGTAGAGTCCAGGGGGTCCCCATGGGACCAGGAGAGTCTCCTTTGGGTCCAAACAGCCCCAGGGGGTCCTCAGGAGGCCGGGCTCCTCCCTGATGGAGTCTCTTACCCGCGGTGATCTGGGCGTGCGTCGGGCTGGAGAAGTTGGCGGCGCTGAGCGCGGCCGACTGGCGGCTGTTGGCGGAGTGGGGGTGGGGGTGGTGGGGGGGGTGGAGGTGGGGGGGGGTCACCCTCATGGAGCTCCGCCTCAGCTGCTCCAGCTCCGTCAGCCTCTCGGAGAACGCCAGGGAGCCGGCCTTCACTTCATCCATCTTCTGGCGGTGGCCTGGAGAGGACAGGAAGACCAGAGTCACACACACACACACGCACACAGACACACACACACACACACACACAGACACACACACACAGGGGGTCTGGAGTCTGTGACCACGAAGGTGAGCAACACAGGTCATGAGAGGTCAGGGGTCATCCAGGGATGATGCACACCACTGTTGGCCGCACGATGGCCGCTGTGTGAGTGTTTGTGTTAGTGTGTGTGTGTGTAAGTTAGTGTGTGTTAGTGTGTGTGTGTGTGTGGGCTGTCACGCTGTCTGTGGTGTTGGCTGCACTTCAAAGCTCTGACACTGAGCTCCAGTTACAGCCACTTCCTCTCAAATGGGGGAAGTGTGCATGTGTGTACATGTATACAATGTTTGTGTGAGTGTGTGTGTGCGTGTGTGTGTGTGTGGGCGAGTTAGAGACGAGTGATGGTTACACACTGAGCTGAGTTCTTTCTGTCGCCTCACGTCTCTGACCAGCTCACTCCTCACCAATATAACCTGTCTCTACGGTTCTCCTGAAGGTCGTGACCCTGAAGGTCGTGGCCCTGAGGTGGTGACCCTGAAGGTGGTGACCCTGAAGGTGGTGACCCTGAAGGTCGTGACCCTGAGGTCGTGACCCTGAAGGTTGTGACCCTGAAGGTCGTGGCCCTGAGGTCGTGACCCTGAAGGTTGTGACCCTGAAGGTCGTGACCCTGAAGGTCGTGGCCCTGAGGTGGTGACCCTGAAGGTGGTGACCCTGAAGGTGGTGACCCTGAAGGTCGTGACCCTGAAGGTGGTGACCCTGAAGGTCGTGACCCTGAAGGTCGTGGCCCTGGAGGTTGTGACCCTGAAGGTCATGACCCTGAAGGTCGTGGCCCTGATGGTTGTGACCCTGAGGTCGTGACCCTGAAGGTGGTGACCCTGAAGTGACCCTGAAGGTGGTGACCCTGATGGTGGTGGCCCTGAAGGTTGTGACCCTGAAGGTGGTGACCCTGAAGGTCATGACCCTGAAGGTTGTGGCCCTGGAGGTCGTGACCCTGAAGGTGGTGACCCTGAAGGTCGTGACCCTGATGGTGGTGGCCCTGAAGGTTGTGACCCTGAAGGTGTTGACCCTGAGGTTGTGACCCTGAAGGTGGTGACCCTGAAGTGACCCTGAAGGTGGTGACCCTGAAAGTCGTGGCCCTGAGGTGGTGACCCTGATGGTCGTGACCCTGAAGGTCGTGACCCTGAAGGTTGTGACCCTGAAGGTCGTGGCTCTGAAGGTCGTGACCCTGAAGGTGTTGACCCTGAGGTTGTGACCCTGAAGGTGGTGACCCTGAAGTGACCCTGAAGGTGGTGGCCCTGAAGGTTGTGACCCTGAAGGTGGTGACCCTGAAGGTCATGACCCTGAAGGTTGTGGCCCTGGAGGTCGTGACCCTGAAGGTGGTGACCCTGAAGGTCGTGACCCTGATGGTGGTGGCCCTGAAGGTTGTGACCCTGAAGGTGTTGACCCTGAGGTTGTGACCCTGAAGGTGGTGACCCTGAAGTGACCCTGAAGGTGGTGACCCTGAAAGTCGTGGCCCTGAGGTGGTGACCCTGATGGTCGTGACCCTGAAGGTCGTGACCCTGAAGGTTGTGACCCTGAAGGTCGTGGCTCTGAAGGTCGTGACCCTGAAGGTGTTGACCCTGAGGTTGTGACCCTGAAGGTGGTGACCCTGAAGTGACCCTGAAGGTTGTGACCCTGAAGGTCGTGGCCCTGAGGTGGTGACCCTGAAGGTCGTGACCCTGAAGGTCGTGGCCCTGAAGGCCGTGACCCTGAAGGTCGTGGCCCTGGAGGTTGTGACCCTGAAGGTGTTGACCCTGAAGGTCGTGGCCCTGGAGGTCGTGACCCTGGAGGTCGTGGCCCTGGAGGTCGTGACCCTGAAGGTCGTGGCCCTGGAGGTCATGGCCCTGGAGGTTGTGACCCTGGAGGTCGTGACCCTGGAGGTCGTGGCCCTGGAGGTCGTGACCCTGAGGTGACTCACGCCGTGGCTCTCGAGGTCCGTCCACGGTGATCTTTATGGCTCTCTGGTACGTGGCCACCTGAGGAGGGTTGGTGAACACGGTGATGGTGAGGGTGAAGCTCTTCCCTGGAGAGAGGAAGAGGAAGAGGAAGAGGAAGAGGAAGAGGGAGAGGAAGAGGGAGAGGGGGAGGAAGAGGGGGAGGGAGAGGGAGAGGGAGAGGGAGAAGGAGAGGGAGAGGACAACAATGATCATTATTATAATCATTCTTTTGTCTTTATTCAAGAAAAAACTCACACACACACACACAATCACACACACACATACACAAACACACACACACTGACACAAACACACAAATGAAAGGCAAATGAAGGACTGTTTCCTCATAACCAGGCCGTAAGGGAGGCGTTTCATTGGTGTGTTGCATCACAGACAGGAAAGAGGTGTGGCCTAACAGGAAGGGGGGTGGCCTAACAGGAAAGAGGTGTGGCCTAACGCAGAAGAGATGAAGCCGACTGCTCTACTGACTTATGAAGAGTCAGAAGTGACTCAAACATTTTTTATATTTCAGCCTGGAGATTAGTCTTGTTATTAAAATAATATAATAATGATAATAATATTAATAATAATTATCTTGTGATTAGAGTTCTCTGTTGGTTCCATCAGACAGACAGGTGTGTTTTCACCTGGATGCTCAGTGTGTGTGTGAATGTGTGTGCTGTGAGTATGTGAGTGTGTATGTGTGTGTGAGTGTGTGTGTGAGAGTGTGTGTGAGTGTATGATATTGTGGATGAGAAAAATTATGATCTGTTTAAAAGCGGAACTAAGAGAGAGGCACAAACCTGGGAGACACACACACACACTCTCGCAATCACACGCACACACACATACACTCTCACACACACACTCTCGCACACACATTCACACACACACACACAAACACACATAAACACACATTCACACACACACACATAAACACATTCACACACACAGACACACATTAACACACACACATACACACACACACACACTCTCACACACACATGAACACACATTCACACACACACACACGCACACACACACACACCCACACACACACACACACACACACACACACACACACACACACACACACACACACACTCCCATACAGTTGTTATTCCTAAGCATTCCGACGACCCTTCCCCAAACACACGTCACGATGTGATTGGCTCGCCGCTCTCCTCCAATCAGAGGCCGGCTCACCTCGCCCGCTGCGGCCCACGAAGCGCAGGTCGTTGAAGCGCGCCACGTGGTTCTTGACGGCCGCCGTGGCGTTACGCAGCTCGGCCGAGAAGTTCTCGTCGTTACCCGCCATCACCGTCACCAGGGAGCCGTCGGGCGTGTCGCCCAGGGCAACCACCTGGGGAGAAGGGGGAGGAGTCAGCCTGAGATGCACCTGAGGTGTTCTGTGGGTCCATGTTTACAAACAATGATCATATTTTATTTAAACAATCATAATAACTTTATTTTAATAATAACAATAAGAATAGCTTAATTTAAACAATAAGAATAAATTTATTTAAACAATAACAATAACTTTATTTAAACAATAATTATAACTTCATTTAAACAATACAAATAACTTTATTTAAATAATAATAATAACTTTATTTAAATAATAATAATAACTTTATTTAAACAATAATTATAACTTCATTTAAACAATACAAATAACTTTATTTAAATAATAATAATAACTTTATTTAAATAATAATAACTTTATTCAAACAATAATTATAACTTTATTTAAACAATAATTATAACTTTATTTAAACAATAATTACAACTTCATTTATACAATACAAATAACTTCATTTATACAATACAAATAACTTTATTTAAGTAATAATACATTAATAACTTTATTCAAACAATAATAACGTTATTCAAATAATAATAACTTTATTAAATAATAATAATATCCTTATATAAACAATACAAATAACTTTATTTAAATAATAACTTTATTTAAATAATAATAATGACTTTATTTAAACAATAATAACGTTATTCGAATAATAATAATGATAATAATAACTTTATTAAATAATAATAATAACTTTATCTAAACAATAATAATAACGTTATTCAAATAATAATAATAATAATAATAATAATAATAATAATAATAATAATAACAATACTAATTGTATCCAAACAATAACAAAAATAATATCAACTTTATTTAAACAATAAAAATAACTTTATTTAAACAACTGTCCATGAACAGTTGGAGAGGAAATATTCACTGTTCAGGGTTTAGTTCCCATCATGCTTTAGGACACACACACACACACACACACACATACACACACACACACACACACACACATACACACACAAACCCGCCCCCCCCCCCACACACAAATACACACACAGTGACACACACAGAGACACGTGTGTGTGTGTCACTGTGTGTGTGTGTGTGTGTCTGGGTGTGTGCAGTATAACAGTCATCCATTATCAGTAAAAGGCAGTGACATCCGCTCATGACACTCTTAATGGTGCATAATGCACGACACACATACAAACACACACAGACACACACATACTTACACGCGCACACACACATACTCTCTCTCTCATACACACACACACACACACACACACACACACACACACTAATGCATAGAGCTCAATAAATCAATCATTTCTGAGGCTAAAAGCAGTTTTTTTCCCCACAAATGCATTTTGCCTTAAAGTGCAGGAAAGAACATGAAGAACATCCAAACGTGCACGTGCACACACATCACTGGAGGGAAGACGTGCACGTGCACGCCCATCACTGGAGGAAAGACGTGCACGCAAATCACTGGAGGAAAGATGTGCACGTGCACACCCATCACTGGAGGAAAGACGTGCACGTGCACGCCCATCGCTGCACACCGGTCATAACCCTCGCTCAGTGACGTTACATTAATTAACAAGATGTTTGTTGTTCATGACTTGTTGCTCATGACTATAAAATAATAGTATTTAATTGAAAACTTTAACTTTAATTAGATCTTAACAGATTTTATTTTGTAAAACAAAAAACATATAGAGTACTATACGCATGTAATGTATTTTATTTTATTCATTTAGCTTCATGAAAATAAACTCCACAGGTTATAAAGCATAATTATGTATAAGGCCTTATAATTATAATTATTATTATGACTGTTATAATGCATTATAATTTTGTCATAATGTGGTTATAATTTCGTTATAATGTGGTTATAATGCAATATAATGTGTTTATAATGCATTACAATGTGCTTATAATGTGGTTATAATTACGTTATGATGTTGTTATAATGTGGTAATGCGTTATAATGTGGTTATAATTACGTTATAGTGTTTTTGTATTATAATGCGGTACTAATGCGGTACTAATGCATTATAACGCATTATTTGGTTATAATATGGTTATAATGCAATATAATGTGGTTATAATGTGGTTATAATGCATTATAATGTGGTAATAAGGTGGTTATAATGTGGTTATAATATGGTTAAAATGTGGTTATAATGCATTATAATGTGGTTATAATTAAATGATATGTGGTTATAAGGTGGTTATAATATGGTTATGATGTGGATATAATGCATTACAATGTGGTTATATGTCATTATAATGTGGTTCTAATATGGTTCTATTACATTAGAATGTGGTTATAATGCATTATAATGTGGTTCTAATGCAATAACGTGGTTATAGTGCATTACAATGTGTTTACAATGTGGTTATAATGCATCACTTTGTGGTTATAATTTACATCGGGACGAATGTCACCCAAAAAGGTCACTTGTCCCCCCCCCCCCCACACACACACACACACAACTCCTCGCGCTCGTGCACAGTGCTCTAGCGGCACAAAAGCTGACGCTACATATGGAGTGAGTACCAAACACCATCTCCCGGTACTCACCTGAGTAACTGAGTAAGTGCCATGTGGTTATAATGCAATGCATCACCATGTGGTTATAATGCATCACCATGTGGTTATAATGCATCACCATATGGTTATAGTGCATCTTAATGACGTCTATGAAGCTTCATAAGGAGCTCACCTTGAAGGCGAGCGGGAGCGTCTTGTTGCACCTCCAGTGGGACGGCAGCACGGAGCACAGGAAGTTAGGGCTGTCGGTCTTCACCAGCTCACCCGCATGGTCAGAGACCCCCTGTGGAGAGACCACGTCACTGCACTGCTGGAGGTCTCCTCGAGGAGGTCACCTCGAGGAGGTCACCTTGAGGAGGTCACCTTGAGGAGGTCACCTCGAACACCTTGGGGTCACCTACCTCCGCCATGCGCAGCTTGCCCACCAGGGCGGCGCCCTCCTGCGTGCCCAGGGCCTCGGACATCTTCCCCCCCGAGGCCAGCGTGGTGGAGGGGGGGGTGTAGCGCCGACCGGGGGCCGGGTCTGAGAGGGGAGACAGGTCATCAGAGTCTGTCTGTCTGTCTCTTTGTCTCTCTGTCTGTCTGTCTCTGTCTCTCTAAATAAATATACCTCAAATTAATTAAAAAATACTGAAATAAATAAATATACTTACATTAAATAAATATTTCTCAAATCAAATACATATTCCTTGTATTAAATAAATATCTGTAACATTAAATAAATATTACTTATATTAAATAAATATTCTTAAGATTAAGTAAATATTCCTCACATTAAATACATATTCTTAACAATAAAAAATATTCTTAACATCAAATAAATATTCCTAACATTAAATAAATATTCCTCACAATAAATAAATATTTGTAACATTAAATAAATGTTCCTAATATTAAATAAATATTCCTCACAATAAATAAATATTTTTTACATTAAATACATATTCCTAAGATTAAATAAATATTCCTCACACTAAATAAATATTCTTAAAATTAAATAAAGGTTCCTAATATTTAATAAATATTCCTCATACTAAATACATATTCTTAACATTAAATACATATTTATCACATTAAATATATATATACTTATATTAAATACATATTCCTCATATTAAATAAATATACTTATATTAAACACATATTCCTCAGATTAAATAAATATACTTATATTAAATACATATTCCTCACGTTCACTAATTGTCCTTCACTCTTTTCTATACATAGAACTCTTTTAATAAAGTCTGTTTCCATCTCAAAGCGTTGATGTAATTTACAAAAAAATTAAAAGGGATGAAAAAAAATGCTTCAGTAGATTATTTAAAACATAGAAATATTGTATATTTATAAAGGTTTTGCCCCTCAGATAAAAATCTCCCGTTCAAAGAGATCAAAGCACCGAAATGCAATAAACCATAATCCAACCAGATGAATATGGGTATACATACATATATGTATATAAGTATATACATATATGTATGTATAAATGTATACATACATATATGTACATAAGTAGATATATACATATATGTATTTATATACATATATATACATATATGTATGTATATATATGTACATACATATATATATATACACATATATGTTTTTGTATAAACATATATGTTTGTATATATATGTATATATATGAACATAAGTATATACATATATAAGTATATATATACATATATGTATATAAGTACATATATATATGTATTTTTATAAGTATATATATATATATGTATGGCTATATATGTATATTTGTCTAAATATGTACATACGTATACTCTCTCTTTTAGAGTTGTATGTCTGTTATTTTTATATGGAACTTGGCATCTGAAATAAAGAATAAATAATACATATATAATCATATATATACATATATGTATATATATGTATATTTATAAATATGTATTAGATACAATTATATAAACATACATGTATGTATACACACACATATATATATATATATATATGTGTATATGTATATATATATATATATATATATATATATATACACACTGCATGAGAACTTTAAGTGAACATTTAACTACAGAGTGAAGAACACTTTAAATACTTCAAAGTATATTTAAGGAGTAATACTCTAAATCTTTATGTCGACCCTCAGACAACGAGCAATAATCAGAATGATATTAATAATAATACAAATAATAAAAATTATATTAATATTAATATTATTAATAATAATAATAACAACGATATTAATACTACTACTACTTATACTACTACTACTACTACTACTACTACTACTACTACTACTACCAATTATAATAATAATAACAATAATAATAATAATAATAATATTATTAATAATAGTAAAGGCACGGCACGGTGCGCGTGCCCGTGGCTCGTACCGTATTTGGCGTCCCACAGAAACACCATTTGTGCGCCGCAGTGCGTCCGCGGACCCGGACGGTCCCGACCTCCCCCCGACCCTGCGGTGCCTCTGGCTGGCCGCAGAGGACTGGTTCTCAGAGTCCGGGTCCGGGTCCGGGTCCACGGTGGGTCACGGCGCGTTATTCCGTTTAGAAGAGCCCGGACCACCCTGGACCAGAAGAGCCCGGACCACCCTGGACCAGAAGAGCCCGGACCACCCTGGACCAGAAGAGCCCGGACCACCCTGGACCAGAAGAAGTCTCTCGGACTCGTGATGGATCAAGTCCTCAAAACACCAGAAGGTTCCACAGGGCTCCAACTTTCTACCCTGTTCCTCCTTAGTCCGCTTCTGATGTGACTCCGGTACAAGCCTCTCTCTCTCTCTCTCTCTCTCTCTCTCTCTCTCTCTCTCTCTCTCTCTCTCTCTCTCTCTCAGTGAATGCACATCCCGCTGACCGTGAGTTTTCTTTTTTTTTTTTTACCAGCAGAGCTCCACGTGAGCGTCTCAGCTCTCGACCAATGGGGAGGCTGCCCGCTGGCTGTCCTGTGAGGAGATTGACCAATCAGCGTTATGTCCGTCCGAGAGGAGGCGGGCTCTAGGGGGAGCGGCGGAGCGGCACTTCCTGTTCCACGGACTTCACCTGAGACCCGAGGGGCCTAAGATACACACACACACTCACACATATATGTACATAAATATATAAATACATATATATGTATATATAAATATAAAGCAGGTTTTCTCCTCGTGAGGAGGAGCAGGTCTCCTCCTCTTGCCTGCCGGTCTGAACTCTTTCGTGCCGGTCTGTTTAAGCCGGCTGCCGGTAATACCGGGCCCGGCCGCTAGGGGGCAGTCGGTGATCTGGCCCTGAGCCGTTAGCACGACATTAGAGTTAAAGAACATTTAAAGTTTTCTCTTGATCTTAACAATTGTTTTAAACTGTTCCCACATTATTTTAATGTGCATTACTTGTATTACTTGTATTTTGTTTTATGATTCAATATGTTCAGACATTGATCTCATAATTGATGTATAATTTTAATGTATACTTGTTATTTGTGAATAACAATAATATTTGGAGGATTATGCTTGAATCCGGAAGAAATTCAATAGCACATAATTACAGATATGATAATTATATTACTTATGATTTTGAGTATTCTGAACTAATTAATAAAACAATAAGTGAACACACTGCGTAAGGACTGACTGACACTGAAGGATAAACAAACCACACGCAACGTACCGCATGACGTCATCCTATTGGTCAAAGTAAAACAGATTATAATACTAAACAGGGAATCAGAATCAGATCAGAAGAATTACAAAGATGTTCCACGACGTCACTTAAAATACTAAACATAAGTACTATGTAATAAATACTAAACATAAATACTACATAAAAAATACTAAAAATAAATACTACATAATAAATATTAAATACTACATAATAAATACTAAAATAATTACTACATAATAAATACTAAACATAAATACTACATAATAAATACTAAAAATAATTACTACATAATAAATACTAAACATAAATACTACATAATAAATAATAAACATAAATACTACATAATAAATACTAAATACTACATCAAAAATACTAAACATAAATACTACATAATAAATACTAAAAATAAATACTACATAATAAATACTACATACTAAATACTAAATACTAAGTACTACATACTAAATACTAAATACTAAATACTACATACTAAGTACTACATACTAAGTACTACATACTAAATAAATGTAAACGTAAACATCCTCTTGTATGAAGGACTCCTCGTCTCACAGCTTTTAAGACTGATCTCAAAAGAGTGGAACAGAAGACCCACAAGTAGACGCAGTGCCACTACACTAAGTACTATATACTAAACACTAATTACTACATACTAAATAACAAATAATAAGTACTAAATAATAAATACTACATACTACATACTAAGTACTAAGTACTACATACTAAACACTAATTACTACATACTAAATAACAAATAATAAGTACTAAATAATAAATACTACATACTACATACTAAGTACTAAGTACTACATACTAAACACTAATTACTACATACTAAATAACAAATAATAAGTACTAAATAATAAATACTACATACTACATACTAAGTACTAAGTACTAAATAACACATACTAAGTACTAAGTACTACATACTACCTACTACATACTAAACACTAAGTACTAAGTACTAAATACTAAGTACTAAGTACTAAACAGTACATACTAAATATTAAGTACTAAATACTAAGTACTAAGTACTAAATATTAAGTACTAAATACTAAGTACTAAGTACTAAATATTAAGTACTAAATGCTAAATACTACATACTACATACTAAATATTAAGTACTAAATACTAAGTACTAAATACTACATACTACATACTAAATATTAAGTACTAAATATGAAGTACTAAAAACTACATACTACATACTAAGTACTAAGTACTGGAGGGGGCTGGTCCCCATATTCTCCCCACTCAGCAGTGAGGGCGTTTCCCAGAATGCACCCTGTTCATCCCTCGGGGTTCTCGGCTCCCGGCCCCCAGGCGGAGCGACTCTTCACTTCTTGGTCCGACTTTGTCTTTTTCCACAAATTCAACTGTGGCAGCTCTCCCCAGTTTGGCCTCAGCTGCTGGCTGGTTGACAATCAGCCAGCAGCTGAGGCCAAACTGGGGAGAGCTGCCACATCAACGGCTTTAGAACGTGTCACGAGTCCTGAGCTGTTCACGGAGGAAGGAGCAGCCAATCAGAGCCTCCGCCTCGGCACCGAGGGCCATGACATCACTGATGAATAATTAAACACTGAGGGATGAAACTCAAGACCAGAGACTCCTCCTCCAGGTTCACATCGCCACGGTAACACATTCACATCGCCACGGTCACACATTCACATCGCCACGGTCACACATTCACATCGCCACGGTCACACATTCACAGCGCCACGGTCACACATTCACATCGCCACAGTCACACATTCACATCGCCACGGTAACACATTCACATCGCCACGGTAACACATTCACATCGCCACGGTACCACATTCACATCGCCACAGTCACACATTCACAGCGCCACGGTCACACATTCACATCGCCACGGTAACACATTCACATCGCCACGGTCACACATTCACAGCGCCACGGTCACACATTCACATCGCCACAGTCACACATTCACATCGCCACGGTAACACATTCACATCGCCACGGTAACACATTCACATCGCCACGGTACCACATTCACATCGCCACAGTCACACATTCACAGCGCCACGGTCACACATTCACATCGCCACGGTAACACATTCACATCGCCACAGTCACACATTCACATCGCCACGGTACCACATTCACATCGCCACGGTAACACATTCACATCGCCACGGTAACACATTCACATCACGGTAACAACATTCAGGTCGCCACGGTAACACAATCATTTGGCCACGGTTAGACCTTCATGTCGCCATGGTAACACATTCAAATGACCAGGGTAACACATTCATGACACCATAGTAACACATCCATGTCACCATGGTAACACATTCATGTAGGGATATGTCATATTGGAGCGGAGTCTTCATGCTTTTCATAACAATTCTCCTTAAACACAATTGGATATTATTATTATTATTATTATCATCATTATTATTATTATTATTATTATTGATAGTTTAGAATAAAAGGTAAAAATTAGACGGTGATCGTTTGGAGACACAAATAAACAAGAGGAGAGGAGGAGGAGGAGGACGGGAGGAGGAGAAGGAGGAGGGGAGGAGGAGAAGGAGGAGGGGAGGAGGAGGAGATGCATTTCACTGACGGACTGCAATGTGAGCCGGTCCTCTGATCCATAATCAGGACCCAGTTATGGATCCCCCCATGGCTTCATGTTTCAGTATCAATACGGCTCCTCAAAGACGACCCATCATCCCACTGTCCTTCAGAGGCAGGCCCCTCCAGGACCAGGACCAGGACCAGGTCCAGGACCAGGACCAGGACCAGGACCTGGACTATGACCAGGCCTAGGACCAGGGCCAGGACCAGGACCAGGTGTAGGAGCAGGACTAGGACCAGGTCTAGAGGTACAAGTCCCCAAAGAACTCCTAGAGCTCCTCTAACGGTCAATACCATCACCGTGACTGAGGAGTCACAGACATGAGGAGGTGAGGAGGAGTCACAGACATGAGGAGGTGAGGAGGAGTCACAGACATGAGGTGATGAGGAGTCACAGACGTGAGGAGATGATGAGGAGTCACAGACGTGAGGAGATGATGAGGAGTCACAGACACAAGGAGATGATGAGTAGTTACAGACACAAGGAGATGATGAGGAGTCACAGACGTGAGGAGATGATGAGGAGTCACAGACACAAGGAGATGATGAGGAGTCACAGACGTGAGGAGATGATGAGGAGTCACAGACACAAGGAGATGATGAGTCACAGACGTGAGGAGATGATGAGGAGTCACAGACACAAGGAGATGATGAGGAGTCACAGACGTGAGGAGGTGATGAGGAGTCACAGACGTGAGGAGATGATGAGGATTCACAGACACAAGGAGATGATGAGGAGTCACAGACGTGAGGAGATGCTGAGGAGTCACAGACACAAGGAGATGATGAGGAGTCACAGACGTGAGGAGATGATGAGGAGTCACAGACGTGAGGAGGTGATGAGTCACAGACGTGAGGAGATGATGAGAAGTCACAGACACAAGGAGATGATGAGGAGTCACAGACACAAGGAGATGATGAGGAGTCACAGACGTGAGGAGGTGATGAGGAGTCACAGACGTGAGGAGGTGATGAGGAGTCACAGACACAAGGAGATGATGAGGAGTCACAGACGTGAGGAGGTGATGAGGAGTCACAGACGTGAGGAGGTGCAGCATCCTTACCGGGGCGGCCCCTCCTCATCAGGTACATGGCCCACAGGGGGCCGGAGCTGGAGAACGTCCCCGAGTTCATGGAGCAGCAGCTGAGGACGATGAAGAGGAGAGCCAGAGGACCACGCTGAGGACGATGAAGAGGAGAGCCAGAGGACCACGCTGAGGACGATGAAGAGGAGGAGAACAGTGTCCGGTGGTCCAGAGCACTTCAAAGAGCATCTCAAGACTCAATGGACAAAGAAGAGACGGTCCTCACCTTGCTGCCTTTATAGCCCCCCCGCCTCCCCCCCCCCCCCCCCCCCCTAATCTGAGTGAGCATCCAGAGCGTGGACTCGTCGCCCTGGGGGACGCGCTCCACTCTGCCCTCAGGCTCTTCAAGATGATCGTTTCATTTAGCTACTCAAATGATTTTTCTCTCTCCTCCTCCTCCTCCTCCTCCTCCTCCTCCTCCTCCTCCTCCTCCTCCTCCTCCTCCTCCTCCTTAAAGTTCTGGCTGGACGTTGAGGTCACGCTCGTTCCCAGTGACGTGGGTCGCCCTGCAGCCGGTCGGTCCCTCAATGTGACGGACCGTCGTCATGGCGACCACCCTGCTGCTAGAGGTCAACCCGCAGCAGAGGTCACCTCCTCCAAGACCTGTCTGGAGGAGTCCTGAGGTGAGGAGGTCACCGAGCTGGAGGACCTCCATCAGACCTTCACCCTGAAGGACGTCTCACGGCCTCCACAGAGTCCTACATGTGGTCCTACATGTGGTCTTACATGTGGTCCTACATGTGGTCCTACATGTGGTCCTACATGTGGTCTTACATGTGGTCCTACATGTGGTCCTACATGTGGTCCTACATGTGGTCCTACATGTGGTCTTACATGTGGTCCTACATGTGGTCCTACATGTGGTCTTACATGTGGTCCTACATGTGGTCCTACATGTGGTCTTACATGTGGTCTTACATGTGGTCCTACATGTGGTCTTACATGTGGTCTTACATGTGGTCCTACATGTGGTCCTACATGTGGTCCTACATGTGGTCTTACATGTGGTCTTACATGTGGTCCTACATGTGGTCCTACATGTGGTCCTACATGTGGTCTTACATGTGGTCTTACATGTGGTCTACATGTGGTCTTACATGTGGTCTTACATGTGGTCCTACATGTGGTCTTACATGTGGTCTTACATGTGGTCTACATGTGGTCCTACATGTGGTCCTACATGTGGTCTTACATGTGGTCCTACATGTGGTCCTGCATGAGAAGAAAAGAAGAAGAAGAAGAAGAAGAAGAAGAAGAAGAAGAAGAAGAAGAAGAAGAAGAAGAAGAAGAAGAAGAAGAAGAAGAAGAAGAAGAAGAAGAAGAAGAAGAAGAAGAAGAAGAAGAAGAAGAAGAGTGACACCTCTCTTTGCCAGCGGCTGTTTGTCCCCAAGATGAGGCCCCCCTTAGGCCAGAGAGGATCAATACACACACACACACACACACACACACACACACACACACACACACACACACACACACACACACACACACACACACACACACACACACACACACACACACACACACACACACACACAGTTTGTCATATTCTTCAGGAGGGTTCTCTTGTGTTCAGAGCACATGGACCAATGACCCTCTTGGGGGCGTGTCACACACACACACACACACACACACAGATCCTGGAACACGCACCTTTTTGCATAAATATATATATATATATGCATATATATGCATAAAAATGTATATATGCATATATATGCATAAATATGTATATATATGCATAAATACACATATATATAATTATACATGTAAACATGCATACATGTATAGTTATGCATACTTATACATATATATGCATATATGTATATGTATAGATATATATATATATCTATATATCTATATATATAGATATATAGATATATATATCTATATATATATCTATATATATAGATATATATATATATATATATATATATATATATATATATATATATATATATATATATATATATGCATGTATTCTGTGAACCAGTATTATTGGCGAGGTAATTAGACACGGTTCCCTCCAGATCAAGAAGTACATCAAATGTAAAAGGTTGGATTACTATTTAAATGACACACGCACACACACACACACACACACACACACACACACATACATACACCCACACACACACACACACATACATACACACACACACACACACACACACATACATACACCCACACACACACACACACATACACACACACACACACACACACACACACACACATACATACACACACACACACACATACATACACTCTGTTCAGACACTTCAGAGCTCAGTAGATTTGTATTGAAGCACTCTCATCAATTGATCAATGACGGAGAAGTTACCAATTGTCTCTAGTTAACAGAGCAGCAGATACACACACACAAACACACGCACACACACACACACACACACACACACACACTTCGTCTATAATTCATGGGGTGTATTGTGCGGATGCAGTTAACTGCCGCTTAAAAGTAATTAATTGATTTTCTGACATATCAGTTAGCAGCAGCACCAACTGACACACACACACACACTCTGGGTAAATAAACCTGCTGGAGTACTTTATGGTGGGGGGGGGGGGCTTTATGACGCTGTTGTAAAGCCTCCAGATGGAGGAAGAAGTGAAAGGCTGATTGTCCCTAAAGGTCACCAGAGGTCACTAGGAGCTAGGACTCACCAAGGAGACCTTCCTGAAGAAGAGGGAACACGATGACTCCTCCCACCGCCCCTCGCTCTCTCCCATTGGCTCACGAGTCCACTTTGATGTTCCTCTGGTGAGTGGGCTGTCACAGGAACAGGAAGTGGCCGTGTTGACCAATCAGCTGCTGGGGACCAGGGGGACCTTCCAGGACACACACACTGAGAAGCTGCTCCAGACCGTCAT
Organism: Liparis tanakae; assembly: GCA_036178185.1. Lineage (NCBI taxonomy): Eukaryota > Metazoa > Chordata > Actinopteri > Perciformes > Liparidae > Liparis > Liparis tanakae. The sequence continues at coordinate 9,694,785 of CM070103.1, read as the reverse complement.
AACGAGGCGGGCAGGGCTGGCCTCTGATTGGCTGCAGGCCCAACAGAGAAACTACCCACAACTTTTAGTTTGACAGATTGTCAAGTAGAACTGTTCCCAACTTCAGTGTGAGTGTGTGTGTGTGTGTGTGTGAGTGTGTGAGTGTGTGTGTGTGTGTGAGTGTGTGTGTGTGTGTGTGTGTGTGTGTGTGTGTGTGTGTGTGTGAGCGTGTGTGAGGGTGTGAGTGTGTGTGTGTGTGTGTGTGTGTGTGTGTGTGAGGGTGTGAGTGTGTGTGTGTGCGTGTGAGGGTGTGAGTGTGTGTCTGTGTTTAATTATTCAGCCGGCCTCTGTGATGAGAGGAGGTGGACTTATTCCTGCTAAACTCAAAATTGATTTACTGACAAGAAATGTAGGAGAGAGAGAGAGAGAGGAGAGAGAGAGAGAGAGAGAGAGAGAGAGAGAGAGAGAGAGAGCGGAGAGGAAGAGCCTCAGGCTGTGTTTAGTGCAGTTTGAATGGCTGAGCAGGTGTATTAGAGCAGAAACCTTGATCTCACACACACACACACACACACACACACACACACACACACACACACACACACACACACACACACTGCCGGCTGGACAGTGAACACGGACGTCACGACTGATCAGAGAAGTTTCCTGTGAGGACGTCCGTCTCTGTTCATTTGTTCTCGTTTGTGAAGTGAAGACGAGTTAACGCTCTTCTCCAAGTCGGCCAGAGAATCACACCCGTGAAGAAGGTCCCAGATCAGATAGAACCGACCACCAGGGGGCGACTCCTCTGGTTGTATAGAAGTCTCTGCTTCATGTGTTAACGCTGCATTCTCTCTCCTGACCACCAGGGGGGCGTCGGAATCCTTAAGTGCTCATGAAGAGTGAATGGGACTCAGTGTCCCAGGGTGCATCAGGGTTTCACAAGAAGACCTTCATTTGCACCGCACACGATAAAACGAGAGCCTGAGACGTGATGAAGTTACCTCCTCCCTCCTCCTCCCACCTCCTCACATCTCCTCACTTCCTCACCTCCTCCTCCCACCTCCTCACATCTCCTCACTTCCTCACCTCCTCCCACCTCATCCCACCTCCTCAGCCGGACTAGGTGAGGAGGAAGTAGGCTGGTCTGGTGGGTTTGATTTGGACAATTATTTGACCCTCTGGACCTCCTGCATGATGACATCATACCCTAGAGGGTCTGAAGAGGACCACAGAGGACAGATGGTTGAAGTAGTTTCTGTAATGTTCTTATCTACAGACCAATCTCTAACCTCCCCTTCCTCTCCACGATCCTTGAGGTCTCACATCAGTTATGTGATTTTCTACATCATGAAAGTTTATTTGAGGATTTAGTGCTGAGGACTAGATAGAGGACTCATCTAATTAAAATTCAAGCATGTCTTAGTGACATAAAAACATGGATGACCGGCAACTTCTTGATGTTAAACTCAGACAAAACCAAAGTCATTCTACTCTGAGCACCTCAGAGATCAATTATCTGGTGATGTGATTTCTGTAGACGGCATTACTCTAGCATCAACACCACTGTAAAGAATCTCTGTTCTCTTTGATCGAGACTTGTCCTTTAACTCCACCTGAAGAACATCTCAAGGACTGCATTCTTCATCTACGTCAGATTTAAACAATCAGGCACATCTTGTCTCAAAAAGATGCAGAAAAATTGGTTCACGCGTTCGTTACTTCGAGACTGGATTACTGCAACTCCTTATTACCAGGCTGCTCTATACGTCTCTTAGGTCAACTCCTTATTACCAGGCTGCTCTATAAGTCTCTTAGGTCAACTCCTTATTATCAGGCTGCTCTATAAGTCTCTAGTCTTAAGTCAACTCCTTGTTATCAGGCTGCTCTATAAGTCTCTTAGGTCAACTCCTTATTATCAGGCTGCGCTATAAGTCTCTTAGGTCAACTCCTTATTATCAGGCTGCACTATAAGTCTAGTCTTAAGTCAATTCCTTATTATCAGGCTGCTCTATAAGTTTCTTAAGTCAACTCCTTATGATCAGGCTGCTCTATAAGTCTCTTAGGTCAACTCTTTATTACCAGGCTGCTCTATAAGTCTCTTAGGTCAACTCCTTATTATCAGGCTGCTCTATAAGTCTCTAAAGTCAACTCCTTATTATCAGGCTGCTCTATAAGTCTCTTAGGTCAACTCCTTATTATCAGGCTGCTCTATAAGTCTCTATAGTCAACTCCTTATTATCAGGCTGCTCTATAAGTCTCTAAAGTCAACTCCTTATGATCAGGCTGCTTTATAAGTTTCTTAGGTCAACTCCTCATTATCAGGCTGCTCTATAAGTCTCTTAGGTCAACTCCTTATTATCAGGCTGCTCTATAAGTCTCTTAAGTCAACTCCTTATTATCAGGCTGCTCTATAAGTCTCTTAGGTCAACTCCTTATTATCAGGCTGCTCTATAAGTCTCTTAAGTCAACTCCTTATTATCAGGCTGCTCTATAAGTCTCTTAAGTCAACTCCTTATTATCAGGTTGCTCTATAAGTCTCTTAGGTCAACTCCTTATGATAAGGCTGCTTTATTGGATTATTTTTGCACATGCGTACCTGTGTACCAGTTATGTGCACATCCCTGCCCCAAAACCTCACACCGGACCAGTCTTAAAATGTAAAATGGGAGCCAGAGCCTTTAGTTATCAAGCTCCTCTTTTATGGAACCA
>CM070103.1:9672097-9679597 GCA_036178185.1 Liparis tanakae | reverse complement strand
GTCTCGGTGATGCTGTGCCGTATCTGGAAGAGATCGGACAGGTGTGTGTGGAGGTGCTCTGGACGTTACCCCAGGTAGCAGACTAAAAGGATCAATGTGTAACTTAGGTCTGTGAGGTTGGACACTGTGTCGGGTTCGAAGACCGGACAGGTGTCTGTGTGCCAATGTTTCATGTTTTATAAGCTCGAAAATTGATTTTGTGTTTTTCGTTGATGTTTTTCATTGTTGTTGTTTTGAACAAGTCTCTGTAAATACTAAGTTTCGAGTTGTGATGAATAAGTTTAAACATGGTTTAAAATGATTTAGTCGGAGGAAGAATTTAATAAATGTGTAATTGATGAAGACATATCTGTGGTAAAACCAGACGTTAGGATTACGAGCCCCGACACTGACACTGACTGACGATTTGGATAAACTGCTTAGACCTAAAGTTGAAAAAATTCCCAGAAAAAAGTTGTAAAATTAAATAACAAGAGCGGCCCCTCCCCTACCCGCTAAGGATGATAGCTGCTCTTTCTGCCCCCCCCCCCCCCCCTTCACGGGACGGAGCACAGTCCACTTTCTGCTTCCACCTGAACTCCTCTCTTCCTGTTGTTAAGTACTCACACATACTTCATTAGCCAAACTGAGCTCCATCAGAAGGTGTTCAGAGTCGAAACCAGGAACACCTCCACCTGTTTAACCAACCAGAGCTGCTGTCCTGAGCCCAGAGGGTGGGACCACCCTGACCCCCACCCTGACGCCCACCCTGACCCCCACCCTGACCCCCACCCTGAGCTCCACCCTGATCTCCACCCTGAGCTCCACCCTGACCCACACCCTGACCCCCACCCTGACCTCCACCCTGAGCTCCACCCTGAGCTCCACCCTGAGCTCCAACAATGAGACGGACAACGTTTAAACAGAGTGACGTCTCCATCTATTTTATCCCGTCCCGCCTACTTTTGAAGACTATAAAGAGTCCCTTTGTCCTTGACAACAGGACTCTTTATGAAGGATGCTCTGAGCTGACTTCATTCAGGCCCGTGCTGCACCTTAAACACTTTGTGTCTTTGGACCTTTTGTTCCAACACGGATTAAATCCACTTTGTTTTTGACTTTGCCGTCCTGGTCATCTGTTCCCAACCTTCAACAGCATTTTTGTTGATTATCCTTCTGACAACAACACGTGTCTCCACCTCCAACGGTCTGTGGACCCACAGGGTCTGGACCCGGAGGCCATCCCTCCCCCTCCCCCTCTGCAGTCGATAGGGCCATTAGTAAATAACAGATACATAATTTATTAAATATCCTTCGATACATATTTCAGCATCGCATTACATGGCATGGTAGAGAAGGGTGGAGGGAGGGAGAGAGAGAGAGAGAGAGAGAGAGGGAAGGAGGGAGGGAGAGAGAGAGAGAGGGAGAGAGAGAGAGAGGAGGGAGAGAGAGAGAGAGAGGGAGAGAGAGAGAGGGAAGGAGGGAGGGAGAGAGAGAGAGGGAGAGAGAGGGAAGGAGGGAGGGAGAGAGAGGGAGAGAGAAAGATTTTTTTTGATTTTTGAAAAACACTTTATTTACATTTTCTTATCTCTTACAACGTTTCTTTAAAAATAAAGTGTTTAAAATGAAATTCACACAAAAACAACAATACTAAAAACAAAAATAAAACATGTTTTAACGAATAAAAGGTGGCGCAAATACCAGCTCCTCCTCCACCACCGAGCAAACAATACCATTAAAACACCACCTCTGTTTAAAAGCATCCAGGTCTCCAATGTGTTTGTAAAACCTGAACTCCAGCCAGAGTCTGGCTCTGATGTTGCAGAGCCACACTGCCCCGGCCTCCGTCCCCTCTCTGTTCTCCACCAGGCCTCCGTCCCCTCTCTGTTCTCCACCCGGCCTCCGTCCCCTCTCTGTTTTCCAACCGGGATTTTCTTGTCAGATAAATTGCCATCTTGGCTTCTCCGGATAGGAAGTTTAGGAGCTGCCACTTTTCTTTTTCTGTCTTCTTGTAGGCAGCTCCCATGATAAAAACCTTCTCCGTAAAAATGACATTAAAAAGACTAAAAATCAATGTTAAAAGAGAGAAGAAACTCAAAAGTCTCTTACACTCATTAAAAACATGGTAAATAGTCTCCCGGGTTTCACAGAAAGGACACCGGCTCAGGACAGCGGGATTGATCACGGAGATGAAAGCGTTGCACGCGACAGCACCGTGTAAAATACGCCACTGGAGGTCAGCGGTCCTTTTCTTTAGGGGAGGCTTGTATAGGACCCCCCACTGGGGCCAGGTCCTTTTCTTTAGGGGAGGCTTGTATAGGACCCCCCACTGGGGCCAGGTCCTTTTCTTTAGGGGAGGCTTGTATAGGACCCCCCACTGGGGCCAGGTCCTTTTCTTCAGGGGAGGCTTGTATAGGACCCCCCACTGGGGCCAGGTCCTCCTGGACCAAGTCTCTTTGACCACACAGTGGGCGGCCTGTCGCACAGTCCGGACCTGTTGATGGTTTTCACAATGTTAAAATACAGAGTCTTCTTGTCTGCTTTTTTTAGTGTACATACTTCTGCGTGGGTCGTTTTTAGCAGGGGGCCGGTGAGCCCCCCTAGCCCCGGGCTGAGGGAGATGTCTGGGAAGGGGTCTGCAGGGTCCGGCTCGGTCTTCTTTTGGCTGTAGTCGTTGAGGAGGCTCCTCTCCGCCCCGGTCAGCCTCTGCCTCCACAGCTCCAGGAGCCTCCTCGCCACCCGTCCGGAATGCAGGCCCAGCAGGGAGCCCAGGGCCTGGGGGTCACTCAGGGCCTGGGGGTCACTCAGGGCCTGGGGGTCACTCAGGGCCTGGGGGTCACTCAGCGTCGGCCCCACTGCCTCCACCAGCTGCTGCAGGCAAAGGGTCTTTGTTCGCAGCAGCGCCCCCGTTAGTCCAGGGGTGGCGCTGCTGCTTATGTCCATCTTTGCTCTGTGTATTAACGGTTCTCTCAACAACCAGAACAGAGATTCAGACTGTGGGCACCTTTCATGATTTAAAAGGGCCCACGATTTAAAAACACCCTGATAAAAAGGAGGCAGCCCACTTAACTTTAAAATGTTGGAGTCTATTAAAAACAGAGCAGTATCCAGCCCCAGGTGGTCAGCACGTCTGAGGATGCAGCTGGCCACGTCTCGCCACACTAAAACCTCCGGACACGTTAAAAACCTCTGAATAAACTGTAATCTAAAAGCGGCTGTCTGGCTGGCCAGGTGGACAAGGCCCTGCCCCCCCTCCTCTCTGGCTAAAAACAGCCCCCCCTGTGGCACCCAGTGTAGACCCTCCCAAAAGAAGTCCACCATCTTCTTCTGAATGTTGGCCAAGAAGCCTGAGGGAGGGTCTAAACACGTTAGCCGGTGCCACAGTTGGGATGCGATAAGATTGTTTAAAACCAGCACTCTACCTTTAAAAGACATCTGGGGGAGCAGCCACTTCCACTTGGAAAGCTTCCCTTCTATCTTTTCTGACGCCCTCCCAGTTCTTCTGGACAATGTTTTTTTTTCCGAGATATATTCCTAAATATTTAAAACCGTCCTTCTGCCACACCAGGTTCTGGGGAAGAACCGGGAGGCCACGCCACTCCCCCACAGCGAGGGCTTCGCTTTTTCTCCAGTTCACCCTCGCTGATGATGCCGTGCTAAAATCCTGTACAATGTGGTTTAAAAGGTCTACATCTTTCTGGCTACTAATAAAAACGACAATGTCGTCGGCATACGCCGATAAAATCATCTTCCTATTAAAACCAGGTAAAACCAGACCATGAAGGCTAGAGCGTATCTTGATGAGGAGGGGCTCGAGGAGAGTGCGTAGAGCATCCCGGACAGAGCACAGCCCTGCCGGACCCCTCTACCCACTCTAAAAGGAGCACACAGCCTGCCGTTTATCTTCAGCACACTCTCAACATCACTGTACATCACCTTGATCTGGGCTATGAAACCAGCGCTGAACCCAAACTTCCCCAGAACTTTCCAGAGGAAGCCGTGCTCAACGCGTCAAAGCCTTTTCCTGGTCTAGAAATCAGACCAGTGTCAATACCCAATGAGCTGGAGACCTCCAAAACGTCACGAATGAGGTGGACGTTGTCCACCATGGACCTGCCGGGGACGCAGTAGGTCTGGTCCCGGTGGAGGACCTGCTCCATAGCTCCCCTCAGCCTGGAGGCGAGGACCTTGGACAGAAGCTTGTAATCCACACACAGCAAAGACACAGGGCGCCAGTTACCGATGTCCTGCGGGTTCCCTTTCTTAGGCAGTAACGTCAGTACTGCCCTACGGCAGGACATCGGCATGGAACCAGCGGCCAGACTCTCATTAAAGACCTCCAGGATGTCCCCTCCGAGGACATCCCAGTAGGCCTTATAAAACTCAGCGGGGAGGCCTCCCTGCATTCCCTGCAGGGCAGCTTTCAGCTCTTGGGGGGTTATGGGTCTGTCGAGCTCCTCATTGGTCCCCTCGGAGACCTGAGGCAGCTCCCACAGAGCCCTCCGTCGACACTTCCTCCTCCCTATACTCACTGGTATACAGGAGGAGTAGAACCCCACCGCCGCTACGGATCTGGCTTGGCTCCACCACCGGCTGCCCTCGTCGGTCAGCAGTGAGTGGATCACTCGCCCTGCCCACTCCTCTTCTCCAGGCCGAAGAAGAAGCTAGAGGGAGTGTCCATCTCTGCGATGGTCTGGAACCGACCTGACCAGTGCGCCTTGTACTCTCACCTCGAACAGGTCGTGAGACGCCTTTTTCCTTTTGAGGACTTCAACATGTCCTCGATCTCCTGTGGACTCACTCAAACTTTCTAGGTCCACTATTTCAGCCTCCAGGTCCTTCATAGATCTGGTGACGTCTCTAGTGACGTTGAAAGTGTGCTGCTGACAAAGAAGTCTAATTTCAGTCTTACCACGGTCCCACCACTGCCTAAGATTGTTAAAATCACTCTTCCTCAGCCTAAAAACACTCCAAAAATAAAAAAGCACCTCCCTAAAATTCCTATCGAAAGTTAAAACTGAATTAAAATGCCAATACTGCGCTCCTGGGTAAAAGTTCCTAATAAAAACATGACATAAAACCAAAGAATGATCAGTAAAACCAGCGGAACAATGCTGCACATTTTAAAAATACTAAAATGGTGCTTAAAAACATACATACGGTCTAACCTGGCTGAGGAGATTCTTCCCTCCCTAAGGTGGGACCATGTGTACTGTCGGCAGTCTGGATGCATCCTTCTCCACACGTCCACCAGGCCATGAGAATGGACCAGCCTCCTCAGAACCTGCTGTGAAGCTGGATGTGGCTCTGTGTGGTTTCTGTCTTTAAAATCATCCTCTGTGCAGTTAAAATCCCCCCCCAAGAATAAAAAATCCTCCGAGGCACAGTCATTTAAAACATCATTAATTTTAGATAAAAATAGCTTCCTCTCTGTTCCGGTTGTTGGAGCATAAACATTTATTAAAACAACAGTAAAAAGGTCGAACCGTGCTTTCACTAGGAACAGCCTCCCCTCGACGATGTGTTTGACCTCCAGTGACTTGGGACTGAAGGCCCTGGAGAAGAGGAAGCCCACTCCTCCGCTGAGGTTGGTGTTGTGGCTCAGGAGGACTTCCCCCCCCCACTCCCTCCTCCAGTCCGCCTCGTTGGTGCTGTCGCTGTGCGTCTCTTGTAAGAAGAGAACATCATTGGCTTTCATCTTGTTAAATTCATAAATAGATGTTCTCTTCTTACAATCCCTCGCTCCATTCACGTTTAAAACTCTGACTCTGAATGTGCTCATTAAAAGAAAAGAGTTTAAAAAACAAATAAAACTTAAAAACAACAAATCAATTAAAAGACACATTGGAGCTCTCCACCCCCTCCTGCTGGATGCAAAGTTTGACCTTTAATAAAATCTTTTTAATTCTAAAAATCTCCTGCATATCTAAGTGTTTCTTTGCCATGTGATAGCGGCAGGAGTAGTCAAAGGCCACGAGGTCAGGGAAGAACTCCCTGACCTCTACATCTCTTTTATTTTTAGTTTTATATAAAAACAGGCTGATCTCGTTAGCTGTATATAAAACTTTTTTTTTTTCTTGACTGTTTAAAACCAGAGGAGGGTCGCCGTCCACTGACCCCTCCTCACCCCCGTTTTCCCCCACCTGCCTTGCCCCCTCCTCTCCTCCACCCTGCTGGCTTTGGCCTCGCCACTCTCACCGCTTTTTTTCTTTCTTTTTTTCTTTCTGCACCCCCGCTTCCTCCTCATCCATCTCCACCTGCTCAGCCCCCCCCTCACCTGTACCGTCTTCCTCCGCCCCTATGACTCCATCCACCTGCCCTACTACCTCCATGGGCTTTACACCATCATTTTCCACCCCACTCTCGACCTCCACTTCTAACCCCGTACCACCATCACCCCCCGTGGCCCCCATAGCACCATCAACACTAGTTTTTTTTTGTTTTTTTAATCTGTGTCCCCTTTTTTTTCTCTTTTTCTTTCTTTTCCTCTTTTCCTCCATCCTCTCCACCTTTCACCTCCCCCACCACACTGCTTTTGGCAGCTTCACTCCCCACAACTTTTTTTTGGTCTGTTTTTTCTTTTTTTTTCTTACCCTCATCACTTCTCACCCCACCCACCGCCTGCCTCTCGCTGCCCTGCCCAGCTACACCACCACCACCACCATCACCAACACTCACCTCATTCCCACTCTCATCCACACTCACCACCTGTGGATCGGGTACAGCAGCAGTGATGCCGCTGGCCGCGCTATCCGTTGGGATCGGATCAGCAGCAGCGCCGCCGTCCCCCTCCGGCCACGCCCGCTCTGGCCACGCCCCTCTCAGCGACGCTGCCGTCGCGATTCCCCGGGCCGGCAGCAGCTGCCGCCGCAGCGGCTCCCCAGGAGCGCTGGCGCGGAGCGCCTGACGGACCCGGCCGTCCGCACCAGCTGCCGTCGGCTCGCCCGCTTCGAGCAGACCCTGGCGGTGTGCCCTCCTCCCACATTTAAAGCACTTCATCGCCGATGAAGATGCAAAGATGTCGTAGTCCCAATCATCTACTCGACCGAAGCGCAGGTTGAGCTCCTGGCTCCGGTCCTGAGTATCATATAAACCGTCCTGCGGTAACTCAGGATGTGCTTCATCAAGCTCTCCTTGAAGCCGAAGACATCTCCTGATCGGGAGACCAGCTTGCGTGCCGGAGAGCTCTCTGCTCAGGTACTCATCGGTGATGAACGGAGGGACGTTCAGGTACTCATCGGTGATGAACGGAGGGACGTTCAGGTACTCATCGGTGATGAACGGAGGACGTTCAGGTACTCATCGGTGATGAACGGAGGGACGTTCAGGTACTCGCCGGTGATGAACGGAGGGACGTTTGACACGAGGACGCGGACCGACGGCTGCTCCAGCGGGACACCTGCACAAACAAATCTCCCACCGAGAGACCCTCCTCTACCACCTGGTTCACCTTGGACACCTGGTCCAGGAAGATCACGACCGAGCCGTTCATCTTGGCGCGGTCTTCACGCTGTCGAACCC
>CM070103.1:9664597-9667097 GCA_036178185.1 Liparis tanakae | reverse complement strand
TCTTTTAGGGAGGCTTGTACAGGACCCCCACTGGGGCCAGGTCCTTTCTTTTAGGGAGGCTTGTATAGGACCCCCACTGGGGCCAGGTCCTTTTCTTCAGGGAGGCTTGTATAGGACCCCCACTGTGGGCCAGGTCCTCCTGGACCAAGTCTCTTCGACCACACAGTGGGCGGCCTGTCGCACAGTCCGGACCTGTTGATGCGTTTTAAAATGTTAAAATACAGAGTCTTCTTCTCTGCCTTTGCCAGTGTCGATGCTTCCGGGTGGGTGGTCTTTAGCAGGGGGCCGGTGAGCCCCCCAGGCTGAGAGAGATGTCTGGGAAGGGGTCTGCAGGGTCCGGCTCGGTCTTCTTTTGGCTGTAGTCGTTGAGGAGGCTCCTCTCCGTCCCGGTCAGCCTCTGCCTCCACAGCTCCAGGAGCCTCCTCGCCACCCGTCCGGAATGCAGGCCCAGCAGGGAGCCCAGGGCCTGGGGGTCATTCAGCGTCGGCCCCACTGCCTCCACCAGCTGCTGCAGGCAGAGGGTCTTTGTTCGCAGCAGCGCCCCCGTTAGTCCAGGGGTGGCGCTGCTGCTTATGTCCATATTTGCTCTGTGTATTAAAGGTTCTCTCAACAACCAGAACAGAGATTCAGACTGTGGGCACCTTTCATGATTTAAAAGGGCCCACGATTTAAAAACACCCTGATAAAAAGGAGGCAGCCCACTTAACTTTAAAATGTTGGAGTCTATTAAAAACAGAGCAGTATCCAGCCCCAGGTGGTCAGCACGTCTGAGGATGCAGCTGGCCACGTCTCGCCACACTAAAACCTCCGGACACGTTAAAAACCTCTGAATAAACTGTAATCTAAAAGTGGCTGTCCGGCTGGCCAGGTGGACAAGGCCCTGCCCCCCCTCCTCTCTGGCTAAAAACAGCACCCCCTGTGGCACCCAGTGTAGACCCTCCCAAAAGAAGTCCACCATCTTCTTCTGAATGTTGGCCAAGAAGCCTGAGGGAGGGTCTAAACACGTTAGCCGGTGCCACAGTTGGGATGCGATAAGATTGTTTAAAACCAGCACTCTACCTTTAAAAGACATCTGGGGGAGCAGCCACTTCCACTTGGAAAGCTTCCCTTCTATCTTTTCTGTGACGCCCTCCCAGTTCTTCTGGACAATGTTTTTTTTTCCGAGATATATTCCTAAATATTTAAAACCGTCCTTCTGCCACACCAGGTTCTGGGGAAGAACCGGGAGGCCGCCACGCCACTCCCCCACAGCGAGGGCTTCGCTTTTTCTCCAGTTCACCCTCGCTGATGATGCCGTGCTAAAATCCTGTACAATGTGGTTTAAAAGGTCTACATCTTTTTGGCTACTAATAAAAACGACAATGTCGTCGGCATACGCCGATAAAATCATCTTCCTATTAAAACCAGGTAAAACCAGACCATGAAGGCTAGAGCGTATCTTGATGAGGAGGGGTTGAGGGAGTCAGTAGAGCATCCCGGACAGAGCACAGCCCTGCCGGACCCCTCTACCCACTCTAAAAGGAGCACACAGCCTGCCGTTTATCTTCAGCACACTCTCAACATCACTGTACATCACCTTGATCTGGGCTATGAAACCAGCGCTGAACCCAAACTTCCCCAGAACTTTCCAGAGGAAGCCGTGCTCAACGCGGTCAAAGCCTTTTCCTGGTCTAGAGAAATCAGACCAGTGTCAATACCCAATGAGCTGGAGACCTCCAAAACGTCCCGAATGAGGTGGACGTTGTCCACCATGGACCTGCCGGGGACGCAGTAGGTCTGGTCCCGGTGGAGGACCTGCTCCATAGCTCCCCTCAGCCTGGAGGCGAGGACCTTGGACAGAAGCTTGTAATCCACACACAGCAAAGACACAGGGCGCCAGTTACCGATGTCCTGCGGGTTCCCTTTCTTAGGCAGTAACGTCAGTACTGCCCTACGGCAGGACATCGGCATGGAACCAGCGGCCAGACTCTCATTAAAGACCTCCAGGATGTCCCCTCCGAGGACATCCCAGTAGGCCTTATAAAACTCAGCGGGGAGGCCTCCCTGCATTCCCTGCAGGGCAGCTTTCAGCTCTTGGGGGGTTATGGGTCTGTCGAGCTCCTCATTGGTCTCCTCGGAGACCTGAGGCAGCTCCCCACAGAGCCCCTCCGTCGACACTTCCTCCTCCCTATACTCACTGGTATACAGGGAGGAGTAAAACCCCACCGCGCCACGGATCTGGCTTGGCTCCACCACCGGCTGCCCTCGGTCGGTCAGCAGTGAGTGGATCACTGCCCTGCCCACCTCTTCTCCAGGCCGAAGAAGAAGCTAGAGGGAGTGTCCATCTCTGCGATGGTCTGGAACCGGGACCTGACCAGTGCGCCTTGTACTCTCACCTCGAACAGGTCGGCGAGACGCCTTTTTCCTTTTGAGGACTTCAACATGTCCTCGATCTCCTGTGGACTCACTCAAACTTTCTAGGTCCACTATTTCAGTCTCCTGGTCCTTCATAGATCTGGTG
>CM070103.1:9647097-9659597 GCA_036178185.1 Liparis tanakae | reverse complement strand
AACAGCAGCTTTTTTTTTTCCTGCTTTGCAAAATCCAAATCTTCTCGCGGGCCGGATTAAACCCGTTCGCGGGCCTGATTCGGCCAGCGGGCCGTACGCCTGACACCCCTGAAATAGAGAGAGAGGCTTCATCATCATGATGTCATCATGATGTCATTGCGATTTCATCGTGACGGTCAGACTTCAAGGCTAAGTGAAGGGAAACGTAATGACCATGGACCCTGGACCCTGGATCCTGGATCCTGGACCCTGGACCATAAACCCTGGACCCTGGACCCTGGATCCTGGATCCTGGACCCTGGACCATGGACCCTGGACCCTGGATCCTGGACCCTGGACCCTGGACCCTGGACCCTGGACCTGGACCATGGTCCTGGTTTCAGTGCCATGGTCTCTGTGAGCCCTCAAGTCCTCCAGATGAGGACCTGCTCCTCTTCTCTTTTCCTCCTCCTCTTCCTCCTCTCCTCTTGTTTCAGACCTCACAGTCAGTGTTTGTTCTCTTTCTCTCCGTTTGTCACCTCTGCTTCATCATTTCCTCCTCTTTGGTTTCACTCTTTTCTCCCCTCTGCTGTCCCTCCTCCTCCTCCTCCTCCTCCTCCTCCTCCTCCTCCTCCTCCTCCTCCTCCTCCTCCTCCTCCTCCTATTCCTCCTCTTCTTTCTACCCTGCTCTTCTTCCTCTCCTCCTCCAGTGTCATTCATCTGCTGTGATTATTTAGTCCAGTTTACTGCAATATATTGGGTGTCTGGTGACAAGAGAGAGGAAGAGGAAGAGAGAGGAAGAGGAAGAGAGAGGGAGAGGGAGATTTTTATTTTTGAAAAACACTTTATTTTACATCTTCTTATCTTTTACAACTTCTTTATACATTTTTTAAATAGAGTGTTTTTAAAAATCAGGTTGTTTAAAATCAAATTCAAACAAAAAACAACAATATTAGAACAAAAATAAAACATGTTTTACCGAATAAAAGGTGGCGCAAACACCAGCTCCTCCTCCACCACCGAGCAAACAATACCGTTAAAACACCACCTCTGTTTAAAAGCATCCAGGTCTCCAATGTGTTTGTAAAACCTGAACTCCAGCCAGAGTCTGGCTCTGATGTTGCAGAGCCACACTGCCCCGGCCTCCGTCCCCTCTCTGTTCTCCACCCGGCCTCCGTCCCCTCTCTGTTCTCCACCCGGCCTCCGTCCCCTCTGTTCTCCACCCGGCCTCCGTCCCCTCTCTGTTCTCCACCAGGCCTCCGTCCCCTCTGTTCTCCACCCGGCCTCCGTCCCCTCTCTGTTCTCCACCTGGCCTCCGTCCCCTCTCTGTTCTCCACCAGGCCTCCGTCCCCTCTGTTCTCCACCCGGCCTCCGTCCCCTCTCTGTTCTCCACCCGGCCTCCGTCCCCTCTCTGTTCTCCACCCGGCCTCCGTCCCCTCTGTTCTCCACCCGGCCTCCGTCCCCTCTCTGTTCTCCCGGGTGTCACAGAAAGGACACCGGCTCAGGACAGCGGGATTGATCACGGAGATGAAAGCGTTGCACGCGACAGCACCGTGTAAAATACGCCACTGGAGGTCAGCGGTCCTTTTCTTTAGGGGAGGCTTGTATAGGACCCCCCTGGGGCCAGGTCCTTTTCTTCAGGGGAGGCTAGTATAGGACCCCCACTGGGGCCAGGTCCTTTTCTTCAGGGGAGGCTAGTATAGGATCCCCCACTGGGGCCAGGTCCTTTTCTTTAGGGGAGGCTTGTATAGGACCCCCCACTGGGGTCAGGTCCTTTTCTTCAGGGGAGGCTTGTATAGGACCCCCCACTGGGGCCAGGTCCTTTTCTTTAGGGGAGGCTTGTACAGGACCCCCCACTGGGGCCAGGTCCTCCTGGACCAAGTCTCTTTGACCACACAGTGGGCGGCCTGTCGCACAGTCCTGACCTGTTGATGCGTTTTAAAATGTTAAAATACAGAGTCTTCTTCTCTGCCTTTGCCAGTGTCGATGCTTCCGGGTGGGTGGTCTTTAGCAGGGGGCCGGTGAGCCCCCCGGGCTGAGAGAGATGTCTGGGAAGGGGTCTGCAGGGTCCGGCTCGGTCTTCTTTTGGCTGTAGTCGTTGAGGAGGCTCCTCTCCGTCCCGGTCAGCCTCTGCCTCGACAGCTCCAGGAGCCTCCTCGCCACCCGTCCGGAATGCAGGCCCAGCAGGGAGCCCAGGGCCTGGGGGTCACTCAGGGCCTGGGGGTCACTCAGGGCCTGGGGGTCACTCAGACCCCCGGACACGTTAAAAACCTCTGAATAAACTGTAATCTAAAAGTGGCTGTCTGGCTGGCCAGGTGGACAAGGCCCTGCCCCCCCTCCTCTATGGCTAAAAACAGCCCCCCCTGTGGCACCCAGTGTAGACCCTCCCAAAAGAAGTCCACCATCTTCTTCTGGATGTTGGCCAAGAAGCCTGAGGGAGGGTCTAAACACGTTAGCCGGTGTCACAGTTGGGATGCGATAAGATTGTTTAAAACCAGCACTCTACCTTTAAAAGACATCTGGGGGAGCAGTCACCTCCACCTGGAAAGTTTTCCTTCTATCTTTTCTGTGACGCCCTCCCAGTTCTTCTGGACCATGATTTGTTTCCCACTCTCTCTTCCCAACAGATACACACCATCAGGAACACACAATGAGGACATGTCAATGGTTCCTGTCCTCATCAATGAGGACATGTCAATGGTTCCTCTTCTCATCAATAAGGACATGTCAATGGTTTGTCTCCTCATCAATGAGGACATGTCAATGGTCCGTGTCCTCATCAATGAGGACATGTCAATGGTCCGTCTCCTCATCAATGAGGACATGTCAATGGTTTGTCTCCTCATCAATGAGGACATGTCAATGGTCCGTGTCCTCATCAATGAGGACATGTCAATGGTCCGTCTCCTCATCAATGAGGACATGTCAATGGTCCGTCTCCTCATCAATGAGGACATGTCAATGGTCCGTCTCCTCATCAATGAGGACATGTCAATGGTCCGTCTCCTCATCAATGAGGACATGTCAATGGTCTGTCTCCTCATCAATGAGGACATGTCAATGGTTCCTCTCCTCATCAATGAGGACATGTCAATGGTCCGTCTCCTCATCAATGAGGGCATGTCAATGGTTCGTCTCCTCATCAATGAGGACATGTCAATGGTCCGTCTCCTCATCAATAAGGACATGTCAATGGTCTGTCTCCTCATCAATGAGGACATGTCAATGGTCCGTCTCCTCATCAATAAGGACATGTCAATGGTCTGTCTCCTCATCAATGAGGACATGTCAATGGTCCGTCATGTCAATGGTCCAACTGTAGCAATAACACGATAATCACTATTGTCATTTCAGAAAATACTGGTACAACTGTTTTCAGCTGCGCTCACATAAAAAGGGTTTTCCAGGGTTTTCTACCCCTCCGCTAGTCTTCTAAGGCAATAACACAATGTACCACTAGAACATGGAGATGAGCCTCTACACACTATGGAGAGACTTCATTACACACCAGAGAATAGTCATGACCACATTAACTATGGAGAGACTTCATTACACACCAGAGAATAGTCATGACCACATTAACTATGGAGAGACTTCACTAATCAGAGAATAGTCACGACCACATTAACTATGGAGAGACTTCATTACACCAGAGAATAGTCACTACCACATCAACATGTAGACTTCATTACACCAGAGAATAGTCACTACCACATTAACTATGGAGAGACTTCACTACACCAGAGAATAGTCACTACCACATCAACATGTAGAGACTTCATTACTCCAGAGAATAGTCACTACCACATCAACATGTATACTTCATTACACCAGAGAATAGTCACTACCACATTAATTATGTAGAGACTTCACTACACCAGAGAATAGTCATGACCACATTAACTATGTAGAGACTTCACTACACCAGAGAATAGTCACTACCACATTAACATGTAGAGACTTCATTAACACCAGAGAATAGTCACTACCACATTAACATGTAGAGACTTCATTAACACCAGAGAATAGTCACTACCACATTAAAATGTAGAGCAGCGGTTCCCAAACTCAAGAATGCCGCGGCCCAATTTGAGATCTGAAAACATGTTTCAAAGTGTAAATATCCGCTAAAGGTAACCAGTTGTTTCAAATTCCTTCAACCAAACTGTTCCCATAAAAACATAAGAAATGTGAGCTAATGGATGAATATATAAATTACTTGAGATAAGAGTAATACCTGGTGGCGCAGCGCACACATTGTGTGTCTTGAGTGTGGTCTCATTTTGCGTGAAAGGGATCGAAACCAGGTGGGGCGATCTTTTATTTTTATTTGTTCTAAAATGTGTTTCTTCATAGTGGCTGTGATGCTCTGCTCACTCATACAATCGTAATCGCCGACATGGAGATGAACTTGAAGACCTCCAGCAGTATGTCTGTGACTGTGTGACGAGACAGAGCTGCAGACTGAGGAGAACACAACGCGGCGCAGGGAAACCAGTAGGTTCAAAACCAGTAGGTTTTAAACCAGTAGGTGAAACACCGGGTCAGTGAGGTGCTGGTGCTGAGGGCGGCGGCGTGACGTTAACCGTCGTGTTGTCTTGGAGACCAGCGGCTCCCCAGCGCGTCATCACAGGGCGACCAACACAACAATAACAACAAGTCTGACAAGTGACCTCCGCCTCTCCCTTCATGCTCCAGAGATTTCCCGCTATTGATGAGATACAAGACACGTCACGGATCAAAGATAGGTCCGATAAAAGAATAACACGTAATTTAAATCATAAATATGTTTATATTAATTTCAAATTTTTCAAAATTTAAAATTAAAACATTTTATTTATTTATTGTAAATGACCTCTCGCGGCCCACCTGCAGTACCGCCGCGGCCCACACTTTGGGAATCGCTGATGTAGAGACTTCACTACACCAGAGAATAGTCACTACCACATTAACTATGGAGAGACTTCACTACACCAGATAATAGTCACTACCACACCAACATGTAGACTTATGATGTATTTAATGTCTCTTCATATCAGGACGTTTCTACGTGAGCCGTAACTCTTGATGGAGGTGTAGGTCATGTGGTCAAGCTCTGGTCCTCAGACAGAGACCAGGACCCGCCAGGTCCACAACCTCCTGTGTGTGTGTGTGTGTGTGTGTTATTGTGTGTGTGTCTGTGTCTGTGTGTGTCTGTTTGTGTTGTGTCTCTGTGTGTGTGTATGTCTGTGTGTGTGTGATTGTCTCTGTGTGTGTGAGAGTGATTGTCTCTGTGTGTGTGTGATTGTCTGTGTGTGTGTGTCTGTGTGTGTGTGTGTGTCTGAGAGTGTTTGTGTGTGTGTGTGTGTGTGTGTGTGACTTGAGACTGAGACAACAATACACTTAAAGTCTGATAAAAGAAGAGAGTAGAAGAGAAAAGAGAGCAGACGCTGCTTTAATGTCACTGTAGAGAGATCAAGACACACACACACACACACACACACACACACACACACACACACACACACACACACACACACTGAAGGACAGGGAGTCCTCCGGTCTCTGAACATCTCTAATGAGATTATAACTTACAGTAAACCTTCATCAAAGCTCCGGACTGGAAATCATATTTCCTTCTTTTCATTTCACAAATGACTCGGGGGTCCGGTTCCAGCAGGACCTCCACGGTACGGGACCCGGTTCCAGCAGGACCTCCACGGTACGGGACCCGGTTCACACAGGGCTGACTCTGCAGGAACCAGGGAGACCTGGTTAGGGGTTTGGTCTGTGTGAGCAGGAGGACTCTAGATATCTATATCTATTGATATAGATACAGATATATATATATATATATATACACATATATATATATATATATATATATGTGTATATATGTATATGTATATGTATATATATGTATATGTATATGTATATACATATATATATTCAATTCAATTCAGTTTATTTGTATAGCCCAGTTTCACAAATTACAAATGTGTCTCAGAGTGCTTTACAATCTGTACACAGAGACATCCCTGACCTTTGACCTTTGACCTCACATTGGATCAGGAACAACTCCCAAATAACCCTTCAGGGGGAAAAAAGGGAAGAACCCTTGAGGAGAGAACAGAGGAGGATCCTCTCCAGGTGGACAGAACAATAGATGTCATGTGACCAGAAGGACATAATATACATATATATATATATATATATATATATATATATATATATATATATACATATACATATATATATATATGTATATGTATATGTATATACATATACATATATACAAATATATACAGACATATCTATATACATATATAGATACACACATGTATCTATATATATATATATATATATATATATATATATATATATATATATATATAGATACATGTGACTAACCCATCACCGCATGTCCCCATCACACGGCCCGCTCCTCCACCTCCTCCACCTCCTCCACCTCCTCCACCTCCTCCACCTCCCGCTCCTTCCACGCTAGACTGCTATCTCTGAAACCCTGCGTCTCCCTTCTACCTGTAGCTGACTGGGACCAGTTTATTAATACCTGTTCTTTTGGGAAGGCCTCCCTTCTACCTGTAGCTGACTGGTATTGGCTGGTTTAAGGGAAGGGACTCCACGGGGAACCGCTCTGGGAGGAGATCACGTTCTGCTGGAGGGAACATGAGCAGAAATCTTTACGAGACGGAGAGGGTCCACATGGATCTTCAGGCTCCCAACATGTGTGTGTGTGTGTGGCTGGCTCACACAAACACACACACACACACACACACACCTGTTCTTACATGTTGTCTCCGTTGCCTCTGACCTCTGACCTCTGACTCTCATGAATCTCCTCTCCAGGCCTTTGGGCTGTAGGATTCCTCTGACATGTTAGTCTGTCGTGAAGCTACTCAGCAACACGAGGGTTCACCTGGCGAAGCGATTCCTTCACTACACAAGGTACACACACACAACCCGGAATGCAGGGTGTGTGTGTGTGTGTGTGTGTGTGTTTGTATGTGTGTGTGTGTGTGTTTGGGGAACCGAGAGGTAGATTCTGGAGAGGAGGGTGTGTAGGGACCTATCTTGAGGATCCAATGAAGGAGATCCAAGCAGGGTCTTCATTGACCAGAACTGACTGCTACCAGGGGATCCATGCTCCTCCCTCAGGGGATCCGAACCCCCACCCCTCACCCCTCCCTCAGGGGATCCATGCTCCTCCCTCAGGGGATCCGAACCCCCACCCCTCACCCCTCCCTCAGGGGATCCATGCCTCTCCCCTCAGGGATCCGAACCACCCTCACCCTCCCTCAGGGGATCCATGCCTCCTCAGGGGATCCGAACCCCCACCCCTCACCCCTCCCTCAGGGGATCCATGCTCCTCCCTCAGGGGATCCGAACCCCCACCCCCCACCCCTCCCTCAGGGGATCCGAAACCCACCCTCACCCTCCACAGGGGATCCATGCTCCCCCTTCCCTCAGGGGAGCCATGCTCCTCTGGGGGTCCCATCTGGGGTTCCACTGAATCCTCCTCCCCAAGCCCTGTTCCTCCCTTCTTCTTCAGCTCTCTCTCCTCTCTCTGATCTCCTGCTGCTTCTGTTGCTCTGACTCACAGGTGTGCTCATTTATAGCCGGTTTGGCTCCACCCCTTTTCCTATAGGGGAGGGAAAGGGCTGTCTCTACATGTGTCTCTACATGTGTCTCTACATGTCTCTACGTCCCCCACACGTGTCCCCACATGTGTCTCTCACATGTGTCCCCCATGTGTCTCTCACATGTCTCTCACATGTCGTGTCTCACCAACATGTGTCCCCACACGTGTCCCACATGTGTCTACATGTGTCTCTACGTGTCTCTTCATGTGTCTCCACACGTGTCCCCACGTGTCCCCACACGTGTCCCCACACGTGTCCCCACACGTGTCCCCACACGTGTCCCCACAGTGTCCCCCACATGTCCCCACCGTGTCCCCCACGTGTCCCCCATGTGTCCCCCACGTGTCCCCACGTCCCCACACGTGTCCCCACATGTCCCCACATGTCCCACACGTCCCCCACGTGTCCCACACGTCCCCCATGTCCCCACAGTGTCCCCACGTGTCCCCACACGTGTCCCCACGTGTCCCCACACGTCCCCACACGTGTCCCCACACGTCCCCCACGTGTCCCCACACGTGTCCCCACATGTGTCCCCCACGTCCCCACACGTGTCCCCACGTGTCCCCACATGTCCCCACGTGTCCCCACACGTGTCCCCACACGTCCCACGTCCCCACACGTGTCCCCACACGTGCCCCACGTGTCCCCACACGTGTCCCACATGTCCCCACGTGTCCCCACACGTGTCCCCACAGTGTCCCCATGCTGTCCCCACAGTGTCCCACACGTGTCCCCACACGTGTCCCACACGTCCCCACGTGTCCCCACACGTCCCCCACACGTGTCCCACCAGTCCCCACGTGTCCCCACACGTGTCCCCACATGTCCCCACACGTGTCCCCACGTGTCCCCACGTGTCCCCACACGTGTCCCACACGTGTCCCCACGTGTCCCCACACGTGTCCCCACACGTGTCCCCCAGTGTCCCCACGTGTCCCCACACGTGTCCCCACACGTGTCCCCACACGTGTCCCCACACGTGTCCCACATGTCCCCACACGTCCCACGTGTCCCCCACGTGTCCCCACATGTGTCCCCACATGTCCCCACACGTGTCCCACGTGTCCCCACACGTGTCCCATGTCCCCCACATGTCCCCACCACGTGTCCCACACGTCCCCCACGTGTCCCCACATGTGTCCCCACACGTCCCCACACGTGTCCCCACACGTGTCCCCACACGTGTCCCCACAGTCCCCACACGTGTCCCCCACGTCCCCACGTGTCCCCACACGTGTCCCCCACGCGTCCCCACACGTGTCCCCCCACATGTCCCCACACGTGTCCCCACGTCCCCACACGTCCCCACACGTCCCCCACGTGTCCCCACACGTGTCCCCACACGTGTCCCCACACGTCCCCACACGTCCCCCACACGTGTCCCCACACGTCCCCCACGTCCCCCACACGTGTCCCCACACGTGTCCCCACACGTCCCCCACACGTGTCCCCACACGTGTCCCCACGCGTCCCCACACGTCCCCCACGTGTCCCCACACGTCCCCACACGTCCCCACACGTCCCCACACGTCCCCACACGTCCCCACACGTGTCCCACACGTGTCCCCACACGTCCCCACACGTGTCCCCACCTGTCCCACACGTGTCCCCACACGTCCCACACGTGTCCCCACACGTGTCCCCACACGTCCCCACATGCGTCCCCACACGTGTCCCCACACGTCCCCACACGTGTCCCCACACGTCCCCCACGTGTCCCCACACGTGTCCCCACACGTCCCCCACACGTCCCCACACGTGTCCCCACACGTCCCCACACGTCCCCACACGTGTCCCCACACGTGTCCCCACACGTGTCCCCCACACGTCCCCCACGTCCCCACATGTCCCCACACGTGTCCCACACGTCCCCACACGTCCCCACACGTCCCCACACGTGTCCCCACACGTCCCCCACGTCCCCACACGTGTCCCCACACGTGTCCCCACACGTCCCCACACGTCCCCACACGTGTCCCCACACGTGTCCCACACGTCCCCACACGTCCCCACACGTGTCCCCACACGTGTCCCCACACGTCCCCACACGTCCCCACACGTGTCCCCACACGTGTCCCCACACGTCCCCACACGTCCCCACACGTCCCCACACGTCCCACACGTCCCCACACGTCCCACACGTGTCCCCCACACGTGTCCCCACACGTGTCCCCAC
Organism: Liparis tanakae; assembly: GCA_036178185.1. Classification (NCBI taxonomy): domain Eukaryota; kingdom Metazoa; phylum Chordata; class Actinopteri; order Perciformes; family Liparidae; genus Liparis; species Liparis tanakae. The sequence continues at coordinate 9,649,796 of CM070103.1, read as the reverse complement.
ACGTCCCCACACGTCCCCACACGTGTCCCCACACGTGTCCCCACACGTCCCCACACGTGTCCCCACACGTCCCCACACGTCCCCACATGTCCCCCACACGTGTCCCCACACGTCCCCACACGTTCCCCACACGTGTCCCCACACGTCCCCACACGTCCCCACACGTCCCCACACGTGTCCCCACACGTGTCCCCACACGTCCCCACGTGTCCCCACACGTCCCCACACGTCCCACACGTCCCACACGTCCCACACGTGTCCCCACACGTCCCCACACGTCCCCACGTCCCCACACGTCCCCACACGTCCCCACACGTCCCCACACGTCCCCACACGTGTCCCCACACGTCCCCACACGTCCCCACACGTCCCCACACGTGTCCCCACACGTCCCCACACGTCCCCACACGTCCCCACACGTCCCCACACGTGTCCCCACACGTGTCCCACACGTCCCCACACGTCCCCACACGTCCCCACACGTCCCCACACGTCCCCACACGTGTCCCCACACGTCCCCACACGTCCCCACACGTCCCCACACGTGTCCCCACACGTCCCCACACGTCCCCACACGTCCCCCACACGTCCCCCACACGTCCCCACACGTCCCCCACACGTCCCCACATGTCCCCACACGTGTCCCCACACGTGTCCCCACATGTCCCATGTCCCACACGTGTCCCACATGTGTCCCCACATGTGTCCCCCACACGTCCCCACATGTCTCTACATGTGTCTCTACATGTCTCTACATGTCTCTACATGTCTCTACATGTGTCTCTACATGTCTCTACATGTGTCTCTACATGTCTCTACATGTCTCTACATGTCTCTACATGTGTCCTCAGTGAGATCTAAACAACTCTCAGAACAAAGAGGATCTCATTGATGTGAAGCAGACGCTGCTGGTCTGTGGTGGATCAGGTCCTGAGCCCCCCTGAGCTGCTGTTGTTTGTTTGTTTGGCCGTTCTCGGTTCCGCTGGGCCGCCTCTCCTCCGGCGTGTCACCGGCACACGTCTAACCCCACTAACGGGAGGCCTCGGGGGTCTGAGCGTGTGTGTGTGTGTGTGTGTGTGTGTCTGTGTGTGTCTGTTTGTGTGCGTGTGTGAAGCCACACGTCTTGTCAGTATTTAATTTTGTGCACATTTGCGTCTATCCATGCAGACGAGGGAGTGTGTGTGTGTGTATGTATGTGTGTGTATGTGTGTTCCAGGTTCCCTAGGGTCAGAGGAATGGGCTTAGTACTATGGCAGGTACACACACACACACACACACACACACACACACACACACACACACACACCAGGCCCTGTCTACGAGCTAACAGGGTGAAACCACACCAGTGTGGGCTAAGAGGAGAGTGTGTGTGTGTGTGTGTGTGTCTGTGTGTGTGTATGTGTTTGTCTCTATGTGTGTGTCTGTGTGTGTGTGTCTCTATGTGTGTGTCTCTGTCTGTGTGTGTGTGTCTCTGTGTGTGTGTTTGTGTGTGTCTGTGTGTGTCTCTATGTGTGTGTCTGTGTGTGTGTGTCTCTATGTGTGTGTCTCTGTCTGTGTGTGTGTGTCTCTGTGTGTATGTGTCTGTGTGTCTGTGTGTCTGTTTCTGTGTGTGTCTGTGTGTGTGTGTGTGTGTGTCTGTGTGTGTGTGTGTGTCTGTGTGTGTCTCTATGTGTGTGTCTCTATGTGTCTCTATGTGTGTGTCTGTGTGTGTGTGTCTCTATGTGTGTGTCTCTCTGTCTGTGTGTGTGTGTCTGTGTGTGTGTGTTTGTGTGTGTTTGTGTGTGTGTGTGTCTGTGTTTGTCTCTATGTGTGTGTGTCTCTATGTGTGTGTCTGTGTCTGTGTGTGTCTGTGTGTGTGTGTGTGTAGTTACATGTTGTGTGGTGGTGCTTTTCATGTTGTGTCCAGTGTTTAAGAACTCTGAATAGACAGGTGACCAGGGGGGCGGAGCTCCATAGTGGTGGGGGCGTCATTAGAGATTGAACACAAAGAACTCACAGAGAACTCACAGAGAGACTCAGAGTCAAGACGGAGACTTTATTATAGAGACCAGAGTCCAGAAGAGTCCAGAAGAGTCCAGAAGAGTCCAGAAGAGTCCTGAAGAGTCCTGAAGAGTCTCTTTTATTCCAATGACATCAGAGAGCGTTGACCAATCAGAGACGAGTGTGTGAGACACGCCCCCAATAACAACGATCTCCTGTCAGCAGCATCACAACAGGATGAATCCTTGTTACTGACAGCGGAGCATCACCTGTCTGTCTGTCTGTCTGACTGTCTGATTGTCTGACTGACTGTCTGACTGTCTGTCTGTCTGTCTGACTGTCTGTCTGTCTGACTGTCTGATTGTCTGACTGACTGACTGTCTGTCTGTCTGACTGTCTGATTGTCTGACTGACTGTCTGACTGTCTGACTGTCTGTCTGTCTGTCTGACTGACTGTCTGTCTGACTGTCTGATTGTCTGACTGTCTGATTGTCTGACTGACTGACTGTCTGTCTGTCTGACTGTCTGATTGTCTGATTGACTGACTGTCTGTCTGTCTGTCTGACTGTCTGATTGTCTGACTGTCTGACTGTCTGTCTGTCTGTCTGTCTGACTGTCTGATTGTCTGATTGACTGACTGTCTGTCTGTCTGACTGTCTGATTGTCTGACTGTCTGACTGTCTGTCTGTCTGTCTGACTGTCTGATTGTCTGACTGACT
>CM070103.1:9332097-9637097 GCA_036178185.1 Liparis tanakae | reverse complement strand
ATTTCACTACTTTAGTTATTGTTATTTCACTACTTTAGTTATTGTTCTTTCACTACATTAGTTATTGTTCTTTCACTACTTTAGTTATTGTTATTTCACTACTTTAGTTATTGTTCTTTCACTACATTAGTTATTGTTCTTTCACTACTTTAGTTATTGTTATTTCACTACATTAGTTATTGTTCTTTCACTACTTTAGTTATTGTTATTTCACTATAGTTATTTTTTTAAAAACTTTTGTTACTGTAGTTATTGTTATTGCAGCAGCCTGCCACAGGTCCTAGTGCCCGTAGAGTATATACTGAAGCTATTGGATTGTTATCTGAAGGCGGATAAACATACAACCTAAAATTCACACACATATGTAGCATGTTAGTTATAAATAATATGCCCATTTGAGAAACAATAGTTTATTTAAATAAAATAACCAAAATAAATATAAGAATAAAAACAATTATCTTTTAAAATTTAAAATAAATCAATATGTGGGGTGCTGAAGAACATTTGAGGGTCTGAAGCTTCAGCAGCAGCGGTGGACATCTGGTCACATGACGGTGGACATCTGGTCACATGACAGGCGAGGGGAAACAGGAAGTCACCAACAGGTCAGGAAGAGGCCTGGAGAGAAGGAAACGTCACCGGTCAATGTCCTCCCCTCCTTCGCTTCCTTCCTCCTCTCCTTCCCTTCCACAACATGCATTACTGTGTGTGTGTGTGTGTGAGAGAGAGAGACAGTCTCCATTGATCCCCTGTCATTCTGATCGCATTACAACCCCCCCACGATTAGATCTACATTTTTAATTTTTCTCCATGGACGACAAAAATAAGACGTGAGCGCATGAAGGAAAGATGGAGGAACAGAGGGTGTAGAGAGGTGGAGAGGTGGAGGAACAGAGGGTGTAGAGAGATAGAGAGGTGGAGGAACAGAGGGTGTAGAGAGATAGAGAGGTGGAGGAACAGAGGGTGTAGGTCGTCATCTCTGGGTGAACATATCTCACTTTAATGTTATTAATAAGTTTATGTATTATCATTACAGTCCACTCTAATCCCTCGGCCTTCACACACACACACACACACACACACACACACACACACACACACACACATACACACACACACCCTCACACACACACACACAGTGATACAGATGACAGTGTGTCACTCCCTCAGGGGTCACGACCTTGAACCAGATGTCATTCTGGGGTCTCCGTCTCGTCCTCATCCTCTCGCCTCCTCGTCTCCTCGTCTTCTCCTCGTCTCTTCGTCTCCTTGTCTCCTCTCTTCTCCTCGTCTCTTCGTCTCCTCTCTTCGTCTCCTTGTCTCCTCTCTTCTCCTCGTCTCTTCGTCTCCTCTCTTCTCCTCGTCTCTTCGTCTCCCTCTTCTCCTCGTCTCCTCTCGTCTCCTCGCCTCCTCCTCATGTCTCCCTCCGCCTCCTCGCTCTCTCGTCTCTCATGTCTCCTCCCTCTCGCCTCCTCCTGTCTCTCCTCTTCTCCCGTCTCCCAGCCTCCCTCGTCTCCTCTTCTCTCCTCGTCTCCTAGCCTCCTCTCGCCTCCTCGCCTCCTCTCGCCTCCTCATCTCCTCCTCTCGCCTCCTCGTCCTCCCATGTCTCCCTCTCCTCCGCCTCCTCTCGTCTCCTCCTTGTCTCCTCCTCTCTCCTCGTCTCGCCTCCTCGCCTCCTCCTCCGCCTCCTCGCCTCCCCTCCTCCCTCGTCTCTCTCCTCTTCTCCTCCTCGTCTCCTCGTCTCCCCTCTCGCTCCTGCTCCTCTCCTCTCCTGCCTCTCTCTTCTCCTCGTCTCCTCATGTCTCCTTGTCTCCTCGTCTCCTCCTCGCCTATCTAGTCCAGTATCCTCCTCCTCCCTCCTCCTCTCCCCTCCCCTCCTCCTCCTCCTCCTCCTCCCCCTCCTCCCCCCTCCTCCTCCTCCCCCTCCTCCTCCTCTCCTCCCCCGCCTGTCTCTCTCCTCTTCCTTATTTCTCCATCTGTCTCCTGCTGGCGGGGCCATTAACTCATAAATCCAATACGAGCTCCTCAACACGATCCGTCTTCTGTGACGAGGAGGAGCGGAGAGGAGGAGCGGGGAGGAGGAGGAGCGGGGAGGAGATCAATGGTCGCCGCTGTCAGGCCGCTCGCTTGTTCCCACATCCATCTCCCCATCGCCTCCTCCTCCCCATCGCCTCCCCATCTCCTCCCCATCTCCTCCTTCCCATCTCCTCCTTCCCATCTCCTCCCCATCTCCTCCTTCCCATCTCCTCCCCATCTCCTTTCCATCTCCTCCTTCCCATCTCCTCCCCATCTCCTCCCCATCTCCTCCTTCCCATCTCCTTCCCATCTCCTCCCCATCGCCTCCTCCTCCCCATCGCCTCCCCATCTCCTCCTTCCCATCTCCTCCCCATCGCCTCCCCATCGCCTCCTCCTCCCCATCGCCTCACCATCTCCTCCCCATCTCCTCCCCATCGCTTCCTCCTCCTCCCCATCGCCTCCCCATTTCCTCCTTCCCATCTCCTCCCCATCTCCTCCCCATCTCCTCCTTTCCATCTCCTCCTCATCTCCTCCTTCCCATCTCCTCCCCATCTCCTCCTTCCCATCTCCTCCCCATCTCCTCCTTCCCATCTCCTCCCCATCGCCTCCCCATCTCCTCCCCATCTCCTCCCCATCGCCTCCTCCTCCCCATCGCCTCCCCATCTCCTCCTTCCCATCTCCTCCTTCCCATCTCCTCCTTCCCATCTCCTCCCCATCTCCTCCCCATCACCTCCTCCCCATTTCCTCCCCATCGCCTCCTCCTCCCCATCGCCTCCCCATCTCCTCCTTCCCATCTCCTCCCCATCTCCTCCTTCCCATCTCCTCCCCATCTCCTCCCCATCACCTCCTCCCCATCTCCTCCCCATCGCCTCCTCCCTCTTGCGTCTTCTTGTTTTGTTCCCAACGGCGTGGATCGAGGGACAAAACGCTGACGCAGCTTTAACACACACACACACACACACACACACACACACACACACACACACACACACACACACACACACACACACACACACACACACAGATAGGCCTCAGCTGGGGCTGATTAACAATGGACCACGGTGACGTGTCACCAGCATGAAGTTACACAGGGCTCTGTGTTTATGTGTTTATGTGTTTATGTTTTTGTGTGTTTATGTGTTTATGTGTTTATGTGTTTATGTGTTTGTGTTTATGTGTTTATGTGTTTATGTGTTTATGTGTTTATGTGTTTATGTGTTTATGTGTTTATGTGTTTGTGTTTATGTGTTTGTGTTTATGTGTTTATGTGTTTATGTGTTTATGTGTTTATGTGCCCAGTCCCCACGTCCCCAGCCCACGCCAGCCCATGCCAGTCCAGCCCCACGCGCCCACAGCCCACGCCCAGCCCACGTCCCACAGTCCATGCCCAGTCCACACCCAGTCCAGTCCATGCCACCCCATCCATCCCCACCCACGCCATGCCCACAGTCCCCACCCCAGTCCACATGCCCCATCCACGCCCATGTCCAGTCCTGCCCCCACCCTGCCACATGCCCATGCGCCCATGCCCATGCCCATCTCATGCTGCTGTCTGCTGCCCATGCGCCCATGCTGCCCATGTCTTGCCCATGTGTTTATGTGCATGTGTTTATGTGTTTATGTATTTGTGTATTTGTGTTTATGTGTTTGTGTGTTTATGTGTTTGTGTTTATGTGTTTGTGTGTTTATGTGTTTATGTGTTTAGGAGGCAGGTGAAGCAGGAAGCTCACCCTGACCTAAAGGTGTGTGTGAGTGTGTGTGTGAGTGTGTGTGTGTGTGTGTGTGTGTGTGTGTGTGAGAGGATTGGTTTGCGAGGTGCAAAGAAAATTGTTGTACACACGGAGAGGATGGACAGCGGCTGCAACACACACACACACACACACACACACACACACACACACACACACACACACACACACACACACACACACACATAGTGTGGTTAGAGTGTTGCAGCCCCCAGTGAACCACACTGGCCTCTGGTGAGCCACAGGATCCAAGAGGTGTAGAGTGACAAGCTCACACACACACACACACACACACACACACACAGACACACACACACACGCACACACACACATACTCACACACTCACACACACACACACACACACACATACCCATAGTGTGTATTGCAGAGGATCACACGGGCAGACCTACAAGTTGCTCTCACACACGCACACACACACAAACACACACACACACACACACACACACACACACAGTTGTGTGACCTTTCCCATTGTCTGACATGTTCCTCATGTTTTCTCTTCCTTGAAGTTGTCGACTGAAAACACATGAATATTATCAGGAAACGCTCTATAAACTTTCATTGTTATGCAGATGATACTCAACTATATCTATCGATAAAACCAGAGGAGACTAACCAACTCACTAAAATTCAAGCATGTCTTAGTGACATAAAAACATGGATGACCGGCAACTTCTTGATGTTAAACTCAGACAAAACCGAAGTAATTCTACTGTGATCACCTCAGAGATCAATTATCTGGTGATGTGATTTCTGTAGACGGCATTACTCTAGCATCAACACCACTGTAAAGAATCTCTGTTCTCTTTGATCGAGACTTGTCCTTTAACTCCACCTGAAGAACATCTCAAGGACTGCATTCTTCATCTACGTCAGATTTAAACAATCAGGCACATCTTGTCTCAAAAAGATGCAGAAAAATTGGTTCACGCGTTCGTTACTTCGAGACTGGATTACTGCAACTCCTTATTACCAGGCTGCTCTATACGTCTCTTAGGTCAACTCCTCATCAGGCTGCTCTATAAGTCTCTTAGGTCAACTCCTTATTATCAGGCTGCACTAATAAGTCTCTTAGGTCAACTCCTTATTATCAGGCTGCTCTATAAGTCTCTTAGGTCAACTCTTTATTATCAGGCTGCTCTATAAGTCTCTTATGTCAACTCTTTATTATCAGGCTGCTCTGTAAGTCTCTTAGGTCAACTCCTTGTGATCAGGCTGCTCTATAAGTCTCTTAGGTCAACTCCTTGTGATCAGGCTGCTCTATAAGTCTCTGAGGTCAACTCCTTATTATCAGGCTGCTCTATAAGTTTCTTAGGTCAACTCCTTATTATCAGGCTGCTCTATAAGTCTCTTAAGTCAACTCCTTATTATCAGGCTGCTCTATAAGTCTCTTAGGTCAACTCCTTATGATAAGGCTGCTTTATAAGTCTCTTAAGTCAGCTCCTTATGATCAGGCTGCTCTATAAGTCTCTTAAGTCAACTCCTTATTATCATGCTGCTCTATAAGTCTCTTAGGTCAACTCCTTATGATAAGGCTGCTTTATAAGTCTCTTAAGTCAACTCCTTATGATCAGGCTGATCTATAAGTCTCTTAGCTGCCTGTAGGATTATACATAAAAGATTATACAAACATTTCCAAGTGGAATCTTTCATGGAGGATGTAATGAATGTTAACTGGTCTATAGTGTGTCAAGAGGAGGACCTAAATATATTCATGAAATTATTTATGAACATTGCGGATAAACATGCACCATTAAAAAAAACAACTGTAAAGGCAAAGTGTGCCCCATGGCTCAGTAGCGATCTGAAAACACTTATGGGTCAAAGGAATGGGGCAAAACTAGTAGCTGATACATCTGGCTTACTGTCTGATAGGAACATGTATTGTAAATTAAGAAATCAACTAACTAAATTGAACAGAGGGAAAAAGAGAGAGTATTACCAAAACAAAATTGATGACTCAAAAAATGATGGGAAGAAACTCTGGAGAATTATGAATGATATAATGAGTAGGTCCTCAAATCATGCGAAGCCTAATATAATAAACAATGGTTCTTTTCTCACAAAACCAGAAGAGATTGCTAATTATTTTAATAACTATTTTATGAGTAAAATTGATAATCTGAGAACAAACTTGAGACCCACCGATGGCTCCTCATGCACACTGATTGAGAACTACATGATGATGGACAAAAACTGCCAATTTGATTTTGTGCCGGTTACTTCCCCTGAAATGGAGAGAATGTTGTCGTCTCTGCCAACCGATAAAACGGCGGGTAGAGACCATTTAGATGGCAAACTGCTGCAACTTGCTTCTGTTCACTTATCTAAACCAATATGTCACATCTTCAACAAATGCCTAATGGATGGTGTATGCCCAAAGGTCTGGAACGTTCCTATACCTAAGGACAAGAAATCTGCCTTCACATGTGTAAATAGCCGTCCAATTTGTATACTCCCCATTTTGAGTAAATTATTAGAGAAAATTGTTTTCAAACAAATACAGGATTATTTTATTTGGAATAACCTCATTACTAGTTCCCAACATGCATACAGACCTAATCACTCAACAGCTACTGCCCTTGCCCAGCTAACTGATGATTGTCTGACACAGATGGACAATAAGAAAATGGTCGGCAGTCTTGCTTGACTTTTGATGTAATTGATCATGATATTATGATTACCAAACTTGAAAGTTATGGATTCAGCAGAACTGCACTCTCCTGGATGGTTAGCTCTCTTTCTGAAAGATCGCAAAGAGTCTTTTATAATGGTAGTTTATCTGACTGTAGACATGTCAGCTGTGGTGTTCCACAGGGGAGCTGCTTAGGCCCTTTAATCTTTTCCATTTTCACAAATGATCTCCCTTTGTCAATTAAAAACTCCAACATGGTTATGTATGCTGATGACACAACACTGTACAGTCATTCTGCAAACAAACTGGAACTTGCGACAGTTCTGAATCAGGATCTGGAGAGAGTGTCTGATTGGGTTAAAGTGAATAAGCTTGCCCTGAACATTTCAAAAACTAAATGTATTGTGTTTGGCTGGAGGAATATTCTTCACGGTGACACACAGCTTCACCTGTCCATGTCCGGTTCGGCGATAGAACAGGTCCAGAAGGTCAAACTGCTGGGCCTCGTGCTGGATGAACAGTTGTCGTGGTCGGAGCACATCAAAGGCACAGTCACTAAGATGGGAAGGGGTATAGCTATGACCAGAAAGTGCTTTCCTTATTTAACACTCCCTATTGTTTGTCAGGTGTTACACTCCCTGGTCTTTGGTCACCTGATGTACTGTCCGTTCATGTGGGCAGTGGCAGCCAAGAAGGACATTCACAAACTACAAACGGTTCAAAACAGAGCTGCCAGATTAGCGCTCCAGTGTTCCTTTAGAACTAATACTGCATATATGCAAACTCAACTTCACTTCTGTCTTCTCGCGTTTTTCAGGAAAGTAATATTTAATCAGACACCGGTATATTTTTTCAATCAGTTACAATACACATGTAACCGACACAACCATAACACCAGGAACGCTAGTTTAGACCAATTGATACCACCGACCCCCAGAACTAACCTCCTCAAACATACGGTTATCTATCGTGCTATTAGCGCTGGGAACTCACTGCCTCCTTGTTTAACTCACATAAGCAATCATTTTTCATTTAAAAAACAATTAAAAGCACATCTAAGAACATTAACCACTTGACGTATTCTATTGCTTTTTAGTCATCTCATTTTCTTTTTCTTTTTCTTTGTATGAATTATGTTGAATTGCATAACATTTATCTGATCCTTCTGTACTGTTCATCTGACTGCACTATTCTTCACTTTGTTGTAATATTATTAACTGTTTGTTTCACGATATGTTTTGTATGTTTTTGTATGTATTGTATTTTGTCCTTTCTGTGGACCCCAGGAAGATTAGCGGTCGCTAAGGCGTCAGCTAACGGGGATCTAATAAATAAACTAAACTAGGTCAACTCCTTATTATCAGGCTGCTCTATAAGTCTCTTAAGTCAACTCCTTATTATCAGGCTGCTCTATAAGTCTCTTAGGCCAACTCCTTATAATCAGGCTGCTCTATAAGTCTCTTAGGGCAACTCCTTATTATCAGGCTGCTCTATAAGTCTCTTAGGTCAACTCCTTATTATCAGGCTGCTCTATAAGTCTCTTAGGTCAACTCCTTATTATCAGGCTGCTCTATAAGTCTCTTAGGTCAACTCCTTATTATCAGGCTGCTCTATAAGTCTCTTAGGTCAACTCCTTATTATCAGGCTGCTCTATAAGTCTCTTAAGTCAACTCCTTATTATCAGGCTGCTCTATAAGTCTCTTAGGTCAACTCCTTATTATCAGGCTGCTCTATAAGTCTCTTAGGTCAACTCCTTATTATCAGGCTGCTCTATAAGTCTCTTAAGTCAACTCCTTATTATCAGGCTGCTCTATAAGTCTCTTAGGTCCCTCCAGTTGATCCAGAATGCCATGTGAACACGCTCGTCCCTCCATGGTGTGTGTCTGAAGGCCTGAAGCTCTCCTGGTCTCACACAGGTCGTCATGTTGGAGGTCAAAGGTCAACATCTCAGAAGTCTGATGACAACTTCCCACGAAGGTTGAATGAAGAATGAAGAAGAGGAGACCTGCTACGTCTTGAGTTGTGTCACACACACACTCACACACAGACAAACGAACACACACACACACACACACAGACAAACACACTCACACACAATTACACTCACGCTGACACACTCAAACACACACTGACACACACACTCACACTGACACACACACACACACACAGAATAACACACAGACACACACACACACACACAAACACACACACACACCCACACACACACACACACACACACACAAACGTCTTATCAAAGACCCATACTATTAAAATAGTAGCCCACACTTGAGATCTGATTCTCTCTGTGTCACTCACTCAGACTCACACACACACACACACACACACACACACACACACACACACACACACACACACACAGACACACCCACACACACACACACACACACACACACACACACACACACACACACACACTCGGGCAGGTCATGCCCTTCTCGGGTTTCCTTTGACACATGGTAATAGATTCCGCTGTAGCTCTACGCCTCGGCTAAGTGGCCTCACCTTTCACTGCAAACAAACCACTCTGCCACACACACACACACACACACACACACACACACACACACACACACACACACACACACATACACACACACACACACACACACACACACACACCTACAGCGCTATCTTCCTCTCCCTCTCCATCGCTCCCCTCTTTATTCTCTGACCTTCCTCCTCCTCTCCCTTGGGTGCTCTTCTCTTCTTCTCCTCTCCTTCTCCTCTACCTCTCCCTCTCCTCTCCCTCGTCCTCTCATCTTCCTCCTCTCCCGCTCTTCTTCCTCCTCCTCTCCTCTTCCTTCTTTCCTCTCCCTCTCCTCTTCCCTCTCCTCTTCCTCCTCTCCCTCTCCTTTCCCTCTCCTCTCATCTCCTCTCCCCCGTCCTCTAATCTTTCTCCTCTCCTCTCCCTCTCTTCTTCATCCTCCTCTCCCTCTCCTCTTCCTCTCTTCTTCCTCCTCCACCTCTCTTCTTCCTCCTCCTCCCCCTCTCCTCTTCCTCCTCTCCTCTCCTCTTCTCTCACTCTACTCTTCATCCTTTGGTCTCTCCTCTCCCTCTCTTCCTCCCCTCTCCCTCTCTTCTTCCCTCTCCTCTTCCTCATCCTCCGCTCCCTCTCCTTTCCCTCTCCTCTCACTCTCTTCTTCCTCCTCCTCTCCCTTTCTTCTTCCTCCTCCTCTCCCTCTCCTCTTCCTCTCCTCTCCTCTTCCTCCTCCTCTCCCTCTCCTCTTCCCTCTCCTCTCCTCTTCCTCCTCCTCTCCCTCTCCTCTTCCTCCTGTCCTCTTCCCTCTACTCTTCCTCCTCCTCCTCTCCCTCTCTTCTTCCTCCTCCTCCTCTCCCTCTCCTCTTCATCCTCCTCTCCCTCTCTTCCTCCTCTCCCTCTCTTCCTCCTCTCCTCTCCCTCTCCTCTTCATCCTTTGGTCTCTCTCTCCCTCTGTTCCGTCCCATGTCTCATTATTAGTGATGTGGTTTCTAATACTATAATAATAAATGTTATTATTATAGTATTAATAAAGTGTTCTTGTTAATACTGTCAGAAGGTGTGTCGGATATGAATGTGTATGTGTGTCTGTGTGTGTATCTGTGTGTGTGTGTATGTGTGTGTGTGTGTGTGTCTGTGTGTGTATCTGTGTGTGTGTGTATGTGTGTGTGTGTGTGTGTCTGTGTGTGTATCTGTGTGTGTGTATGTGTGTGTGTGTGTGTCTGTGTGTGTGTGTGTCTGTGTGTGTGTATCTCTGTGTGTGTGTGTGTCCATGTGTGTGTGTGTGTCTGTGTGTGTGTATGTATCTGTGTGTGTGTGTCTGTGTGTGTGTGTGTGTCCATGTGTGTGTGGGGTGTGTATGTTCATGTGTGTGTGTGTGTGTCCATGTGTGTGTGTGTCTGTGTGTGTGTGTGTGTCCATGTGTGTGTGTGTCTGTGTGTGTGTGTGTGTGTGTCCATGTGTGTGTGTGTCTGTGTGTGTGTGTATGTTCATGTGTGTGTGTGTGTGTCCATGTGTGTGTGTGTGTCCATGTGTGTGTGTGTCTGTGTGTGTGTGTGTTCATGTGTGTGTGTGTGTCCATGTGTGTGTGTCTGTGTGTGTATGTTCATGTGTGTGTGTGTGTGTGTCTGTGTGTGTGTGTGTTCATGTGTGTGTGTGTGTCCATGTGTGTGTGTCTGTGTGTGTATGTTCATGTGTGTGTGTGTGTCCATGTGTGTGTTTGTGTGTCCATGTGTGTGTGTGTGTCCATGTGTGTGTGTGTGTGTCCATGTGTCTGTGTGTGTGTGTGTGTGTGTTCATGTACATAGCTACCACAATGTATTGCACTCCCATTGTCTGTAGTTTAGTTTAGTTTATTAGTTTAGTTTAGGTTATTATATGTTACTATATGTGTAGTATGTGTTATATGTATATAGGTTAGTATTATATGTATAGGTTTGGTATATGTCTTAGCATGTTGTATTGTATATTATCTTGCATATTTAGTAAGGTTATTATATGGGTCAGTACTTGTACGTCTTGTATGTCATGTTACGTTGTGTTGTATTATGGTTGTGTGTTAAGCTGTGGTCGTTGTTGTGGTGCCTTGTCCTGTCAGAGCCCAGTCTGACCCTGTGTCAATCTGTGCATCTCACAAGAAAAGACTTGAGACTTGTTTGTGTCTGTGTGTGTCTCTGTGTGTGTCTCTGTGTGTGTCTGTGTGTGTGTTCATGTGTGTGTGCCTGTGTGTCCATGTGTGTGTGTCTCTGTGTGTGTGTCTCTGTGTGTGTCTGTGTGTGTGTTCATGTGTGTGTGTCTGTGTGTCCATGTGTGTGTGTCTCTGTGTGTGTCTCTGTGTGTGTGTGTCTGTGTGTGTGTTCATGTGTGTGTGTCTCTGTGTGTGTGTGTCTCTGTGTGTGTCTGTGTGTGTGTTCATGTGTGTGTGTCTGTGTGTCCATGTGTGTGTGTCTCTGTGTGTGTCTGTGTGTGTGTCTGTGTGTGTGTTCATGTGTGTGTGTCTCTGTGTGTGTCTCTGTGTGTGTGTGTGTGTGTTCATGTGTGTGTGTCTCTGTGTGTGTGTCTCTCTGTGTGTGTCTGTGTGTGTGTCTGTGTGTGTGTTCATGTGTGTGTGTCTCTGTGTGTGTGTCTCTGTGTGTGTGTCTCTGTGTGTATGTCTCTCTGTGTGTGTGTCTCTCTGTGTGTGTCTTTGTGTGTGTGTATTTTGTGGTTTATTGTGATCATTATTTGGATCAGACCCGTTCCAGATGTAAATGTGTTTAAATCAACATTAATTATTTGTAATTTATATTGAAAATGTTTCAATTACTTTTTTTTATTTTTTATCCCAGAGATTAATGTTGGAGTTATTCTTGATGTTTTAAAGCTTTAAAATGAAAAGGATGTCATAAAGTTATTTACTTCCTGTCTCCTCCTCCTCCTCGTTTTAGAACCTATAGCTGCTCTCTGGGTTCTGGATTTATTATCATTATTCATTTAATTTGTTCACAGTAAGAAAACAAATAGAATAGGTCCCTGGTCCCTGGTCCCTGGTCTCTGGTCTCTGGTCTCTGGTCTCTGGTCCCTGGTCTCTGGTCCCTGGTCCCTGGTCCCTGGTCTCTGGTCCCTGGTCTCTGGTCCCTGGTCCCTGGTCTCTGGTCCCTGGTCTCTGGTCCCTGGTCTCTGGTCCCTGGTCTCTGGTCCCTGGTCTCTGGTCCCTGGTCCCTGGTCTCTGGTCCCTGGTCTCTGGTCCCTGGTCCCTGGTCTCTGGTCTCTGGTCTCTGGTCCCTGGTCCCTGGTCCCTGGTCCCTGCAGTGGTATGGAGTCCATCTCCAGAGGAACACTGCCCCCTGGTGGCCACAGAGTGAAGCTCTGGTTCAGAGTAAATAGAGATGAAACAGCTCAAATAGAGGAGGAATCCCTTTGAAGGCGTGAACCGGATAATAACTCTCTGTGAAGTCTGACTTCAAATAAGCGGAACAATAGTTACTGAGTTTTTAGTAAAGACAATTTAGGGGAGGTCTCTAACATTAGTCGTGGCTTTAATTCAGTTCAATTCAGTTAATTCATAGAGCCCAATTTCACAAATTATAATTTTGTCTCAGAGAGCTTTACAGTCTGTACACAGAGACATCCCTGACCTTTGACCTTTGACCTCACATCAGATCAGGAAAAACTCCCAATTAACCTTCAGGGGGAAAAAGGGAAGAATCCTTCAGGAGAGAACAGAGGAGGATGTAACGCCCCGTTTCTGTTTCTCCTGTGTTCTGTGTCTCCTGTCTCCTCTGTGTCTTGATTGTTTCATTCCCTTCACCTCCCCTCAGCCACTCTTGTCTCGTTCCTGTCTGATGTCGTACACCTGTTTCACCCCCTATATATGTGTCAGTCTTTCCCTTGTCTCCTGTCAGATGGTTGTCTATAGTCGTCTCTAGTCCTGTGTGCTTCTTCCGTCATCACAATTGTCATTTGATACAAGCGCCAACACACGCCGATTCATTAGACTGACACAAGCTTCGCCGCTTTGGTATCGTTTTGCCATCTCTAGTTTTTACTCATTAAAGAGTGCTTTTTTGTTATTGCATTTTGCGTCCCAGCCTGTCTCTCTGCGCCTGAGCCTCACCCCTTCACTAAGACGTGTCAGAACAATCCGACCATGATTGGCTCAGCGGAGGACAGTGTGCGCTCCGTTTTCCAGGCGCAGGAGGAGCGCCTTTCCAGAATTGAGCAGCTAATCGCTGGGTAGAAGGAGCTCCACGACCAGCAGAGTTCTATAACTGAACAGCTGAGGGATTTCCGCCGGCTCCCCTCCACCCACCCTTGTTGAGCCTTTGGGACGTCTAGTATCCGTCCCTTAAGTAGGGGGTACTGTAACGCCCCATTTCTGTTTCTCCTGTGTTCTGTGTCTTCTCTGTCTTGATTGTTTCATTCCCTTCACCTGCCCTCAGCCACTCTTGTCTCGTTCCTGTCTGATGTCGTACACCTGTGTGTTTCACCCCCTATATATTGTGTCAGTCTTTCCCTTGTCTCCTGTCAGATGGTTGTCTATAGTCGTCTCTAGTCCTGTGTGCTTCTCCCGTCATCCTGTCCTGTTCCTGGTTCTAACCGCCGCCTGCCTGTCCGGAACCTGGATTTCTGCCTCCCCCTTTGGACCTTGTTTTTGTGAACCGTTTTTAACCAATTAAAGAGTGCTTTTTTGTTATTGCATTTTGAGTCCCAGCCTGTCTCTCTGCGCCTGAGCCTCACCCCTTCACTAAGACGTGTCAGAGGATCCCTCTCCAGGATGGACAGAGCAATAGATGTCATGTGTAGAGAAGGACAGATTTAGAGTTAAAATTAGGGATGGGCGGATGAGGCCTTGTGAAGCGTTGAGGCTTTCTTCCTATTTGTACCGAAAAGGATTCGAAGCTTCGGGGCTTCACTTTGAAGAACAGCGACATCTGGTGGCAGACTGGAATTAAAGCAGCCGTTTAACTGTGACCGAAGCACCAGAACAACACCTCAATGTTTCAGTCTCACATTTCTGCAGTAAAAGTCAATTCAAGCTGCGTGTTCATTCACGGATTTCATGTTATATACAACCATTATCCATGTTGCTTCTGTTGTTTTTTTATATTGCAATAAAGCTAAATGCCGGTAATAATATTTAACGACGTGTTCATGATGGGATTCGATCCTCTCAACACCGGATGGAAAAAAATATTCGCCCCATACCTGCCATATCTCACTATCTGCTCTCTCAATTCTCACAATCTCAAAACTCACAAATATCACTATCTCAAAATTCTCGCTATCGCCTCTCACAAACCCCACATTGAGGATTGACACTGTGGTTATTATGTAGCAGAGTTAGGCGCCAAAAGCTTCAAGCTGTCAAGCGCGTCAAACCAATGAAACGCTTCGAAGCACCGGTCACGTGACAATTGTCATTTGATACAAGCTCCGACACTTTGCGCCGACACACGCCGATTCATTAGACTGACACAAGCTTCGGCGCTTTGGTATCGTCTTCCCATCTCTAGTTAAAATACATTCAATGAATGACAGTTTATCAATAGTTCATATTTAGGCATATTCCACGATGGAGAGATTGGAGACCTCCACCACCCATCAGACAGATGGAGGTAGAGAGCAGGAGTGGGCGGAGTCTCAACAGGGCAGTGGCACAGCTGGTGTCAGGACCTCCCGGTCCAACCATCGATGGTCCATCAGCAGATGGAATCCATGCCGTCTCAGAGGGTCACATGACCCCATGAGACGTGAAGTCAGAAGGACTCCGGGGAGAAGCAGAGTTAGTCATGTGTGATGGAGAGATGAAGATTCATCCATAGGAGAAAGAGAAGAGGAGAGAGGTGCTCAGTGCATCCTAAAATGTCTCCAGCAGCTATCAGCCTCTAGCAGCATCTCCAGGTGTGGACCAGGTGAACCTGACTCAGCCCTGACTATCAGCTCTGTCAAAGAGGAAAGTCTTCAGTCTACTCTTGAAGGTGGTGACTGTGTCTGCCTCCAGGACTGAAGGTGGAAGCTGGTTCCATAAAAGAGGAGCTTGATAACTAAAGGCTCTGGCTCCCATTGTACATCTTAAGACTCTAGGAACTACAAGTAGCCCCGCATTTAGTGAGCAGCCCTCTGGTGGGGCGATACGGTACTACAAGCTCTGTCACGGCTACGCCACGGGTAGCAAGGTGCAGAAGCTCATGCACAGAGGAATCGGAACTTGAATAACAAAAGGCGCTCTTTATTTAGGCAATCAACGGGTTACTACAAAAACAACAAGGTCCAAAAAGGGGCAGCAGGAAGTCGGGTTCAGGGCCGGCAGGATCAGGATCAGGATCAGGATCAGGGTAACACACAAAAGACAGGACAGGAAAAAGACACGCCCATAGACAACAATCCGCCAGGAGACAAGGGACAGACTGACACAATATATAGGGGGGGAAAGCACAGGTGTCCGACATCAGACAGTAACGAGACAAGAGTGGCTTAGGGCAGGTGAAGGGAATGAAACAATCAAGGAGACAGGAGAGACAGAGAAGACACAGTAGACACCGAGGAGACAGAGTACACAGAGAACAGACCCTTACAGAACACCCCCCCCCCCTCAACCGGGCGGGATGGAGACCGAACACAGGGGACTGGAACTAGAACATCGGGAACTGGAACCGGCGACTGAACACACGGGACTAGAACCGGCACTGGAACACCGGGGGCTGGAGCCGGATTGTTCTGTCACGGCTACGCCACGGGTAGCGAGGTGCAGAAGCTCATGCGCAGAGGAATCAAAACTTGAATAACAAAAGGTGCTCTTTAATGAGACAATCAACGGGTTACTACAAAAACAACAAAGTCCAAAAAGGGGCAGCAGGAAGTCGGGTTCAGGGCCGGCAGGATCAGGATCAGGGTAACACACAAAAGACAGGACAGGAAAAAGACACGACCAAAGACAACAATCCGACAGGAGACAAGGGACAGACTGACACAATATATTAATATAATAATATTTCAATTGAATTGAAACATTTAATATATAGGAAACACACAAGTGTATGACAGACAGTAACGAGACAAGGGGGGCTGAGGGCAGGTGCTGGGAATGAAACAATCAAGGAGACGGGAGAGAAAGGAGGGACAGAGAAGACACAGTAGACACCAAGGAGACAGTACACATAGAACAGAACATTACAAGCTCTTTAAGATATGATGGTGCATCACCAATTAAGGCTTTGTAAGTTAAGAGAAGAATTTTAAAAGTGATTCTTGATTTTACAGGGAGCCAGTGCAGAGCAGCTAGTGCAGGAGTAATGTGATCTCTTTTCTTAGTTTTAGTGAGAACACGAGCTGCAGCATTCTGGATCAACTGGAGGGACCTAAGAGACTTATTAGTGCAGCCTGATAATAAGGAGTTGACCTAAGATACTTATAGAGCAGCCTGATAATAAGGAGTTGACCTCAGAGACTTATAGAGCAGCCTGATAATAAGGAGTTGACCTCAGAGACTTATAGAGCAGCCTGATAATAAGGAGTTGACCTCAGAGACTTATAGAGCAGCCTGATAATAAGGAGTTGACCTCAGAGACTTATAGAGCAGCCTGATAATAAGGAGTTGACCTAAGAGACTTATAGAGCAGCCTGATAATAAGGAGTTGACCTAAGAGACTTATAGAGCAGCCTGATAATAAGGAGTTGACTCAAGAGACTTATAGAGCAGCCTGATAATAAGGAGTTGACTCAAGAGACTTATAGAGCAGCCTGATCATAAGGAGTTGACCTAAGAGACTTATAGAGCAGCCTGATAATAAGGAGTTGACTCAAGAGACTTATAGAGCAGCCTGATAATAAGGAGTTGACTCAAGAGACTTATAGAGCAGCCTGATCATAAGGAGTTGACCTAAGAGACTTATAGAGCAGCCTGATCATAAGGAGTTGACTTTAGAGACTTATAGAGCAGCCTGATAATAAGGAGTTGACCTCAGAGACTTATAGAGCAGCCTGATAATAAGGAGTTGACCTCAGAGACTTGATGCTAGAGTAATGCCATCTACAGAAACCACATCACCAGATAATTGATCTCTGAGGTGCTCAGGGAATAATATTGTAGTATATGTGCAAACAATCAAAGATGAAACTTAATCCCAGACAGAAGACGTGAATCAAAACTAAACATACCCATTTCAGTTTTAAACCAATCAAGTTGTGCGTTCCTTACAGGTGCTAGGTTTAGTTTTTGTGTCCTTTTACAGCTGTGCACAACCCAGTGGCGGCTGGTGGATTTTACTTTGGTGGGGAAGTCCGATCACTTCCTGCAAACATTCCAGTGATTCAATGCAAAAAAGGTATTGAATACACATTAATAGTTTGCAGTTAAATATTTAACATTTATTTAAACATTTTTACATAATAAATTGTTGTAGACATCCAATCTCTCACGCTGCCTTACAGCCTCTCCATCAGCTCTGTAGTGATGGGGTCAGCCTCTCCATCAGCTCTGTAGTGATGGGGTCAGCCTCTCCATCAGCTCTGTAGTGATGGGGTCAGCCTCTCCATCAGCTCTGTAGTGATGGGGTCAGCCTCTTTTCTCCCTCTCTCATTTCTTATGATCCATATCTTTGAATATTGAGACTTTGAGTTGTGCTTTTCTTTCCCAGTTGTACATTTCCACTCTAAGATGATGTTCATGTCAAAGTGTTTCTGCTCCAAAGCTTTCGGCAGGAAGTTTCCCTCTTTGACATTTTCAGCTGTTTTCAGACATTTTCAGCTAATCTCAGCTCATGTTTTTTATATTTCACCTTCAAACTCTTGGATGTTAGCGTTCCAACGCATCTTCAGCAGGAAATTCATTTTCCAGTAATACAAGTACATAAGCGAAGCGTACAGCCCACAGCGAAGGTCACAACGTGCGGCCGATCCGGAGACACTTTCCAAGACATGGTCCGGCGCTCGACCCCCAACCGGAAACGCTCCCTTTCATCTGCAGCTGGCGTCGGAGGAGAAGAGGCTGATCCTCACCAATGGATCAGAGCGAGGACCCTGGTGCTCTTCCTCACGCGTGGACAGATGTCCATGTGTCCCTCGTCGGGCTGGAGGAGCCTCAAGGAGCAACTGCCCCCCCGCCCACCCCACTCCAAGAGAAACAGAGGAAGAAACGAGGAAACTGAACTGTGATGAAGTGTCATATCCAACCCCCACATATACTTAAGGACACTTAAACGTTAACTTCTATTCAGTTTATTTGTTTAGCCCAATTTCGTAAATTACAAATGTGTCTCAGAGTGCTTTACAATCTGTACACCTAGACATCCTGACCTCTGACCTTTGGCCTCACACGGATCAGGAACAACTCCCCACACCCCTTCAGGGAAAGGGAGATGTAATGGTTCCACTTTTGGCGATGTTCTTTTATTAAAACCTGTTCTCTCTCGCTAAAGAAGACACAGCTGCTTCAAATGAGCTAATCAGCTCTAATAACACATGCCCTGTCACCACGGCAACCATTGAAACACATGCAATACATGTTGCGGAGAGAGATAGATACATATGGCTGTGTCTCTGTGTCCACTGATACAGAGATGAAGGGAGGGAGGGAGGACCCACCCCACGCTCACCCCCCCTCTCTCTCTATGACCCCCCCTCTCTCTCTCTCTCTCTCTCTCTCCCTATGACCACCTCTCTCTCTCTATGACCCTCGCTCACCCCTTCTCTCTCTCTCTCTCTCTCTCTTTATGACATACTGTTGTCAGAACTTCCCCCCGTTCACCACCGATGAAGGAAACCCAGAGGGGCTCCAGGGGGACCGGTCCCCCAGAGGGGCTCCAGGGGGACCCAGGAGGACTACTAAAGGGACTTGCTGTAGAGGTACATGGTCCCGTGGACGTACTGGTGCTTCTGCACAGCCTCACAGTATTTGTACATGTCGATCATGTAGCGGTCCGTCTCTCTGGTGGTCACGTGACTCCAGAGCCCCTCCTCCTCCATCAGCTGCAGCTCCGCCTCCAGAGAAACCTTGTACTGGCTTCCAGACTGCGACTCCAGGCCGTTTCTGGACATGCAGACGTATCCGCCTGCAGGGCACACGACACAGCTGTTCTCTCCTCTCGCATCATGGAGGGCTGCAGGCCTCTCAGACACAGACAACCAGAATGAAGAAGAATCCGGCCAAGGCGTGCAGATAAAAAAGTAAATGAGTGCACAAGACAACGTTTAGCACTGATCTGAGTTACCAGTGGATGCTTTAGATCATGTTGTCAGACGGAGGATCTACGATGATTTCCGATGGATGGCGTCCACTGGCCCACATGGGAGACGGCCCCGTGACCTTCGCTTCGTGGTTACCTGGCTTGGCGGCGAGGCACAGCTCCCTGAGGACGCAGACCGGCACGAAACCCGGCCGCAGAGCCCCGACGATCATCACCACGTCGAACACGCCTGGAGCCGGACGAGAAGCACACGCCTCAGACACGCCACATCCCCCCCCACCGCCTCGCCCAGTCCAACCACTCCTCCGCACATTGTTGACGTTCCTTCTGTTTTATTCCGTCAGATGGTCTGAACACTTAACTCCTGTGAACCGGTCCCCTCCTCCTGTCTGAGCAGGGGGTCAAACCCTGACCAGCCCTGATAGGATCTGTTAGTGTGCGTGTAGCGTTAGCTTAGCATACCCGGGGGTGCAGGAAGTGGCTCTGTTCCCAGTAAGGCCAGTTTGAGCTCCTGGTAGAGGCCGGTCCTAGCGGCTTGATCCAGCATGCCGCGACTACCGTCCACGCCCACAAAGTGCTGGAAGCCCCGCTCCACCATCTATGAACACAAGAAGAGGAGGAGGAGGAGGAGGAGGAGGAGGAGGAGAGGAATAAGACAGAGGGAGAGGAAGAGGAGGGAGAGGAAGAGATCACAAACCTTTGGACAGCAATCCAAGGATGAGGTTTGAAATAAATATAAAGTAGGTGACTCCACAAATATAAACACAAAGATATCCATATGTGCTGATAGATTCATAACATTGGACCTTCTAGATTATTTATTTATTCATTTATTTTGCAGGGACAATGCCCACCACCCAACAGTTGGACTGTAAGTGAGCCAGAGTTAGCCAGAGAGGCTCATTTCCATCTGCTGTCCCTGGCCAGATGTTTTTAAGGCAGCCTAAAATAACATATTCTCAAAAATAAAATGGAAATAGAATTCATAGACAAACTGACAACATATAAACAAAACCAATACACAGCAAAAAGAAAAGATACAGCAATAGACCAGAGACATAACGGGCTGCAGCATGACTCAGGCAGAACAAACCCAGCTACAACACAACATACACATACAAACAAATGCACATCTAGGCGAAACAAGCATCGGGACAGACAGCACGTCGATGACTGCACACCTGATTGGCTACAAGCCATTCATAACATTGGACCTTCTAGATTCATAACATTGAAGTTTATAGATTCATAACATTGGACCTTCTAGATTCATAACATTGGACCTTCTAGATTCATAACATTGAAGTTTATAGATTCATAACATTGAAGTTTATAGATTCATAACATTGAAGTTTATAGATTCATAACATTGGACCTTCTAGATTCATAACATTGGACCTTCTAGATTCATAACATTGGACCTTCTAGATTCATAACATTGGACCTTCTAGATTCATAACATTGGACATATGTTTATACAGTGCGTTCTGAAGCGATGTTCCTCCCCCTCCAGCCTCATGGAACCACTCATCACACTCAAGGAACCGACTCAGAACTAAAGCGTCCCGTTTTCTCAGCACCACATCTAGTTTCTATTGGTTGTGTTTTTACACCCTATGCCTTTTGATTATGGATCTGAAGCTGTGGTTCCATCATGAGGTCCCTGAGGTTCTCCTTTGGGCCTCACCAGGTTAGCGACCAATCCAGAGCCACAGGCCACGTCGAGAACCCGGACCTCCTCAGGACGCCCAGAGAAGTTCTCAAACAGGAAGTCGACTGCCTGGTGCAGGACCCGGTACTCCAGGACCGCCATGTCCTGTTCACAACATGAGGTCACATGACGCGTCTCCCTGTGGACCACCTGGGAGACACGTCACACCCAGTCCAATGGACCCTCTGAGAGGGGACGAGCTGAGGGAAGAACATGCATCCATAAGGAGAGAGGAGAGGAGAGAGGTGTATCCTAACGTCCATAAGGAGAGAGGAGAGAGGAGCTCAGTGTCTCCTAAACGTCCATAAGGAGAGAGGAGAGGAGAGAGGAGCTCAGTGTATCCTAAGCGTCCATAAGGAGAGAGGAGAGGAGAGAGGAGCTCAGTGTATCCTAAACGTCCATAAGGAGAGAGGAGAGGAGAGAGGTGTATCCTAACGTCCATAAGGAGAGAGGAGAGAGGAGCTCAGTGTATCCTAAACGTCCATAAGGAGAGAGGAGAGGAGAGAGGAGCTCAGTGTATCCTAAACGTCCATAAGGAGAGAGGAGAGGAGAGAGGAGCTCAGTGTATCCTAGCGTCCATAAGGAGAGAGGAGCTCAGTGTATCCTAGCGTCCATAAGGAGAGAGGAGAGGAGAGAGGAGCTCAGTGTATCCTAGCGTCCATAAGGAGAGAGGAGAGGAGAGAGGAGCTCAGTGTATCCTAGACGTCCATAAGGAGAGAGGAGAGGAGAGAGGAGCTCAGTCTATCCTAAACGTCCATAAGGAGAGAGGAGCTCAGTATATCCTAGCGTCCATAAGGAGAGAGGAGAGGAGAGAGGAGCTCAGTGTATCCTAGCGTCCATAAGGAGAGAGGAGAGGAGAGAGGAGCTCAGTGTATCCTAGCGTCCATAAGGAGAGAGGAGAGGAGAGGAGCTCAGTGTATCCTAGCGTCCATAAGGAGAGAGGAGCTCAGTGTATCCTAGACGTCCATAAGGAGAGAGGAGAGGAGAGAGGAGCTCAGTGTATCCTAGCGTCCATAAGGAGAGAGGAGCTCAGTGTATCCTAAGCGTCCATAAGGAGAGAGGAGCTCAGTGTATCCTAGCGTCCATAAGGAGAGAGGAGAGGAGAGAGGAGCTCAGTGTATCCTAAGCGTCCATAAGGAGAGAGGAGAGGAGAGAGGAGCTCAGTGTATCCTAGCGTCCATAAGGAGAGAGGAGAGGAGAGAGGAGCTCAGTGTATCCTAAGCGTCCATAAGGAGAGAGGAGAGAGGAGCTCAGTGTATCCTAGCGTCCATAAGGAGAGAGGAGAGAGGAGCTCAGTGTATCCTAGCGCTAAGGAGAGAGGAGAGAGGAGCTCAGTGTATCCTAGCGTCCCCCCTCCTCTCAGCCTCTAGCAGCATCTCCAGGTCTGGACCAGGTGAACCTGGTTCAGGTCTCACTATCAGACCATCAGGAGGAAAGTCTTCAGTCTCCATGAGGGGGCGGAGCCTCCAGGACTGGAGGAGGAGCTGGTTCCTAAAGAGGAGGAGCTTGGTACCTGACGGCTCTGTCTCTGGTCACCTGCTCGTAGAGCTCCGCCCAGCCGTCGTAGAACGCCACGCTCTGCTGGGGGTCGACTCCTCTGCAGGGCTGCAGGAAGCTCCTCACGTCCTCCACGGTCCGGCGGCCGGCCGCCATGACGAGGGAGAGGAATGCAGCGCGCAACGCTTCCCTGAGGCCAAAGCGTGCTCCTCACCCGAGCACTACACCTGTGTGCTGCCGAGCAACACACACACACACACACACACACACGGTCACTTTGATCTACACTTACACGTGTGTGTGTTCCTGCAGAACGACGTGCTTCATGCGCCTCCTCCTCCCTCAGGCTCTCAGGCGTCACGGAGGCAAAGCTTTTAGAATACCTACATGTCTCCAGTTTTAATTTAAATGTACGCCGTTTAATTTCTCAACTCTGAAGTTATAGAGCAAATAAACTAAATGTAGATGAAATCAGTGGGAATCTCTTCTTTAGATGTAGCTACATGTCAGTTAGACATCTGGTGTAGAAACTTTTGACTAGCGGTGAACACTCCGGTAGTATAAACTCAAAAGTTATAAGGCTGTGGTCTGACAGAAGAGGATTCTGTGGGAAGACCTTCAAATGCTCAATGTCAACGCCATATGTAAGAACAAGATCAAGCGTGTGGCCAAAGCTGTGAGTGGGTTTCTGTACTCTCTGACGGAAGCCGATCGAGTCCAACAATGAGATGAATGCAGTACCTAGGCCATCATTACCAACATCCACATGAAGATAACATCTCCTACAATAATAACTTTATCAGCTTTAAGAACCAAGCGGTTCAAAGCGTGAAGCGTCTCTTCTGTAGAGACGTACTACTCCTGGAACAGTCACCCAGCCCCCCGGCTGCTCCGACACTGCCGGGGAACGGCTAGCAGCTAGCAGCTAGCAGCTAGCAGCTAAATAACCTCTCGGCTATTTCATGTTTTAATGTGCCGCAGGGCCAACATGAGGTGGAGGAATCAAGCGCTCCCCTGAGCTCTGCTGCGAGGTGACACTTATCAGCCAATCAAAAAGAAAAGAAATGGGCTACACAGCCAATCAGAAAACAGACATATCTGTTGTCTCCGGGTAAGATTTAATCCAGCAACCTATGAAAATAAAGCATCCAGGACTTGCGCGCGACTGATATCCTAAAGTTTTCTTCCGGTGGTGTATATGTTTTCGCATTTTGTAATTGATACATTACTGTGTCTATTGTAAACAAGCGAACTGAGGAGAGTCGTCGCTCACCTGTTGGAGGAGCAGCAGCAGGTGTGAGCGTGGAGACGCTCGTGGGTAACTTCTCTCTCCGAGCGCCGCCTGAGAGGGAAGGGGGCGGAGCCAACGCCGAGCATCAAGACCGACCTGTTTGTGTGAGTGTGGATCCGCAGAGATGACGACCGACCACGAGCAACACGGACTCAGAGGCAGAGGGATGGACCGGGGGACCGTCCCGGGGTCAGAGGCCTGCCCCGGGGTCAGAGGCCGGTCCTGTCCATCCCCTTCACCTGGTCCTCCCCCCTTCTCACCTGCAGCCCCTCCCCTCGTTAGTCCCTCATCCCCTTCACCTGGTCCTCACCTCTCACCTGCAGCCCCTCCCCTCGTTAGTCCCTCATCCCCTTCACCTGGTCCTCACCTCTCACCTGCAGCCCCTCCCCTCGTTAGTCCCTCCCTCCCTTCACCTGGTCCTCACCTCTCACCTGCAGCCCCTCCCCTCGTTAGTCCCTCATCCCCTTCACCTGGTCCTCCCCCCTCCTCACCTGCAGCCCCTCCCCTCGTTAGTCCCTCCCTCCCTTCACCTGGTCCTCCCCCCTCCTCACCTGCAGCCCCTCCCCTTGTTAGTCCCTCATTCCCTTCACCTGGTCCTCACCTCTCACCTTTAGCCCCTCCCCTCGTTAGTCCCTCATCACCTTCACCTGGTCCTCACCTCTCACCTTTAGCCCCTCCCCTCGTTAGTCCCTCATCACCTTCACCTGGTCCTCACCTCTCACCTGCAGCCCCTCCCCTCGTTAGTCCCTCATCCCCTTCACCTGGTCCTCCCCCTCACCTTTAGCCCCTCCCCTCGTTAGTCCCTCATCACCTTCACCTGGTCCTCCCCCCTCCTTACCTGCAGCCCCTCCCCTCGTTAGTCCCTCATTATTTAGCTCCCTCACTTCCTCTTGTCCTCTCCAGATTGTCTCGTGTGCGTAGTAATAAGGACCCCCCTTCACGCGCACACGTACGTACACGCGCACGGGCACTAACACACACGTGCAAGTGCGTGTGTGTTATGGGGCGTGTATTATGCAAACATTTTAAAATAAATAATTAATTATTACATTACATTACATCACATGTCATTTAGCAGAAGCTTTTATCCAAAGTGACTTACAATAAGTGCATTTCAACCTAGGTTCTGTAAATATAAGTGTTAAAAAGTAAATAAAAGTGTTAAAAAGGGGTATATGGCTTGTTGTGTGATGTTTTAGGCATGTAGAAGTACTTTTCCTGAGCCTTTATTATCGATATATATGACTGTTTTAAGAGATTTAGTATAACCAGTGTTGCTGCAGGTGATTGGGCTTTGGCTGTATGTTAATTGCAGCAGTGTGTGTGTTGTTCCTCTGATGTTCACGAGCTCTTCTCTGGTGAAAGAACTCAGAAAACAGAGTTTAAGACAACAAAAAACAAGAAGCGCCGAGGCAGCCAGCAGATATCATCTGGGATCACTCATCTTCTTTATATTTAATTTTTAACTCTTGATCTTTTTTCTTCTTCTCTTTACTTTGTTGTGCCAAAAGAAGAAACAAACACTATTTATCCTCATAAATGTTAAACAATGTTATCCTTTCACCTTCAACCACTTGGCTTGTTAGGAGTAGGACTGCTATTATTATGAGATATTTCAACTGTGTAAAATAATAGAAAAGGGAATACAAGGTTTTTTATCACTAAACGATGAGTAGGCCCACTATTATTAGATTCAGCCCAGCCAAACAGTCCACCCCCACCCCCTGAATCCTAAAGAGCGTGTGTGTGGCCCCAATACACACACACACACACACACACACACACACACACACACACACACACACACACCAAGAGTCTCAGACCCATGCAGTCATACTGACTACCAAACAAGTCTTTAAGACACACACTACAGCCGCTGCAATGCCATTTCTCAAAAACAGCCATATATCGATAATAAGTCAGTAAAAGGCCTTATAAAGAATAAAACATCAGCCCATTCAAATAACATACACTTTTTAACCCTTTTATTTACTATACTTATGTAATCTCCTCATCTATCTCTCTCTCTCTCTCTCTCTCTCTATATATATATATATATATATATATAGAGAGAGATAATAAAGGCTCAGGAAAAGTACTTATACATGCCTAAAACATCACACAACAAGCCATATACCCCTTTTTAACACTTTTATTTACATAATTGTTTATTATTTTTATTTTTTTGTGCATAATACACGCCCCATAACACGCACGCTGCAATCCACCGCCACCATCCGGCCTTCAGACGGTTCGCCCCGCTGCCTCAGGAAGGCGCTACCGTCGTCTCCGGTCTCGCACACAAAGACTGGAGAACAGTTTCTTCCAGAGAGCCATCAGGCGGCTAAATGGACCTTGACACACTATCGACACTTTGCACTCGTCACTTTCAGACACTGCTTGTACTGCGTGCGCTGCGTGAGCTGCGTGGGCTGGAGCCTCGTCCTGCGTTAAAGTCACGGTCTCCTGGAGAGAGGCAGACGTGTTCCTGGTCCACTGCTTGAAGAAAGTGTCTTCTGAAAACTGGCAGTAGGTTTGAGTTGATTTTGAGTCCATGTTCAACCCGAAAAGGTCCAACTAGCTCATCTTTAATAATACCAGCCCATACCAGTACCCCACCTCCACCTGGCTGGTCTGAGTGGAAGTGGAGCTCGGTGCCCTTACTGGTCCAGCCCGTCCATCTGGTCCGTCAGGACTCACTCTCTTCTCATCAGTCCAGAAAACCTTTGAAACATCCGTCTTCAGATGGTTCTTGGCCCAGTCCCCGTTTCACCTTCAGGGTCTTGTTCTCTGGTCAGTGGCGGTCGGGTCTCAGCCTCCTGACCTCGGCCGTGTCTGAGCGAGGAGCACCTGGTCCCTCTGGGCCTGCAGGTGGGCCGCCGTTCTGGAAGATGACAGACTGGAGGAGGACGTTCCTGGGAGCTTCACGCTTCATTCTCCTCACATCTCTGGCGGTTACTTTGCGTCTTTAGCTCTCAGCACGTGCAATGGTTCTGTGACCAGCGTGTGATGGTTCTGTGACCAGCGTGTGATGGTTCTGTAATATGGTTCTGTAATCAGCGTGTGATGGTTCTGTGACCAGCGTGTGATGGTTCTGTGATCAGCGTGTGATGGTTCTGTGACCAGCGTGTGATGGTTCTGTGACCAGCGTGTGATGGTTCTGTGATCACGCCCCAATATCTCAGCACTTTCAAGAGTGCTGCATCCCTCTGAAAGACTTTTTACAATTTGTGACTTTTCAGAGTCAGTTGCATCTTTTTTTTGGCCCATTTCTCCTGAGGAAAAGAAGCTGCCTAATAATGATGCACACCTTGATATAGGCTTTTGATCTCCTTAGGCCACGCCCCCCTCATAACACAGGTACACGTCACCTGATATGCTTAAATACAATTACAATTCAAGTTTATACAGCTTGGAGTTGGAAAATATGCATCACATTTATGATATGGTCAAAATACTCACTTGCTTAATAATTGTGCACACAGTGTAGTTCATGTCTCAAAACGAATAGTCGCCTCATCGTGACGCAACATTTAGATTTTCAATACAGGACTTCTTTATTTGTATTTGTATACTCATCAATGGTGTATTTGGTTTTCCTGTGCAGCATGTACATTTATTGCTGACGTTTGATGAGAAGTCTGACACCTCTTATATTCTGTAGTTAGTGAGGCTACAAAAAGTACCAAAAGCTAAAATACTCATTCTGGAAAAGGGCCCTTCTATGAATACTCTTGTGGTGGAAATGAACGTTCAGTTACCTTGTGAGACATCAAGAGTAGTTACAGCATGGTTGTCTCACAAGACTTTATTACAGGAACACGTTTACAGGTAACCAACCAAGAGCTCAGTACAAACAAGTCATGAAACATTCATGAATGGAAAAGGTTTCTCTGAACCTCCAAGCAAGACTGTCAGAAATGATTGAGGTTCAGTCCAAGTTCAGAAGCCCAGGAGAATAATATCAGTGTTTGATCAACTCAAGCGGAATGAAGGGACAAGGCGGTCTCATTGATCATGTTGGGCTGAAGTCCATCAAAACAAAACCAGGACATGTTGGTCTCCTTTGGGGTCTTGAACCCAGGACATGTTGGTCTCCTTTGGGGTCTTGAACCCAGGACATGTTGGTCTTTATTGGGGTCTTGAACCCAGGACATGTTGGTCTCCTTTGGGGTCTTGAACCCAGGACATATGGTCTCCTTTGGGGTCTTGAACCCAGGACATGTTGGTCTTCATTGGGGTCTTGAACCCAGGACATGTTGGTCTTCATTGGGGTCTTGAACCCAGGACATGTTGGTCTTCATTGGGGTCTTGAACCCAGGACATGTTGGTCTTCATTGGGGTCTTGAACCCAGGACATGTTGGTCTTCATTGGGGTCTTGAACCCAGGACATGTTGGTCTTCATTGGGGTCTTGAACCCAGGACATGTTGGTCTTCATTGGGGTCTTGAACCCAGGACATGTTGGACTTCATTGGGGTCTTGAACCCAGGGCATGTTGGTCTCCTTTGGGGTCTTGAACCCAGGACATATTGGTCTCCTTTGGGGTCTTGAACCCAGGACATGTTGGTTTTTATTGGGGTCTTGAACCCAGGACATGTTGGTCTCCTTTGGGGTCTTGAACCCAGGACATGTTGGTCTTTATTGGGGTCTTGAACCCAGGACATGTTGGTCTCCTTTGGGGTCTTGAACCCAGGACATGTTGGTCTTTATTGGGGTCTTGAACCCAGGACATGTTGGTCTCCTTTGGGGTCTTGAACCCAGGACATGTTGGTCTTCATTGGGGTCTTGAACCCAGGACATGTTGGTCTTCATTGGGGTCTTGAACCCAGGACATGTTGGTCTTCATTGGGGTCTTGAACCCAGGACATGTTGGTCTTCATTGGGGTCTTGAACCCAGGACATATGGTCTCCTTTGGGGTCTTGAACCCAGGACATGTTGGACTTCATTGGGGTCTTGAACCCAGGGCATGTTGGTCTCCTTTGGGGTCTTGAACCCAGGACATATTGGTCTCCTTTGGGGTCTTGAACCCAGGACATGTTGGTTTTTATTGGGGTCTTGAACCCAGGACATGTTGGTCTTCTTTGGGGTCTTGAACCTTTGAATCTGTCCTAGTTCTTCTGCCACATGTACACACATTGTGTCTCTAAAGGGTTGCAAAGCTATTTTTATCGTGACAGGATTTTTTTGTCTGACAAATATGATATATAAATATAATTAAATCATACATATATTGGTGCATTTATTTATTAAATATTGTAATCTTAATGGCATCGGTGCATGTTCTAATTAGTTATTGAATTACTTTGTAACACGTTGACATATTTCCCCCTGGCCATCATTCATCTTATAGGAAATATAACACCAGCATTTGTTGTTTGACTATATTTACTATATGTTCTGATAAGTAATGTAATTCGTCTTATAAAATCAACAAAAGGTGAAACGATTTGCCTCAGAAATGGCGCTTAGTATCAGTTTAAAATTAAAATACTCAAAAGGAAATACTCAAAGGGATTTTGAGCTTTGGGATGATGTCTTCAGAAAAGACGATTCAGATCCAACAAGCATCATGTGACCAGAGCTCTGAGGGAACATCGGGGCCCCGAGGGAGGAATGCTCTGGACCACCTGCTGGACGGGAGGAAAGATTGTTGAAAAGCTATAATAGCCTGAGTGACGTCATCTTCCTGTCAACGATCTTCTGCATGACATAATCTCTCAACTTTTTTTAATCATTCTCAGATGTCGCCAGGAGCACATTTTGCCATGATGAGACACACACAACTCATCAATCAGTCGGACGAGCCTTCGTTCTGACGTTGTCACGAACATCTGCTGCAGATATGAGAAGAATGTTTTCTTCCAGACGCTTATGGGTATCCTTCATACTTCAGGGGCGTGGACCAGAACCACCGGCATAAAAAGAGATGGAGAGAGACACCCGGCACACACAGCCGCCCAGAGCTGACGCATCCCAGAGCTCCATCCCGACCTCCACCTGCAACCTCCACCCCCCTGCGGCTCCACCCAACCTCCAGGTGAGTGAGACGAGGCTCACGGCCTGCAGCTCCAGGAGCGTCCTGCTGTGTCCGTATGGACGGGACATCTAAACCACCTAGGGTACGCAGAGCGCGGAACGGAGAGCACACACTGCACGTCTTACTACAGTCGGATTGTACCGGGTACTTTCAAAGCCCTCCTCCTCTTTTCCTGATCGTTTGGCCTCGGCACCAAATGTGTATTTGTGGTGGAATAAAGTCTTCCTCACTACGAGATCACGTTTAATAGCCTACTCGTCTTTCCTTGAACTTATTATTACAGTGGTTCATGTTGTTCCTGTTTATTTAGCTTCAACTCTCAGGTTGAGGATGTATAGTTCTAGATGGAACTAAAGTGTCTTCTAGCTTCTATGTTCCGCACACGTCGATGCAGAATGCACCAACGTTAGCTCAAACTTCAGGGAATCAGCATTGTGTTCCAAAGCTTTCAATAAGCCAAATGCAGCATGCAAGAGAAGTATTTGGTATGAATGAGCCACAATGCTGTTCCTTATGCTGTCCGTATGTGTTGGCGTGGTCTGGAATGTGGCTTATTGAGCACTAACGACATGTCTGATGCCTTTCTGCTGACCGCCAGGAGTCCCATCATGAGGCTGCTCTTCGTGCTGGCAGGTAAGCAGCCGCTGACGGACCTCCCTCCACTAACGGACCTTTATTTTAAAGGCATCCAAAGTCTCGCCGACCATATTGTCAACAGCAAGACGTTTGATCTGCTCAAATCAGCTACATTTAAATGTATTCATTCATTCTGTTATGTTATTTTAGTTAAGTATATTTATTTGGTGGGATTCATTGCATTGACTCGCGCCATGTTGAGTCCGGTGCGGATTGGGAAGGAAACGTATTAAAGTTGCTCTTCATCGGTTGACGTGTGATATTTCTCTTGCTCTGACATTCCCGCTGCAGTTGCTGCCAGCCAGGTTGAGATGTATCAGTCTGGAAACACGATGGATATCAGCGCTTGTCCCGTCCACTTTTATGGAAATTCATACAATGAAGCAACAGTGAGTCAGATGAAACCCCGTTTGAGAAAAGCCTTCACGTGTTCTGTTCTAAGATGAGCCGTGACTGGCGAAGGGTTGTTTGGGAGTTGTTCCTGGTCCGATGTTCTGGTTTGGTACAGGGACGTCTGTTCAGATCCTAAAGCACTCCGAGACAAAAACATTTTAATTTGTGAAATCGGTCTATACAAATAAACTGAATTGAACTGAGCAATGTCAATAATGACGATCTAATATTTGGCAATCCTTTCAACAAAGTCAAAGTGTTTTTGAGTCATAATGTTGTGAATTGATAAACGGTATCTCTCTGTTCTTGTAGGTGGAGTTCCATGCCGATCTCTCTTTTTCACTTTGTTTATTTAAAAAAGACTAACGTCCCAGAGTGTCTGCTGCTGGCCAATCACGGCGGAGCACAAACAATCGAGACGACAAACAAGGTGCAAACTGGAACAATTGCAAATGCACTTCAATCCGCCATAAAGACCTTCAACAAGGATACCGACTGCTTCACGGTCATATCTTTAAAGGGCGCAGACGGGGAACTCGGGAGTCATCATCAGTGCCATGTTATAGAGTGTTGTTTCTAGAATGTTGTAACTAGTTTGTTGTTTTTAGATTATTGTTTCTAGATTGTCGTTTTGGGATTGTTGTATCCAGTTTATTGTTTTTAGATTATTTTTTATAGATTGTTGTTTTTACATTGGTTGACTGTTCAGCCTTTTGTCCAAACTGAAATGTTGAAAACCAAAAGCAACTTAAAATCAAAGTTTACTTCAAAAATATGTTTTCATTTCTTTCTAATGTCTTCTCCATCATCTGGTCTGTTGATGCCTCCAGGTGAAATTTGAGCTCTTCAAGTCGGCCTCGACGACCGCTCTGAGCTGGGTTACAAAGTGATGCATCCTGGGAGATGAACTACATTTGAAACAGAAACTCTTTGATACGGTACAATGCATTCATATAACAAGAACACACATTACAGGGAACCAATAAGATTATTTAATAAAGGGGATCAAAGTCCTACCCTGCTCCCCCAGTAGTTCAGTATTAATCGTCATTGTTGTCTAATCCTTCTGAAGGAATTGGAGATAAAGATTGGTGACACGATCATGGATTCAGCGTCGCTTTCCAACAATGATGCGCTTGTCACCCAATACAAGGACCTGCGCGGCTGCAGATCAGGCGGTAGGTGAACCCGGTGGTTATCAGAGAAGGAGACGTCTCCTTCTCCGGAATGTTGCTCCCTGGCTGGTGGCATTTTTATAGGAAACTAATTTCATAAACCTCCCATTCTCTTCCAGCTTCCATTGTGTCATTGGCCTCACCGATAACCAACGCAGACACCTGCACCGTCACATCGTGTGATGCCAATGATCTTAAATTCATGGAGAAAGGATGTCCTTATTCCCAGGCTTGCATGGGAAACAACAAGTAAATATGTTTAGTTTTTTTAATATTTGGAATTAAGTGTTAAAGGAAGCAGGAACCAATTGATTACATGTTCTGCCGATCAATAGACTTACTTGCACAGATACAGTCACGACGTGTGCCTTTGTGACAATAGCACTGCATCCACATGTGATGATAGTATATCTATGAGGATAGTCCTTTTCACTTGCGGTCCACACTCACATGTGCAGGTCCTCAACGGGCTGAGAGCCTGGAGCCTACAGGCCCATGAAGCTACCGGTGTTCATCCCACCAGGGTCTGTCCATCTGTTGACTGCACAAGTAACTCAACATATGTATGGTTTTAGGGGTACTCCCCGTTCTGAGTAAACTGACTCGGAGTCAAATCTGCTGACTGTAGGTCCTCTGGTTATCCCGTCTTCACCTGATGAAGCATCTTTCTGTCTTATGAAGTCTAAATATGTGTCCCTTTCCTCTCCATCAGATGCGTTCCAGTCACTCCCGTGTGCACGGCGACGGGCTCCACTGTCGTCGATTTCTTCGACGACGTCCACCATATCCCTGACGTGTGTGCTTACACGCTGATGAGCAATGCAGAAGTCATAATCATTATGGATTTAGGGCAGCGCCACCTTAAAGATGTGCCATTTTTTTAATCGATTGACGGTAAAGCTGAAAGTTGCTGAAAAACAGATACTTCTGGAACAAGGTGGCGTAGTTCGGGTAAGCTGCTACAATCCATGCAGAAGCAACAGTGCATTTATACGCGTGTTCAAAGAATTTAAATAATGTCTTTGTTTGAATGTTCACTGGTGAGCGTGTCAGCGCATACAGAAAAAAGAAAGGGTTTCAGAATTGATTCAGAAATGGTGAAAAAACATATTGTATTAATCTTCACAAAGGGGGGTCTACACCGTTATCAGTTCATTATAAAATAATAGGTTTCAAATACATTCATTCAGATTTAACAAATAGAACGTCTTATGTCGTCATCCAGAGATGGATGAAGGGATGGATATTGTTTTGCATCAGTTTCAATACAAAGTAGGAAAGAGTGCCGCTGTGGAGAAGTCGTGTGTTATTGATCACACAGGCGGTGAGTGAAGCCTAGATTTAATCCAGGAAACACAAACTCACCCTCAGGACCCTCAGGGCCCTCAGGACCCTCAGGACCCTCAGGACCCTCAGGACCCTCAGGGCCCTCAGGACCCTCAGGGCCCTCAGGGCCCTCAGGACCCTCAGGGCCCTCAGGACCCTCAGGGCCCTCAGGACCCTCAGGACCCTCAGGGCCCAGTCCTGATCAGTGAAGGGCAGCAGGACATCTGAAGTGACCACGTGGAACAAGCCCGTGCCGAGCACATGGACGCGTCCTCGTGAGATGTTGACGCCCGTCTTTCTCTCTTCGTCGGCGTGATGTAGGTCGGGAACGATATCCTGGCGCTCACCTCCGCGCCTCAGACGCTGCACGGCGTGGAGCTCTTCAAGAACGCCACTGGAGTTACTCTGAAGACGTCCGGAACCAATACCATAGTCCACTTTGATGGGGACAGCGTACAGAAAACGACAGGCTAAGACTGACGGCTGATCTCATCGGGTTGACAGCTCATTGATTGGTTGTTCTCCCACCGACAGGAGACAATGTGCCACGATCTGGCGCGTGTGGAAACCCCTTGGTTGACGAAACAAGCCCAGGCCCCGTGACTGCGTTCCGCAACCCTTCTTCTCCCTCAGGGTAGGACCTCGTCACATTCTGACCCCTGACTGTATGTCGTAAAGGTTTCTAATGGAATGCTGTTTGTCTGCACCTAGCTGCGATGCTTCACCGTCCCAAGACGTGCCCAACACGGTGGACTGCGGCGACTCAGATGACTAGTAAGAACGTCCAAACACGGAACACCTTTAGTCCAACAGGGACGCTGCTGGAGGCCGAACGCACTGCCGCGGTACACGGAGCTTTAACTCTCGTCGTCCCTCTCTGCACCAGCTGTGATCGAATGTCTCAGGACTCCTTCGCTGCTTGCCGAGGAATCGACCCGGAGCCCTTCATCGCCGCGTGCAAAAAGAAGGCGTGCAAATACACGGCGGCCGGCCGGCCAGCGGACGATGTGGCCTGCCGGTACATGGAGAAATTGGCATACGCCAGGAGGGGACTGGAGGAGGTCTCAGGCCAGCTGCCAGGAGATCACAGAAAGCATTGATTTTGCCGAATATTTGATGAAATTGGCTCAAGCGAGAACTGCTCACGAAAAGAGACAAAAAGCAGAGATTCAAGAGATAGTGAAATGGAGATAGTTGAAATGGAAGTGAAGTGTGTGTGTGTGTGTGTGTGTGTGTGTGTGTGTGTGTGTGTGTGTGTGTGTGTGTGTGTGTGTGTGTGTGTGTGTGTGTGTGTGTGTGTGTGTGTGTGTGTGCAGCTGCTACCCGTCAGACCTCCTGTCTGAGCCAGGCCTGCAGTGATCACGAGTTCTGTGCCGGTGAACCCGGCTGCTTCTGCCGGGCCTCTTTCGACCATCCAAGAGACTCCATAGGTACGAGGCAACAAGCGTGGCATGAAAGCCAGACTTTTGTATTTGGTTTCCACTTGGCCTGCAATAATATTTGACGTGTTTGACAGAGCCGCTGACCCAGCTCAGCCGGTGATCCCCTGATGAGTTCTGCATCAAACACTGGGCCTGCTTCGGCCTCCATAACCACGTGTTTGACTTCTTTGTGCTTTGCGGTGTTCAGCCAAGCCGACAGTCTGCGAGGGGGGCTCTCTCACTGTAACGCTGCCCGAATGTCTTCTGCGGGAAAAGGGCATCGACCCCTCAGCCTTGAACCTCGAGGACCCGATCTGCAAAGGTGTCTCGGACCAGGAGACCCACATGTTGACCTTCCTCACCAAAGGGGACACCTGCGGGACGGAGGTCGAGGTGGGTGCTTTCCTTCAGTCACAGCTCAGAACAACCACAGAAGAACATGCAGCTTGTGCTCATCACCCGTCGTCTGATGGGAGGTCACGACGCCTGTGGGTCAGGCGAGGCATGTGTGGTTGTTTGCAAGTTAGGACTTCTAGAAATGCTTCTAGTTGTCTTTATTCATAGAGCTATGCATGTGACGTATGACTCTAAACCTGTCCCCATGCAGACGACCAGCAGCAAAGTCACCTACAAGATCAAGATGGGAGCCACCCCCTTGAATGACATCATCACCCGCCACAAAATAGTGGAGATCGACTTCTCCTGCTCCGTCCCACTGCCAGAGACCGAGACGACGTCTTTTAACATTAAAGACGGGTGTGTGGAGCTTTAACTGCTTTGTAGTGTGTGACTGGTGTGTAGTTCAAGTTTGAGATAGCTGAAGTGTGTGTGTGTGTGTGTGTGTGTGTGTGTTCTCCCCAGCTCTGTGGTTCAGATCATTACCGATGGAGTTTTCACGTACACTCTGACGATGAGCGCCTTCACCGACTCCGGGTTCCTTCAACCTGTGGATGGCAAGACTGTCATCGATCTGAACCAGAGGGTCTGGCTGCAGATGGAGACGCAGGGGCTGGACGGCAGCATGGTCACCGTGGTGACCGATTCCTGCTGGGCAACCAAAGAGGCGTCCCCTACCAGTAGTCCGAAATACGACCTGGTTATTGACGGGTGAGAACATACTGTGAGACTTTGTCTGTGGCTGAAAGAATCCACTGCCCATGAACTCGCCATGTCTGTTGTCCTGATTCTGAGCAGATGCCCGAACCCCACTGACTCGACGGTGGAGCTGGTGGGAAACGGACTGGGAGTGTCCAACTCCTTCTCTTTCCTCATGTTTGAGTTCAAAACTGTACCAAAGGTGGCCACCGTCTACCTGCACTGCAAGGTGGAGCTGTGCCCCAGCAGCACCTCCTGCGCTCCGGTAAGCAGGGGTGGAGGAACACAGAATAAACAACAACATGTATTTATCTGACTGAACCTACATTTACCCAAAAACCTGACATTGCTCTCTGTTTCCCAGACATGCGGTGGTGGAAGGAAACGCAGATCTGCCCGGCCTGCACATGCTCAGGGAGGCCACGCCCTCGTCACCATGGCCTGGAGTAATTAGGTGAAGACTTTGACCTGGTAAGCGTAAATCTAATTCTTTATTTATTCATCTATTACTTGTTAAAGACGGAAGAAACGTTGGTTTGAAAGTCATCCCACTGATGATGATCGATTGTCGTTCATTGAAATCAGAAGAGTTGCTCCTCTCAGGAGCAGGGACTGTGGCAGCCATCTTTACCTGCTGACCTCCACCAGAGACTAACTGACCGTCTTTACCTGCTGACCTCCACCAGAGACTAACTGACCGTCTTTACCTGCTGACCTCCACCAGAGACTAACTGACCGTGGTTACATGCATTCGAATAACTGGCCGAGTCGGACTGAACTCGAATGATCAGTTTCATGTCAACACCTTTGTTCGACTATGTGTGGTCCGACTACCATCTGATAAACACCCTGGATAACTCGATCCGATTGATAATCCGACTATCGCGGCATGTAACGGTGAATTGGATTAGGAACCGGACTTTGCGTCTTTGCATGTGCACGCAAGCGGAAATGGCCGTATCACCACGAGTTGTAGTGAAAACAGCGCCACCTGGCGTATGGGAGGTGACGTGCTTTCGGCCAATGATTCAAATTCCTCACTGCCATGTATACTGGGATAATAGCAGATCCCCCAAAAGATAGCATAGTCCGACTAAAGCAAGAGTAGAATTATACCATCATGTAAACGCACTGACTGTTGATCATCACTAATCTCACTCGTGTCTTGCTGTCTTTTCAGGTCATTCCTGACTTAAGCTGGAGCCTGAAATGGAATATAATCTTTGGTGGAATAATAGAAGTGCAATGAATAACATGCTATGCAGAAGGGTTTAAAGGGTTTCATTTGCCATATGCACTACTTCTTGGTTCTGTGGGTTCTTTTGGAAGATGGATCATTCCTTCTGTAATGTACTGTAAGCTCATTTTAATTAATGTTACCTACTGAAAACAGAGAATATCTGTGTTTTATGAAGTTGTTACTATAAATCTGAATTATTGAAGGTACTGGCGTGATGGAATGTGGTTCTGATAAATATGTCTGCTCCTCACGGTTTAGCTACTCGCCTCACAAACACTTGTGATCATGTTGCTGCCATGAGAGGGCGGGGGGGGGGGGGGGGGGGCAGGTCCGAGGTCAGGATGACGTCACCAACATGTGGGGGGGGCGTAGTTGGCTCGGGGGACAGTCGTCTTGGGTTTCTACCGGTGTTGTTGGAGAGGACTCCTGCTGTGATGGCAGTCGCATCGGGCTTGTGTTTTACATGTGATCAGAATAAAATTATCCCGAAAAGAGGAGGGAATGAGAGCTGGATGAAGGCTGAATTATTCCGTTAGCTCTGACACGCGCTAACAAAGTGAACATACGTTTCTCAGCTAGGATTGTTCGTCGATTCAAGTAACAAAGGTGAAGCTCCTCAGCGAAGGGGCCAGTCCCCAGAAGAAGATGGTGAACTCAAAGACATCCCCGACTGATTCCTTACAATAAGACAATCATTTGTTGGATTACACGTTTTCTTGAGTTTTATGTTCAACTGCTAATGAGTTATAAGTTTTTAATATAAATCTGAATTATTGAAGGTAATGGCATGGGGGAATGTGGTAAATATGTCTGCTCCTCAAAGTTTAGCTGTATTACAAGTTTTCTTACATTTTTAAAATCTGCTAATGAGTTATTATCTAGAGGGTAATTTAGGTGAATATGAGGAATCAACTGTCAACAATAGACAACGTAGTAAAATAAAAGCTTAAATGTGTACTTTAAACGTTTTTTTTTCCATTTGGCTGAAAGAAGAAAATATATCCAAAAATTAAAAAAATGCATCAGTGCATGAAAAACAATATAATGCCTGTAAATGTCTCACCTCAATAGTAATGACTTTATGAACTTCTTCAATGAGAAGATTTTAACTATTAGGGATTAATAATCATCTCTTGCCCTTAACCAGTGCCAATCTGTCCTCAAGTGGAATGGCTTTGGAAACCCCTGTATGTCCTGGTATATATTTAGATGGCTTTTCTCCCATCAACCGTGACCAATTATCTTTAATGGTTTCTACTTCTAACACGTCTACCTGTCTCTTGGACCCTATCCCGACTAGGCTGCTTAAAGACGTTTTGCCTTTAATTGGCAGCTCTCTTTTGGATATTATTAATGTGTCTTTGTTAACAGGCCACGTACCACATTCCTTCAAAGTAGCTGTAATTAAACCTCTCCTGAAGAAGCTGCTCTGGATCCAGAGGTTTTGGCTAACTACAGACCGATCTCTAACCTCCCCTTCCTCTCTAAGATCCTTGAGAAAGTGGTCGCAAATCAGTTGTGTGACTTTCTACATCAGAATAGTTTATTTGAAGAGTTTCAGTCAGGATTTAGAAAACACCACAGCACAGAGACAGCACTGGTGAAGATTACCAATGACCTCTTAATGGCAGCAGATAAAGGACTCATCTCTGTACTGGTCTTGTTAGACCTTAGTGCTGATAGAGGACTCCTCTCTGTACTGGTCTTGTTAGAGGACTCCTCTCTGTACTGGTCTTGTTAGACCTTAGACCTGATAAAGGACTCCTCTCTGAACTGGTCTTGTTAGACCTTAGTGCTGATAGAGGACTCCTCTCTGTACTGGTCTTGTTAGACCTTAGTGCTGATAGAGGACTCCTCTCTGTACTGGTCTTGTTAGACCTTAGGCCTGATAGAGGACTCCTCTCTGTACTGGTCCTGTTAGACCTTAGTGCTGATAGAGGACTCCTCTCTGTACTGGTCTTGTTAGAGGACTCCTCTCTGTACTGGTCTTGTTAGACCTTAGACCTGATAAAGGACTCCTCTCTGAACTGGTCTTGTTAGACCTTAGTGCTGATAGAGGACTCCTCTCTGTACTGGTCTTGTTAGACCTTAGACCTGATAGAGGACTCATCTCTGTACTGGTCTTGTTCGACCTTAGACCTGATAGAGGACTCCTCTCTGTACTGGTCTTGTTAGTGTGGTGACCGGTGTAGTGTACCCAGTCCTTAGACTGGGAGGACACGCTGGTCACTTTATACAACAAGTAGCGAGAGACATGGTTCCAATTCAGATGATTATATTTATTTCTTCACACAATGTATAAAAAAAAAAAAAAGCAGGGTAATAATAAAAAGGGCCGTTACTGAAAATAAAGGTGTAGGGCGGGGACTGACCGTAGGCGGATGAGGTTGACCAGCGCGGGTGGGGTCTCAAAAGAAGAATAAGCACCCCAGTCACTCGTGCGTGCCCTCAAAACACACACACACACACACACACACACACACACACACACACTGGGGATAACTCAAAAGCAACACCACACACAAAAGGGAGACCCCAAATCCCAGAAGCACCACAACCCCCACCTTGGTATGCTACACATCAAATTAATCAAGAGAACCTGGGCTACAATAATTAGTCAGCCATTTAAACACAACTAAAACACCAACTAAAATAGTTATTAAAATATCATAATCATAATTTTGTCATGAGTCAGCCCACTCGGCATGTTTCCGGAACTAGCAACCTGTAGCTTGGTGCTATCAGTGAAAAGAAAGATGTCAAAAAGCAAGACAACTCCACACAGCTTCCAAATAAATTCACCAAATCCCTCTGCTCCAAAGCATCCCTGAGACATGAACAGCAACATAAATCGCTTCATTGCTATTCAACTTCAGTAGCATGCGCAGCATGAACATTTGATCAGTCGGTGAAGAAGCGGTTGGGTATTGAGTTGGCAGCATCTGTAGGGGGTACAGTAACCTGGCAGGAGATTCATTTTGAGCACGCTTATCCGGCCAGGAGACTGGTAGCGTCACCCACCTGTTCAGTCTTCCCTGATGCGTGCTGTGACTGGTTTTAGATTGACACGTGTTTTAAGAGAGGGGCCAATTCTAATTCCAAGGTATGTTATCTCCCTCAGTGACCAGTGGAAGGGAATCCACTGGGTGGCGTAGAGCCTGCCGGGCGCCAGTAGGCATGGCCTCGGTTTTAGACAGGTTCACTTTAAAACCTGATATGTGCCCAAACTGTTGTAAACATTCAAGCAGACAGGGGATGCTTCTGTCCATCTCAACCAGGTATAGCAGAACATCATCCGCATAAGAGAAATCGTTTGTACTGTCCCTTCAGGATCTGGAGTTTGTGTCTCGGTTTGTGTCTTGTTTTGAAGTCTGTGTGTCGTCTGCCTCCCTGTGATTGGCTGCTCTGGTCCTGATCGTTTCCTCCTGTGTGATTGCTAAGCTCCGCCCTCATTGTGTCCACCTGTGTCTCGTTCCCCGTTGTCCAATCACCTCTCACCCTGCCTGTGTATGAACCCTGTTCGTCTCGTTCCCAGTGGGGCTTCGTACTGTTTGGTCCGCGTTGTTGTCGGTCCTCTCTGGTCTTTGGGATAAATATTAGTTTGTGAAACTGTGTCTGCATGCGGGTCCTCTCTCGCTGCGACAGCCGTGACCACGCCGACAGTACCATTGACATTACAGCCTCTTATCACTGGTGTGGCTCTGATGAGCTCAGCTAAGGGCAATAGACAGAGGAAATGCAGAAACACCTTTATTCATAACTTCACATATTACACAAGT
This sequence comes from Liparis tanakae, assembly GCA_036178185.1. NCBI lineage: Eukaryota > Metazoa > Chordata > Actinopteri > Perciformes > Liparidae > Liparis > Liparis tanakae. The sequence goes on along the minus strand of CM070103.1, from coordinate 9,596,409 downwards.
TCAAAGTACAAAGACATAGAACTAAGTCATGAATAAATACATGTTACGTTACGGCGTTAACAGGCTCAGAATCAGAATGTTGTTACCTGCCATGTGCAACAGCTGAGATCCTTGGCGACTTGCCAGGTCTTACCTGTGAGTTGGGCTTCAAAACAAAAGCTCTACATTGAGCTTGTTCTTGTCTGGTGGAGTAATCTGGTTTACTTGATTGCAATTGTATTTATTCTATTATTTGAAAAAGCACAGATGCAGGAGTCACAAATGGTGATTCTCATATTTATAATTATTTAAATCTTGTTGAAAAAAATCACAATCAAAGACGAGGAGCTGGATTACTGACAGCAGCTCACTGACGGCTCAGACTGTCTGTCTGCTTATGAACTGACTACAAGCTCACAGACAGAGGCCGCTTCTCAATTCAAAGAACACGACTGCAGACTTGTGTTCTTCTGAGTCTGGTCTTAGGACTCCGGAGGACGGGAGGACGTCTTTCTGCGATTGGACCAGCAGCTTATTTAAATTAAATTATTAAAAAAATATATCATTTTTAAATTATTTTTTACAGTCGAGTAGAGGAAAGGACACAAAAGTACGCTGATTGAGAAACGGCCAGAGGTCAGTCACAGCGTCACACTGACTGGAGTCACATGACTTGATGGCCTTGTGACGAAGCTACACAGACAGCCGTCTGAAGCTCTGTGGTTCTGGGTTAATCATTATAAAAAAAATTGCCCCACAACATATATGCAAATACAGCAGTGTAAATTAAATAAAAATTCTGTCCCTGTAGAGGAGGAGAGGGTGGTCCTCTGTCCCTGTAGAGGAGGAGAGGGTGGTCCTCTGTCCCTGTAGAGGAGGAGAGGGTGGTCCTCTGTCCCTGTAGAGGAGGAGAGGGTGGTCCGGGTTGTCCAATATGGACGGACGTTTCTTCAGCGTCCTCCTCTCCACCACCTGCTCCAGGTCTAAGGCAGGCGCCCTGATGAGATCGGTCTTTAAATGTAGCCACGCCTCCTTCAGGTGCCTTAAGCTAACTCGAGCTAACTTAACATGATTGCTGAAACGGAAGCTAACACGTGGGATGCAACTAAAGTTGTTTACCTACATGACAACGTAACAAATTATTGAAAGCTATTGAAACAAAATCAAGCTGTTTCCTGTAAAGATGAAAGGACATTTTACCATTGGAGAAAAGCACATGCAGAAAACTACTGCATGATGGGTAATCAGAGCGCCGCAGCTGGAAGCTGTGAACAGGACGGAGGGAATCCTCCGAACGAGTCGATGTTATCGCCCCCCCCAAATGTTTGTGAGGCTCCTCCCACAACCTAAATTCTTAATTATAAAGCAGGCAACGACAAAACGCAGACGAACTGTACAACACCATTTTATTGAAAACAAGTGCACAAAGAATAGTGACATTTGTCTGAATTCAAATACCTGGATGGATGCTTGTAAAGCATCACACTTCAGAATGAGAACATTGCGTTGATAGTGAAAACAAAACGCACACTGCAGCATCAAACCAAGCTAACGGCAGCAGGCCGGTGAAGGCATTACCATCCAGTATGTACAGCTAACAGTCCAGCATCGTCACAGCAAGCCCCAGATGCAAACCTGGAGAACTGATGGTCTGTGCCCCCAACATGAGAAGCAATAAAGACACACACTCCGTCTCACAGCTCATTTCTGTCCACTATAAATTCCTAAAATGTAGCTTCATTTTCTTTAAACAAGTGAGAAAATAATCTTGTATCAAAGCGCTCGCTTGTTTTAAAGTTGCGTCGTTTACTTTTTTTACCACTAGGGGGCAGTGGAAACCGTGTGTGGCAAAGACGTAAGCTAGCTGCTTATTTACAGGCAGCAGCTGCAGAGCTACATGAGCAACATGTGTTGCTGCAATAACGCAATATTTACTCTTCCTCTGGTTCAGAGTAGGTCACCAACTAGTTGCTCAACGTTGCTGAGTTCCAGCTAGTTCCTCAATGTTGCTAGTTGCTCGACGCTCTTGTGTTCACCAACTAGTTGCTCAACGTTGCCGAGTTCACCAACTAGTTGCTGACTTCTCTCCGGAACCTAAGCTAAGAGGCTAATGATGAACACGCTCCCCGTGTCACGTGAAGTCACACGGTTACTACAGACGTATAGAGCTGCATCAGTTGCCATGGTGATACCACGCGCTGCTATGCGTCGTCTCATATTAAAAAGCTCCTTCTGCTGGGCTCGCATCCAGCCGCGTGGCGAGTGGAGCGCGGTGGTGCGTATGGCTCCTCCCCCCACGCGGGACCACATCCAGTCGTTAGCTGTCGGTGGGTTTCATGAATGGTGGATAATCTACATTTCCACCACAGGGGTTCTGGCCCGGGGAGAAGAAGCCCGGGTTCTAGCTGGTGAGCATGTGGGGAGGTTGTGGTCGAGTGCTTCACTGTTCATGGCTCTAATTAGCAGCCAGCTCCTATTGGTTCATGCTGGCCACGCCCCCTTTGTTGCATTTCAACGCTTGTTTTCGAGGCTTTAAGGCTGAGACAAGCTAACGCTGAAACCTTTGGGGATTTAAGGTGCTGCAGGCAATCCTGAAAGGAGGAGGAGGAGGAGGAGGAGGAGGAGGAGGAGGAGGAGGAGGAGCACCACCAAGCACCCCGAGGTGCCACCGTTCTGCAGCGACGGTTCTGGCGTCTAATTAAATTTTCTACACACAAATAATCTACTACAAACCATATGAATCATGTACTGTACATAAATGATGGGCGAGGGTCGGGGGGGAGGAGCTCTCTGATTGGAGGAGGAGGAAGAGGATCCCACGAGCCTCCAGGCGGAGGATTGTCAGCTGGCTGGCGGTCGGCGGGGAGGCCCCTGAGCTCTAGGACGTCCTGAGCAGGTTGCTGAAGACTGAAAGAGCAGACGGAGGAGGTCACTGCCTGCTGCGCGCCTCCTCATGAACACATGCTCAGAACTACGTCTGGAGGAACTACAACTAGAGTGAGAACTACGTCACTGACTGCCAGTCACCACCCTCGCCCCCTTCTTCTGCATCGCATCGGTGTTTCATATCAGTGAACCCACCTTGAGGATCCGACTGAGCCCCCTGGTGGCCTTTCTCTGGATCTACACCTGTTATGAGGCAACGACAGCAGCTGTTAATGGGAGTTGTGCGTTGTGTTGTAACTTCTGATGAACACAAACACGTAGTGACCTCCTTGGATCTTGAAGCAGAGCTTCTTCTTCTGGTACGCAAAGTAGCTGGTGGCGGCTCCCAGCAGGGCCACGCCCACGGCGCTGGCTATGCCCGCTATCTGTCCAGAGCCCGCTTCTAGAGCACACACACAGACACACACAGACACACACAGAGACACACACAGGGCATTACAGCAAAGTGTGTGTGTGGACATCAGGAGCTTTCGTGGTTTCTCTGATGTTCGAGGTTATCATTACTTTTTCTTCCATTCCTAGAAATATACTTAATAAAATGCTGTCTGTCTTCAATAAGAATGCTGGTGTCTGATTGGCTACGTGATGAACCACGTGATCACTTGACGTTTCCTCATGTTCTCTCGTCATATTTATACTCGTCTGGGAGCCGTCATGTCCTCGGCTCACCACTGGGGGGCGCCAACAGATCCGAGGAGGAGGAGGAGGAGGAGGAGGAGGAGGAGGAGGAGGAGGAGGAGGAGGAGGAGGAGGAGGAGGAGGAGGAGGAGGAGGAGGAGGAGGAGGAGGAGGAGGATTTAACGCACCCGAGCTCCAGGGCGTAGCGCACTCTGACTCACACACACACGTTCTGACTCATGGGGGAGTCTTGTGCGTTAAAATAGGGCGTCGCCTCGACATACCAAAAAACAGAGGACACACACAGAGTTTCAGAGGTAATATATAGTGTGTACAACACACTATATATTACCTGTTCTCGGGGGTCACAAATCAACACACTGAAGTGAGCGCGCCCGGTCCACAGGGCTTCTTTTATTCGGCGTGCGTCACACAGCCCATGACGTTACATACAAACCCCAGAAAGAACAAAAAGAACCCACCGGAACAAATGAGAGAGGAAACACGGGCCGTCCAATCAGAGCTCAGGAGGAAGAGCAGCTTCTCCACCCGACCAGGAACACACTCATCACACACGGAGAGAGCACAAACACACGCCATGCGGCGTATGCGTGAGTCACGGCGCCACGCCCGGACGCCGGGCGCCCGGTAAGTCTGGAATAACAGGAGGACGGTTCCTCTACAGTCTTAGAGCGGTTCTCCACGTCTAACGCCGACAGACAGACTTTACAGACCTGCAGCTGTGAGGGCACAGGAAGTGTATGCAGGGTTTCAAAATAAGATGAAAAATGATATATATTTTTTTTTTAAGTAAACCGGCCATGCCAGATATTTATTTCCGGGACCGAGAACATCAGAGCTTAAAGGGACATCCACCACCTTGTGACGTCTAATCCGTGTTGATGGTAAATGTAGTCCAGGGAGAGAATCACCCCTCAGGGCGGATGTGTTGACATCCTGTTCCTCTGCATCCCATCCTGAGAGCAGTGCATTATGGGCGAGGACACATGTGACTCATTCAGAGGCGTGGACCAGAGCCAGAGGCTGTGAGAAGAGGACTTCCAAGGACTACATTTAGCATCATCCACCTAGAAGGTGTCCAACCTTCCCTCTACATGGACGGTGGGTCAGGGGAAAGCGTGCAGCAGATCCATGGCCCTCTCTAGCAGAGGGGTTAGCGTCTGCTTCACGTTGGACATCCATATATAGAACTCTTCTGGCATGTTAGCATTTAGCGTCTTCAGGATTTGGCCCCACAGAAGGTCTGGATCTGCAACGACACACAATCGGAGCAGAGTTTTAGCCAAAGGAGCCAGACCGGGGGCGCTACTGTGAAGAACACCAAGCCGGCCGACACCAATCCAACCAGTCCTAACCAGCCCAAACCAGTCCAAACCGGACCTAACAAGTCCTAACCAGTCCAAACCGGACCTAACAAGTCCTAACCAGTACAAACCGGACCTAACAAGTAGAAAACGGACCTAACCAGACCTAACCAGTCCAAACGCAGCGGCTCAGACATGTGGAGTGGTCCCCATCGTGTCTGTGAGCGATGTGACGTCAAACCCGCCCAACACAACGACTGTTGGCTCAGAACACAACTTCCTCTGAGGCGGGAAACAGGAAATCCCCAACCAGAGGTCCATGAGGGTCGGCCATGGAGACGCCCACCGACACCAGCAGATCAGCAGGCAGCAGCAGGCAGCAGATCCAGAAGAGCACCAACAGATCAGACGGGGATTTACCTTGAGGCGGGTCGGCTCCACCTGCAAGAGACGCAATGCAGATTAACGAGGAGCTCGATGGCGGCTGCGGTGGCTCGTCTGCACGAATCACAGCGAACATTTCACCGCCGGGAGATTAAAGAAGGGAAAGAAACGTACCGTGAGGATCCGAGCCGGGGTCCAGCCCTCCACCTGCGTTCAGAAGACGAGACGAGAGTGAAACTGAGATCTCCGGCTCCACGGATAGAAGCGTTAGTGAGCGGTTAGCATAGCTGCTGCTGTGTGAGCGTGTGGTCTGAGACGCATGTGGCTCGATGAGGCTGCAGAGCGCCGTGGCTTCACGCTCCTTCTCTGCGAGAACAACAAACTACGTCCGCGCTCCGACGCCAAGAGCAGAGACACCATGAACCGGCAGCGGACAGAAAACAACGCTCGCTAAGCCACGCTCGCTAAACCACGTTCACTAAGCCACGCTCGCTAAACCACGCTCGCTAAACCACGTTCACTAAGCCACGTTTACTAAGCTACGTTCATTAAGCCACGTTTACTAAACCACGTTTACTAAGCCACGTTTACTAAACCACGTTTACTAAGCCACGTTCACTAAACCACGTTCACTAAACCACGTTCACTAAACCACGTTCACTAAACCACGTTTACTAAGCCACGTTTACTAAGCCACGTTCGCTAAACCACGTTTACTTGGTCACCAGGGGTTTTCCTGCATAGAGAAAATGTGGGCGTGCGCCTAAGCCTTTTTACCGAGCGCCTATGACAAATCCCGAACGCCTAAGGCAAAACATTTTTTTTAAATCTGCTCTGAAAAAAAAAAAAAGGTGCGCAAATGGACAGGGCGGCCAGCTGTTGATACGGCGATGCGACCGGCGATGTAGGAGCTCAGCTGTGCTGCGCGCACCCCCCCCCAGAACGCAGCAGAGGAATGAAACGCATCATCAAAATGGAGAAATGTTGCAGGGGGCGCTGTTGTCTTACCCCCTTCAGGCTTGTATTCTCCACCACCAACTTCAAATAAGTCGGAGTCACCGAAATTGCCTCCACCTTCAAGAAATGGACACAATGTACACACACTGTAGATTAAAATGTTCTCCAAGGAAGAGAAATAATACTGGGAACTGAAAAGGACGGATTTATGAATTCAATAAATCAGATTAATATTAACAGAAGCACTTCCACAGGGAGATCTGATGTTCATGTCAGGATGAATCTGCTCCTGCATTCTGTCCACAGAACTAAAACCAACGAGGCGTCACATCGTCTCTCTTCTAGCTGAATGAGAACCAATGAAAAGGTGTCGTGACTCACCTCCTCCGCCACTCGGTGGCTTCACGGCAGGTTGATCCGGTTTAGGGTTGGAATCTGTGGGTACAAGACACCATCAATCAACTAGGAAATACTCAAGGAAAGCAGATTGATCAAAGGGAAAGAAGTTCCATGGCTCAAAACTTAAAACTCTATACTGGTAGAGACCCATTGTAAGGTCCTTACCAGGACCAAGAGCGTCCTCCAGATCCAGTCCAAAGCCACCTAGAAGACATAAATACAAGCTTTCACTGAGAGGTTACGTCCAACTACATCAATGTGAATTGTATCAAGCTTATTTCTGCGGCACTTCCCGTTTATTTGACCTTCAGATAGGAAATGCGAGGTGTGACCAGTACCTGTGAGGTCGCCCTCAAACCGAACACTAGACTTATGAAGCTAGAAGCAGAACTATCTGCATGGCCCTAAGCACAAGAGGGAAAGGGTTACAGTACCAGAATCTCCAGAACTTGGTTTCTTGGGTGTTACAGGCTCGTCTGTGGAGAAACAGAGTGCCATCAGAGGAGGACAGTCCTACACATGACACGAGGACGTGTGAACACATGAGCTCTCTTCACGTTCCACAACCAACGGGCACGGTGTCATGTACCTGGTCCAAAGGCGTCCAGCAGGTCCAGCCCCCCTGGAGGAGAGAGGAAGTAGAAGAGCTCTAAACACTTGAAGCAGTCCATAGCTGAGACCTTTACATCAGACAATCACAGACATCCCATGTGCAATTACAGCCACAGGAAGTACTCTATCAAACAGGAAGGAGCTCCACGCGATGCACGATGTGTACGTCTTTCTCTCGTTTTCCCTTTCAAATAAGCGGTTGAGTCATGTGGTTCAGGTGCAGACTGGTTTCAAACCGGTCTGATCACCTGTGTTATTACACCAGATCTCAAATAACATCGGCGTTATAACAACGTAACCCGGTTGGTATCCGTCATGTTTGAAGGATTCTTTGAACAAAAAGGAAGTCAACACGGTGTCCTTGACTACTGGGTTGTCACAGCATTGTGCAGAAGCATTCAAATGCCTCATGTTCCCCTGATGGGTGAATGTTGGCGATCCTCAGACCTGTCATCCACCATCAGGGTGACTTTAGTTTGTGTACCTGCAGAACTAGACATTCCCATCAGCCTTAAAGAAGCAAAGTCACACGGCCATCATGAGGTGTCATCATTTAGCTCAAAGCTACAACCATAGAGAGTTGCTAGCATGTTCATCAAGGTCAGGGGTCACTGAAACCCTCTCCTGTGGGAGTCACTCGGTATCGTCTCAACAGATGGGACTCTGATACAAACCATCACTGATGGGCTTCTCCGGGGCCTTGGGTTGCTCTTTAGGCTTCTCAGTCGGTGGAACTAAAGGAACAGAAACAGTTGAGCAGCGTTACCATCTGACAGCCGGTTCTCATTTCTACCCAGCATCCTCTCTGTTGCTCCTGACTTTACCCTGAGGTATGCTGGCCAAGAACATTGACTAAAGGTCCAGCATCTTCAGGCGTCTTCCCCAGCTGGAAGGGGCTGCTGGTTTCAGACTGAGGTCACGACCACTGAGCTAAACCCCCGAAGACCAATGAATGAAAGCTCTGGTACGAAGTATATTTAAACTACTTTGCAATACCCTACCCGATGAGATTCACCTGGTCTGACCCAGGTCCGGGATCAGGTTCCTTGTGGACCAGAGAAGACTATATATAGACCACTTTCCCATGGGGACATTGAAAGGATGTACAGTTTGTATGTTGGGATGTTACGAATATGTTTATGTGTACACTATATTCACAACGTCGTCACTGCTTTATCCTGCCACCCGGCATGTGACTGAGCCGGAGACTAAGGAGAACAACGCAACTACGGGAGCAGATCAAATGCCGCCCGTGTTGATCTGTGACGTTGGAGTTGTAAGGCTTGGTTTGGGTATTTCAGAAGCTAAACGTTGGTTCATTCATGATACATCAGATCGTTGAAAGAGAACTCACCGAGATCGTCCAGCGCCGCAGACAGGTCAAACCCTGAGAGAGGAAGACAGCGGTATTACAAAGGGAACTCTGGACTGATGCAGTGGTCCTCAGTGAAGGTCTCCCACTGGGAGGTCTTCCTCACTGAAGGTCTTCCTAAGGTCTTTGTCAGTGGAGGTCTTCCTCAGTGGAGGACTCTCTCAGTGTAATATATTCCTAAGGTCTTCCTCAGTGGAGGTCTTCCTCAGAGGAGGTCTTCCTAAGGTCTTCCTCAGTGGAGGTCTTCCTCAGGTCTTCCTCAGAGGTCTTCCTAAGGTCTTCCTCAGTGGAGGTCTTCCTCAGTGGAGGTCTTCCTCAGGTCTTCCTCAGAGGAGGTTTTCCTAAGGTCTTCCTCAGTGGAGGTCTTCCTAAGGTCTTCCTCAGTGGAGGTCTTCCTCAGAGGAGGTCTTGCACTCGGGGGTTTCCCTCCAGTGGCAGCACGTGTTCTGGTGTTGCAGGGAAACCTGCAGTGTTGGTTGGTTCCTATGGCAACGCTGACTGATACAGCGGATGGTGTGTGAGTCACCGAGGAGCGGTTTCCCCACATGGCCGCGCTGACGTCCTCAAAGAGGGTTATCTCACACACACACGTAGGCATGACCACAATCAGAGACGGATACCAGCAGTTACAGAACATACAGCGAGAAGGGGTCTGCCCTGTGGAGCTGAAGCAGCTAACGGAGACGCTTCTACAGGGAAGCAGCTGCAGCCAGTGGCACACACACACACACACACACACACACACACACACACACACACACACACACCTGTGTTTACATGGCCACATGACCAGGCCAGAGTAAACGGCACCTTTCAGAGCCAGAGAGGCCATTCTATTTATTATTTTAATCCACCTGTAATAAATATATTGAGTTTGGTTTTGTCTCATTTTCGTTCTTTTTTAATCCATTGTCTGAATATTCTTCATTAAAAGTCCATTGCTCTTTGTACTTTGTTAAGCTTTCATCATTTAAATCGGTGGCATAAAATGGTCCTTAAACGAGAATAGTTTTTATCGCAATTATTTCTGGTACAATAGGTCCTCAAAGAAAAGTAACTCGGGTAAACAACAACAACAACAACAAACTGGCGGGGAACCGAACTGGCTCTGAATCAGTGCGGCGGTCCGATAGACCCAGAGGCTCCTCACATTCCTCTCACGGCGGTGGGACCAGGGGAAGGAATGTGGAGTCAGACACTGTTAACCGTTCGAGACCAACTGCTCCCAGCAGCGGTTGAGGAACCTGAACTCATCACCACGCCGAGAGGATCCCTCTTTCAAATACGAGGCGTGGTCCCCACTCTGCCTCCAGACCGTTCAGGCTGAAGTCGTCCACACGGACGATGACGACGCGCGTTCCTGAGACGAAGCTCGGTGTTGTGGGTTCCCAGGCCCACAGAGATCCGGCGTGACGGCGCTCGGCTACGGTGAGGACTAACCGGCTCCAGGCCTCCAGGCCTAGGCCCCGCCCCTGTGCGTGTCTGTGGTTTTCTGACACAGGAAGCAGAGCGCCGCCGCGCAGCGGGGCCGCCGCGCAGCATTTCAACCTGTCCTGAGCTCTGAGGGCTCAGTCCTGTTTTTATAGTCCTACTGTGCATGTATTGTTACGTAAGAGCGTGATGTCGAGAACATCGGCTGTATGCAAGAAGGGCACGTTCCACGTTACAGACACGTCCCCTGATGGTTGTTAAGCCTCGATGTCGGTGTTGTGGCCATCTTGTTGTGAGTAGTGAAGTCACAGTGAGAGGGTTAAAGCCGTCACACGGAAACACGGACCACACCCAGACAGTCACAGTAGCCCCGCCCCTAAAGCCTGCTTTATGGACCGCCATGTACGAGATGATGACGTCATGCTGTATTCAAGAACACCTGACACTAGAGACATAAACGCATGTTTACAATGTTTACTGAGGGAATACACCAAGAGACTTCTATACAACCAGAGGAGTCGCCCCCTGGTGGTCACGAGATAATGCAGCTCTAACACATGAAGCATAGACTTCTATACAACCACACAAGTCACCCCCTGGTGTTCAGGAGAGAGAATGCAGCTTTAGCACATGAAGCATAGACTTCTATACAACCAGGGGTTGCCACCTGGGCCTGAGCCAGTGTGTTCCTCCGGTGAGGGACTACTTCTTTAAGGGAAAGGGTTGTGTTCCCGAGCAGACTTGAAGCCTTTTCCAAACCATGAGGCAAACAAAGCTGTAAAATGAGAGGCTCCGCCCACTGGGTTATTTTTATTAAAGTGACCAGCTGTAGCTCAGCAGAACCACTGGTAGGACTCCTCTCAGACCTCATGATCTGCTCCTCATAAGACCTCCACGTGAGGTACAGAGTGAGGCTGTGTACAGATGAAAGGTGTGAGCTGTATCAAAGTGTACAACAAGTGGGTGTTTCATCAAATCTGAAATATCTGAGCATTTACGCCTTGAAGTTGGAGAGCTGACAAGTACCCAGACTCCATGTGGGCCTGTCGGGCTCCTGCGGGACTCGAACCCGGACCCGGACCCGGGGTGAAGTGGTCCAGGCCGGTCCTTGAGGGACGAGTCCTCAAGTAGAAGTCGAAGTCTCCTTTAATAGCCGCCCCGCCGCCCCGCCGCCCCGCAGCCCCGCCGCCCCTCGGTCGAGTCCCTACCGTCATCCGTGAAGGTCCCGGTCACGAGCAGGAGGAGCACTCCGATCCGCAGGCAGAAGCTCATGGTGGCGGGCAGCAGACCGTCTCCGTGCGCGCTCTGCAGGTCTGTGTGGCCCCGCCGTCCTGCCCCGGTGTCCCGTTACAGACCGGGTGTGGCCACCGAGGGGCGGCCCGGGCGCCACGTGACTGGGTCTCAAATAGTTCTGTTCCCGCCCCGGCGCGCCGCTCCTGCGGGTTGTTCCTGCAGCGCGGTGACACATCGTGTTGATATGCGGCGGGACGGGACCGGCTCTCACCGGGTCCGGTCGCGGTTCCGACGGCACAGAGATCAAAAAGACCCGCCCAGCGGAGGGATACGGCGGTGAGCCGCCCCTCTACCTGGAGCTCCTCGAGACGGGAGAAGGACGCTCACCGAGAGCGTTACTCTGATCAGTGCGTTACTCTGATCAGTGCGTTACTCTGATTAGTGTGTTTCATTATTAGTTTGTTACTTTTAATAGTGTTTTTCTTATATGTCATGACTGAGTGTGTTACTTTTATTAGTTTGTTACTTTTATTAACGTGTTACATTATTAGTGTATTACTTTGATCTCATGACTGAGTGTGTTACTTTTAGTAGTTTGTTACTTTATTAGTTTGTTACTTTTATTAGTGTGTTACTTATATGTCCTGACTGAGTGTGTTACTTTATGTGTGTTAATTTGATATCATGTAATAATAATAATAATAATATTAATAATAATAATTATTGGAGCTATTTAATTTGACATTTCTATTTAGGTTTTATTATATTTTGATAGTTATGATAGTTTAATATATTTAGTTGTATGTTCACTGATTGGTAACACTGGGCACCTGTGGTTATATGTAGAGGTGGCTAGGCTCAGGACCAGCATGCACCTGGGGGGCCGATGGCTTTATACCACACCGCACGAGGAAGTGTTTACATTTTGTTTGTTCTTTTTTGTTGGTTTAGAAAATAAATGATCAGAATACTAACGGATGAAAATGGACATTACTTTCTTTTGCGTGCGTCAATACCAAAACCCACAGTGCATCATTGGCGGTTTGATTTAGATTTTTGTTTGATTTCGGATGACAAATGGCCAATACAATAATAGTAATAATAATAATAATAATAATAATAATAGAATAATGTAAATCTGACTGAGATAAATATCAAACGTCCTGTCTTATATGTCCCCTCATCAAAATCAAAGCGGTGACGTCCTGGTCGGCCTCTAATGTCTGTTCCTGAGATGTCGTTATATATTCATCCATCAGTTGGTGGATGTGTTTGAATCTACTTTAATATCTCAGTTCTTTCCTCCCTTTGTTTCATATTCTTAATATTCATGAAGTCACAATAAAACCAAGCTTGTACGAGAACCCTTTATTGATTCATCACATGTGCAGCTCGTGTGCATGATATGAAAGACATAAGCATCAATACTTCTGTATGTATGGATCACAGGTCTGGTGAAAAGGGGCGGGGCCTCTGAGGTCACGCAGGACTTCCTGGTCCCTTCAGCGCGTGCGTCGCTCGTAGAAGCGCGAGGTGGGGATCATCTGCCTCAGGAGGCGGAGCTGCTGGCTCTGGTTCTCCATCACCGCGTTCAGCTTGGCCACCACGTCGCCCTGGCAACCTGGGAGGGGGCGTGGCATTTAATAAACAGGGGGCGTGGCCTGTATTACACTGGGGGCGTGTCAATAATAGTTAAGTGGGCGTGTCAGGTAGTGGGCGTGTCAGGTAGTGGGCGTGTCAGGTAGTGGGTGTGTCAGGTAGTGGGCGTGTCAGTAATAGCTCTGTGGGCGTGTCAGGTAGTGGGCGTGTCAGGTAGTGGGCGTGTAATACTTGTGTGGGAGTGTCAGGTAGTGGGCGTGTCAGTAATAGTTATGTGGGCGTGTCAGGTAATGGGCGTGTCAGGTAGTGGGCGTGTAATACTTGTGTGGGAGTGTCAGGCAGTGGGCGTGTCAGTAATAGCTCTGTGGGCGTGTCAGTAATAGTTATGTGGGCGTGTCAGTAATAGTTTTGTGGGCGTGTCAGGTAGTGGGCGTGTCAGTAATAGTTATGTGGGCGTGTCAGGTAATGGGCGTGTCAGGTAGTGGGCGTGTAATACTTGTGTGGGAGTGTCAGGTAGTGGGCGTGTCAGTAATAGCTCTGTGGGCGTGTCAGTAATAGTTATGTGGGCGTGTCAGTAATAGTTTTGTGGGCGTGTCAGGTAGTGGGCGTGTCAGTAATAGTTTTGTGGGCGTGTCAGGTAGTGGGCGTGTCAGGTAGTGGGCATGTCAGTAATAGTTCTGTGGGCGTGTCAGGTAGTGGGCGTGTCAGTAGTGGGCGTGTCAGTAATAGTTTTGTGGGCGTGTCAGTAATAGTTATGTGGGCGTGTCAGGTAGTGGGCGTGTCAGTAATAGTTATGTGGGCGTGTCAGTAATAGTTATGTGGGCGTGTCAGGTAGTGGGCGTGTGTGGGCGTGTCAGGTAGTGGGCATGTCAGTAATAGCTCTGAATTTAAAATTTAATTTTAAATTCAGTCATTATAAAGTATTATGATACTTATGAGTCATCATAAGCTGCTTCGTGAGTGTTGTTGTCAAGCATTATGGACATGTGAGTAATACTTACACAGTAGAACATAATGCTTACAACAGGGTTACCAACATGAGATCAGTGTGAATGGTGATGTCATGATATGCAGTGGACCACTCACTTCCACTGGGACCAGCTGTGGGGTTCTGAGCTGTGGGAACAAATAATAACACAAAACATGTTTTAGGCACTTTTCTAGTGACATTTGATCTTTTTAATCTGATTTATGGACTTATAGAAATAGATATCCAAAGTAAATACCGTTGACTCTAATATATTCACTAAACACGTTAAAACCTTATCAAAGGTTCATATTTATCTTCTGGACGTGTAAACATGAACTCATATTTAATAAACAATGCCTCATCTGCTCATGTAGGAGATGTCCATGGTGCTATGTGGTGGAACAATGAACCTCCTGACCCACAAAGACGCTCTAATGAATCAGGATGGATCCACCAGAGCTTCATCCTCACTCCATCTCTCACTGAGAAACATGAAATATTATGAAATAATACAACATGAAGGACATTGAGCCCATAAGAGCTTCACCTGGACGGAGAGCGTCCTCCAGATGGAATCCACCTCCCTCTGGAATGAAGAACATCATGTCTTCTTGATTATTCTAATTTACCATATATATATATATATATATATATATATATATATATATATATATATACACAGGACTGTTTCAGAAAATTAGAATATTGTGATAAAGTTCTTTATTTTCTGTAATGCAATTAAAAAAACTAAAATGTCATGCATTCTGGATTCATTACAAATCAACTGAAATATTGCAAGCCTTTTATTCTTTTAATATTTCTGATTATGGCTTACAGCTGAAGAAAACTCAAATATCCTATCTCTAAATATTAGAATATTTCCTCAGACCAAGTAAAAAAAAAGATTAATAACAGCAAATCAAACATTGTAAAATGTCCATTAATGCACTCAGGACTTGTTGGGAATCCTTTCACGGATGACTGCATCAACGCGGCGTGGCATGGAGGCAATCCGCCTGTGGCATTGCTGAGGTGTTATGGATGCCCAGGAGGCTTCACTAGGGCCTTTAGCTCATCTGCATTGTTGGTCTGGTGTCTCTCAGCTTCCTCTTCACAACACCCCACACATTCTCTCTGGGGTTCAGGCCAATGGAGGCCAGTAATGCCATGGTCAGGACACCAGTTACTGCTGGTTCTGGCACTGGGCAGGTGCCAGATCATGCTGGGAAATGAGATCCTCATCTCCATGGAGCTTTTCAGCAGACTCTAAAGTCTCTTGGTCCACAGCTGCATTAACTCTGGACTGGATGAAACCCAGTGGACCAACACCAGCAGCTGGCATGGCTCCCAAACCATCACTGACTGGGAGCTTCCCACTGGATTTGATCCACTGGGATGTTGCTCCTCTCCAGCCTTTCTCCAGACTCTGGGCCTTGACTTCCAGATGAAACTCAACACTTGCTTTGGTCTGGAAAGAGGACTTTGGACCCTCTGACCTGTCCGCTGCTTCTTTCCAGTTCATGAGACATTCAAGTGATGAGTTGAATACCCTAGAGAATACTTTATCATGATATTCTAATGTTTAGAGTTTGACTTTTCTTAAGCTGTAAGCCATAATCAGCAATATTAAAAGAATAAAAGGCTTGCAATATTTTATTTTTTAAACTTTATCACAATATTCTAATTTTCTGAGACAGTCCTGTATATACACTTACACATTGTATAATAAGTGTCGTGTGCCCCCCCCCCCCCACACACACACACACACACACACATGGGGAGACGTCCTCAGCTCAGGGTTCTCCACACGGACCCTGACGTCATACTTTCATACTTTAAGATGCTCAGAGGAACAATATATGTTGTACTCACCTCCTCCAGCAGGGGGAGCTTTGGGAGCTGTGAAGATAAATAATAATATAAATGGAAAACAAATATCTACAACGGTGTGCCTATGGACTACAATACATAATACGTGTGGTCATATCAACATGTGGGGTACACTACTGATAAGCCAGGTCAATATTAGAGTCATCAAGGGACATACAGAGTCACAGAGTCATAACGAGGCATAGGGTCATAAAGAGTCATAGAGTCACAAAGAGTCATAAAGAGGCATAGGGTCATAAAGAGTCAGAGTCACAAAGAGTCATAAAGAGTCAAAGAGTCATACAGAGTAATACAGAGCAATACAGAGTCATAAAGAGTCATAAAGGGTCATACAGAGTCATAGAATAAATAGAGTCATTACCTGGATTAACAGCATCAGCTAAGTCGAACCCGCCGCTGCCTAAAGAAATGCAGAATGTCAAATTAAAGACAGAGAAATAAAACTTGTATTGACTCATAACTGAAATGATTGAGTCACCTCCTCCAGCAGGAGTGGGGGGGGGAGGGGTTCCTCCTGTAAGACACAGACGATGAGGAGAAGGACACACTAGCTCCTACTTCCTTGTTTCCTAAACTCAACCACCCTGGACTGTTTACCTAAAGATAAGGCCTGGTCCTCGTGGACCTGGTCCTCGTGGACCTGGTCCTCGTGGACCTGATCCTCTTGGACCTGGTCCTCGTGGACCTGGTCCTCGTGGACCTGGTCCTTATGGACATGATGGGAGATATTGGCTCACCTTTGCTCCGGAAACTAGGGAACAGTCCTGAACGAAGAAGAGAGGAAGAGAGGAAGAGAGGAAGTCACAACACACAAGATGAACACCCGCCGACCATGACAGTCCTTTTTTTGTAACGCTCTCGTTGAAAATGTGATCATAAACATAACAACATGTGATCATAAACATATCAACATGTGAACATAAACATATCAACATGTGATCATAAACATATCAACATGTGATCATAAACATACCAACATGTGATCATAAACATAACAACATGTGATCATAAACATATCAACATGTGATCATAAACATATCAACATGTGAACATAAACATATCAACATGTGATCATAAACATATGATCATAAATAAACATACCAACATGTGATCATAAACATATCAACATGTGATCATAAACATATCAACATGTGCACATAAACATATCAACATGTGATCATAAACATATGATCATAAATAAACATACCAACATGTGATCATAAACATATCAACATGTGATCATAATACCAACATGTGATCATAAACATATCAACATGTGATCATAAACATATCAACATGTGATCATAAATATATCAACATGTGATCATAATACCAACATGTGATCATAAACATACCAACATGTGATCATAAACACACCAACATGTGATCATAAACATATCTACATGTGTTCATAATACCAACATGTGATCATAAACATATCAACATGTGATCATAACACCAACATGTGATCATAATACCAACATGTGATCATAAACATATCAACATGTGATCATAAACATATCAACATGTGATCATAAACATATCAACATGTGATCATAAATATATCAACATGTGATCATAAACATATCAACATGTGATCATTAACACACTAACATGTGTTCATAATACCAACATGTGATCATAAACATATCAACATGTGATCATAATACCAACATGTGATCATAATACCAACATGTGATCATAAACATACCAACATGTGATCATAAACATATCAACATGTGATCATTAATACACCAACATGTGATCATAATACCAACATGTGATCATAAACATATCAACATGTGATCATAACACCAACATGTGATCATAATACCAACATGTGATCATAAACATATCAACATGTGATCATAATACCAACATGTGATCATAAACATATCAACATGTGATCATAAACATATCAACATGTGATCATAAACATATCAACATGTGATCATAAACATATCAACATGTGATCATAAACATACCAACATGTGATCATAAACATATCAACATGTGATCATAATACCAACATGTGATCATAAACATATCAACATGTGATTATAAACATACCAACATGTGATCATAAACATATCAACATGTGATCATAATACCAACATGTGATCATAAACATATCAACATGTGATCATAAACATATCAACATGTGATCATAAACATATCAACATGTGATCATAAACATATCAACATGTGATCATAAACATATCAACATGTGATCATAAACATATCAACATGTGATCATTAACATATCAACATGTGATCATTAACATACCAACATGTGATCATTAACATACCAACATGTGATCATAAACATACCAACATGTGATCATAAACATACCAACATGTGATCATAAACATACCAACATGTGATCATAAACATACCAACATGTGATCATAAACATATCAACATGTGATCATAAACATACCAACATGTGATCATAAACATATCAACATGTGATCATAAACATATCAACATGTGATCATAAACATACCAACATGTGATCATAAACATACCAACATGTGATCATAAAAATACCAACATGTGATCATAAACATATCAACATGTGATCATAATACCAACATGTGATCATAAACATACCAACATGTGATCATAATACCAACATGTGATCATAAACATACCAACATGTGATCATAATACCAACATGTGATCATAAACATACCAACATGTGATCATAATACCAACATGTGATCATAAACATACCAACATGTGATCATAATACCAACATGTGATCATAAACATACCAACATGTGATCATAATACCAACATGTGATCATAAACATACCAACATGTGATCATAATACCAACATGTGATCATAAACATACCACTCCAACGCTTCGGCCGCTCAGCAGCTGCTTCATATTTGAGATCTGAACACAGAGCAACAGGCTGTTTCAGTTATAAAGATATAAACATTCTAAAGTTATATTTCAAAAGGTATAAACATTCTAAAGTTTCATTTATAAAGATAAAAACATTCTAAAGTTTAATTTATAAAGATATACATATTCTAAAGTTTCATTTATAAAGATTTACATTAAACATTATGAAGTTACATTTATAAATATATAATGTTTATAAAGATATAAACATTATACAAGTGTCTTATATTATATATTATATTGTATATTATTATGTTATATAGTTATTTACAGATTAATTTCTTTTGCATCAGAAAAAACCCTGTCCCTCTGTCTGTCCCTCTCTTTCCGTCCCTTTCTGTCTGTCTCTCTGTCTGTCCCTCTGTCTGTCTGTCACTTTGTCTGTCCCTCTGTCTCTCTCTCTCTGTCTCTCTCTCTGTCCAGCTCTCTATCTCTCTCTAGCTCTCTATCTCTCTCTCTTTTGAATCTGACAGTCTGCGTTACGCTAAAATAATCCACTAGATGTCGCTGTGTCTTTACAAAGTCTTAGTTTTCCCACACATACATGTAAATAACATAAATGTGTATATATATATATATATATATATTATATATATATATATATATATTGATTTTAGATTGTAAAGCACTCTACAATCTTTGTAAATTTGTGATTTGTGAAAAATGGGCTATACAAATAAAATGAATTGAATTAAATATTTAAATAATAGATATATATATATATATTCATGTATAAATGCATATACATATATTTATATATAAGTAAATAAATGCATACTGGAGCTGGAGCTGGAGCGCCAGACCATAACCATAACTATAACCATATCCACCAGGCTATCAAAACATTCAGCGGCTCACCTTCTGCCGTCAGAGCTCCGGCCACCAGGACCAGAAGGACAGCGACCCTCAAAGCAGACCTCATCCTCAGGCAGCAGTACTGAGCCGCAGGACGGACTCCTTTTAAAGAGCAGACTGGGTGTGGAGGTCTTACCACAGACCTGCAGACCGGGTGTGGAGGTCTTACCACAGACCTGCAGACCGGGTGTGGAGGTCTGGCTGAGACCTGCAGACCGGGTGAGCCCAGTATTGTGGAAGCTCTTCAGTGGATTAGAAACCAACAGAAGCCTTCGTGGTCAGAAGGATCCATCGCTCAGACCGGGAGCCTCCCTGTGGTCCCGCTACACCTCCTGTGAAAAAAATGTGTGTTATTCCAGTTTAACTTCTATTCTTTATTTATATTTGAAGAACAAAAAACAATATAAACACGAGACGATCACTAATAAAGTATCAACTAAAACCTCCATAAGCAGCCTAATGTACGCCTTTATTTACCCAGCATCCATTGCAACGGGCATGGTGACCTTTAACCTTAGTCATAATAACTTACTACGATATTATTAACTCATAACTTACTGAATTATTCACTTTCAAATGCAATTTGTGTAAACACTGAGAAACTAAGAGATACAAAGGAGTCCGAATGTGACATCACTTCATAGTTTAAGATCGTAGTCACAACGCTACTCTTTATAGCTATGCATCACCCTGACGGCTGTTCGTCTGATTCATTGAGCTACTCTGCTGCATGAGGCCTCGTACCTTCTTTAATGTCTGAAGGCTTGTAAACTCAGCATGGCGTGTCTGAAGGAACCAAACGGTTCCACAACTCTTTTCACTTATGAGTCATGATCAGTAACATCTGTGTGATGAGTCTAAGATGGACGTCTCTTGACTCCTCGTAAGGACACATCGAGGTCCTCTTCGTCCATCGGTGGTGAGGAACACTTCATCAGCACGTCATTTCAGCTCAGTGTATCTGATGAATAAAGATATTATAGAATAAAGCATAGCATATACAACGTGCCTGGCTTCACCTCATCGCTGGACTGGTGGAAGAAGACGTGTCCTTCATTTCGAGAGGAGGGTTTTTTACTTCTAGTTCCTATCTCCTCTACTAGTTTACATCTCTTCTTCTAGTTCCTATCTCCTCTACTAGTTCCTATTTCCTTTACTAGTTCCTATCTCCTTTACTATAGTTCCTATCTCCTCTACTAGTTTACATCTCTTCTTCTAGTTCCTATCTCCTCTACTAGTTCCTATCTCCTTTACTATAGTTCCTATCTCCTCTACTAGTTTACATCTCTTCTTCTAGTTCCTATCTCCTCTACTAGTTCCTATCTCCTTTACTAGTTCCTATCTCCTTTACTATAGTTCCTATCTCCTCTACTAGTTTACATCTCTTCTTCTAGTTCCTATCTCCTCTTCTAATACCTCCTCTTCTAGTTCCTATCTCCTCTTCTAATACCTCCTCTTCTAGTTCCTATCTCCTCTTCTAATACCTCCTCTTCTAGTTCATATCTCCTCTTCTAATATCTGCTCTTCTAGTTCCTATCTCCTCTTCTAATACCTCCTCTTCTAGTTCCTATCTCCTCTTCTAATATCTCCTCTTCTAGTTCCTATCTCCTCTTCTAATACCTCCTCTTCTAGTTCCTATCTCCTCTTCTAATATCTGCTCTTCTAGTTCCTATCTCCTCTTCTAGTTCCTATCTCCTCTTCTAATATCTGCTCTTCTAGTTCCAATCTCCTCTTCTAATACCTCCTCTTCTAGTTCCTATCTCCTCTTCTAATATCTCCTCTTCTAGACCGTTGGGCTGAGGTACAATGGTCAAAAAGGTTACAGATATGTATTTCTCTTAATGATCTCTTTGAGTGATCTCATTGAATCGTTAAGGACAATGAACTCAGAACTAAAGGATCTGGATCCAGAACTACAAGGACAACAGATTCAGAACTACAAGGACAACAGATTCAGAACTACAAGGACAATGAACTCAGAACTACAAGGACAATGGATCCAGAACTACAAGGACAACAGATTCAGAACTACAAGGACAATGGATTCAGAACTACAAGGACAATGGATTCAGAACTACAAGGACAATGGATTCAGAACTACAAGGACAATGGGTTCAGAACTACAAGGACAATGGATTCAGAACTACAAGGACAATAGATTCAGAACTACAAGGACAATGGATTCAGAACTACAAGGACAATAGATCCAGAACTACAAGGACAATGGATTCAGAACTACAAGGACAATGGATTCAGAACTACAAGGAAAATAGATCCAGAACTACAAGGACAATAGATCCAGAACTACAAGGACAATGGATTCAGAACTACAAGGCCAATGGATTCAAGCCACACATTTTAAAACATGTTTGCTTAAGCAATCAATTTAAGGCAAGCTAAATTAAATGAATATAACGATTACATGAAAATAATTAATAACATTGGAATTATCTGTTTGTAACGATTCGTTCAACGATTGATTACGCGTGATAGAGCAGAATGAGTCCTTTTACCTCCAGTGAGTAATCCTAACCCAAAAACAGGATTACATCTTTACGTTATGATCACGAGTCGGCCAATGAAAGTAGGCGAGACCCTCGTGACATCGGAACAGAGAAATGAGACTTTTATCCGCAGGCATCAAGATGTTGGAACATGAAACTGAACAACACTACATCTGTCTAGGGCTTCATTTCTATTCACAGTGATTTCTTACAGTGGGATTAAAAGATCGAGTAGATAGCCCATGGCATCGGGCACTAAATGTCTCTGCATCGCCATGACGACCGCCATTCATTGGTACCCTGTCCTCCAGACCGGCACCAATCCATCAGCCCTGCAGAGAACAGGACTCTGTTCCTCCATGAGGACGGAACCGAGGGGGAACGTTCCCCTGAGCCTCCAGGGACATTGAACCGGTTCAGGGTGTTAGTCTGCTTCAAAGACTACATCGCACTGGAGGAGGAGGCCAGTCACTTCTACCAAGTATAACCATGGAAACTCTCACACACAGTGTGTGTGTGTGTGTGTGTGTGTGTGTGCCAGTTCAGAAGACAATTTGTTCCAACTTTTCAGTGTAGCTCATCCCTACTACTCTGATCTCCATTGTCAGTGTGTTATAGTCTGCTTCTCCTGGTCCCTCTCCCGTAGGCCTCCTCCTTGGCCTGGTTGTACTGGACCCTGGTCCCTGTTCTGTAGGCCTCCTCCTTGGCCTGGTTGTACTGGACCCTGGTCCCTCTCCTGTAGGCCTCCTCCTTGGCCTGGTTGTACTGGACCCTGGTCCCTCTCCTGTAGGCCTCCTCCTTGGCCCGGTTGTACTGGACCCTGGTCCCTCTCCTGTAGGCCTCCTCCTTGGCCTGGTTGTACTGGACCCTGGTCCCTCTCCTGTAGGCCTCCTCCTTGGCCCGGTTGTACTGGACCCTGGTCCCTGTTCTGTAGGCCTCCTCCTTGGCCCGGTTGTACTGGACCCTGGTCCCTGTTCTGTAGGCCTCCTCCATGGCCTGGTTGTACTGGACCCTGGTCCCTCTCCTGTAGGCCTCCTCCT
Source organism: Liparis tanakae (assembly GCA_036178185.1). Taxonomy (NCBI): domain Eukaryota; kingdom Metazoa; phylum Chordata; class Actinopteri; order Perciformes; family Liparidae; genus Liparis; species Liparis tanakae. The sequence goes on along the minus strand of CM070103.1, from coordinate 9,573,378 downwards.
TGGCCCGGTTGTACTGGACCCTGGTCCCTCTCCTGTAGGCCTCCTCCTTGGCCTGGTTGTACTGGACCCTCATTTTGCAATGTCATCATGAAAGTGTGTGTTAAATGAACGTATGGTGGTTTGGGCCTCGGATACAATACAAAGCATTCATAAAGAAGTCCTAAAATAAAGCTCTCCTATCTCAACGGCTCATCTGAACCCGTGCCTTCTTGTGACGCAACAGTGTTGGAGGCGGAACCTGTCGCGGATAAACCCCCCGCGCGCGTTGCGAGCCGGACACTTTACCGTGACGCACACACGGAGACGGAAGCGCGATGTGGCTCATGTCGGTGCTGGTGCCGCTGCTCCGGCTGTACCTGGCCGGCATCCGGGTGCTCATCTACCAGATGTTCCACAGCTCCTTCCTGCTGCCAGGTAACGCGCTGCGGGGGTACGGGGCGCGTCTCCATGGCGACGCGACTGTCACACGCGCGGCACGCTGTTGGTATAGTTGTTATAACGGCTGGTCACAAGCGAGGAGCGGAGCGATGCACCGTCATACGGATGGACATGACATATGTATACTCATGTACGACATAGGGTCATAATGTACGACATAGGGTAATAATGTATGACATAGGGTAATAATGTATGACATAGCATAGGGTAGTAATGTAGGACATAGTGTAATAATGTAGGACATAGGGTACTAATGTATGACATAGGGTCATAATGTATGACATAGGGTAGTAATGTATGACATAGGGTAATAATGTATGACATAGGGTAGTAATGTATGACATAGGGTAATAATGTATGACATAGGGTCATAATGTATGACAGGGTAATAATGTATGACATAGGGTAGTAATGTATGACATAGGGTCATAATGTATGACATAGGGTAGTAATGTATGACATAGGGTAATAATGTATGACATAGGGTCATAACATATAATATAGTATAATAATGTATAATATACTATAATATAGTATAATCATGTATAATATAGTAATACTAATGTTTGACATAGTATAATAATGTATACTATAGTCTAATAATGTATGACATAGTATAATCATGTATAATATAGTCTAATTATCATGTATGACATAGTATAATAATGTATAATATAGTATAATATAGTATAATCATGTATAATATAGTCTAATAATGTATGACATAGTATAATAATGTATAATATAGTCTAATAATGTATGATATAGTATAATAATGTATAATATAGTCTAATTATCATGTATGACATAGTATAAGAATGTATAATATAGTATAATAATGTATAATATAGTATAACAATGTATAATATAGTCTAATAATGTATAATATAGTCTAATAATGTATGACATAGTATAATAATGTATAATATAGTCTAATAATGTCTAATCATGTATAATATAGTCTAATTATCATGTATGACATAGTATAATAATGTATAATATAGTATAATAATGTATAATATAGTATAATAATGTATAATATAGTCTAATAATGTATAATATAGTCTAATAATATATGACATAGTATAATATAGTCTAATAATGTATAATATAGTCTAATAATGTATGACATAGTATAATAATGTATAACATAGTCTAATAATGTATGATAATGTCTAATAATGTATGATAATGTCTAATAATGTATGATAATGTGTGTGTATACAAGTGTATGTCTGTGTGTGTATCTGTATTTGTGTGTGTATGTGTGTGTGTATGTATCTGTATTTGTGTGCGTGTATGTGTGTGTGTGTATATGTATATGTGTGTGTGTGTGTGTGTATATGTATTTGTGTGTATGTGTGTGTATACAAGTGTATTTCTGTGTGTGTATCTGTATTTGTGCATGTGTGTGTGTGTATATGTGTGTGTGTGTATCTGTATTTGTGCATGTGTGTGTATATGTGTGTGTGTATCTGTATTTGTGTGTGTATGTGTGTGTATACAAGTGCATTTCTGTGTGTGTTTCTGTATATGCGTGTGTGTGTATCTGTATTTGTGTGTGTATACAAGTGTATTTCTGTGTATGTGTGTGTGTGTTCAGATGACCAGTTGTTAAACGTACTGACCAACAATGTAATACAATTACTGTTACTCTAATAACAATCTACAGATCGTGTAAAACTTTTAAAGTGCTGCATTGTTTGCATTGTTTTTCTTTAATGTAATACTTTAACAAGTATAATGATGTTCCTCCTAAATGTGAAGTGGACAGGACAGAGTGTAAGTCGTGTTCTTACATGCCCAGGTCTCAGGATGGTTTACTACAACTATAATACTTAAAGTCATGTTGGATATAAACTCTAAAAAGTCTTTATGAAGAATTAAAGAAGAGAACATCCCTCCAGCGGTGAGCTTCCTCAAAGGCTCTCTTGTGCCTCCAGCATTAAAAAAGGTTTAAAACACATATATGTAAGACTTCAGTATATTTATAATGGACATTATTGGCACAATATGGGTCTGTGTTATCGGTGTAGACATGATTCCATATGTTTTAATAACCTGTGGTACATGTGCACAACAGTATTAAGTTAACACATAGTTAGTGTCTGATGTCATCTATTAATACACAATGTTCTGACTACCAACATAAAGGCAGCGCTGTGCTCCAGTAATCCTCACAAACCAAAACTAATGCATGTGTGTGTGTGTGTGTGTGTGTGTGTGTCTTGAGGTTCACACACTTCTAATCTCACACAGAATGCAGCCGATTTATGAGATAAGAGGCTTTCCCAAACCCTCTTTGTATGGTGTTCCCCCCCCCTGACGGCCTCGTGATGACAAACCAAAAACATTCACGTCTCAGAATCTGGTCTGTTTGGACATCCGTGTTGTTGATTATGGTTTATTAAATATGATCCACACACGTCGGCCTCATATACGAACCCTTGCTCCACTTTGAGTACCAGGGTTCTGATGGAGCTTTAAAGCATGAACCTCAGTTCCCCTGGTTTGGCTTCGTGTGATGTCACCAGTTCCCCATCGTGGACGACAGCATGGAGGTTATTACCATGTGGCTTCAGCCTCTCTAAAGGAAACCAGTGAGATGAGTTCCCTCTGTCTGCAGCTTCGTCATGAACGGACATATTATGGGATGTCGACCCGCAGAGGTCAAAGCAGCAATATCCTCCAGCTGATGTCTAGTATGCACTTTAACTTGTCCATGTGCACAGGCTCAGTCTTTACACCGGCTCTGACTGTGATATTGTGTGTAATAAAGTAGAATAAAGACATTCGCTTTATTTTCTGCAGCTGGATCTCGGCGTAGCTTCACACACGGCAAGACCGTTGATGACACCCTCCAATGTGTGTTTTGCTATTCTTGTTAGGTGCTCAGTAGGCGAAGGCATCCGAGTGGAATGCTTCCCACAGGAACCGATGGAGGGTCAAAGTTCAGGACCTTCTCGCTGTGTCCTCAGACTGGTGGCTCACCCGCGGGCAAAGAGCAAAGTGTGGAAGTACTTTGGCTTTGACACGGACGCCAACGGCTGCATCTCGCACTGGAAGAGGATTTACTGCCGCGTGTGCATGAGTCAGATCGCGTACTCCGGAAACACCTCCAACCTCTCGTACCACCTGGAGAAGAACCACCCGCTGGAGTTCGGCGAGTTTGTGAAGAGCAACACGGATCAGATGCGCGAGGCGTTCGTCACGGCGTTCTCCAGGATAAAGGCGGAGCCTGTCGCCGCTCCGGTTCAGCTGCAGGCCCCGAGCCTCCGGCCTGAGAACCGGCGGCACAACGATCTCACGCTGGCAGTCATCACCTTCATCTGTGAGGGGCTGTACCCGGCGTCCATCGTCGAAGAGCCCACCTTCAAGAGCTTGATGAGCGCCCTCGATCCCGGCTACTCTCCCCCCAGCGCGAGTGACGTGGCCGTTAAAATGCTCCCTCAGATGTACTGCCGCGCCCGGGACCTGGTCTTCAGTGAGCTCGCCGGGGTCGTGAACTGTGGCGTCACCACTGACCTCTGGCGAAGCCAAACTCAGAACAGGACCTACATTTCACTCTCCATGCATTCAGTCAACTACAATAGTTCGTTTGGCTTCTCTATGATCGACAAGTGTCTGAAGACCTTTGAGGTGCAGGAGGACAACGCGGCCGAGAACATCACCAGAGCCATGTACGAGGCCTTCGTGGAGTGGGGGATCACTCATAAAGTCAGCGGGGCCACCACCAACGGGTCGGTCGACGTGGGCAAGGCGTGCTCGCTCCTGGAGCTGTCCGTGGAGATGCCTTGCTTGGGACATACCATCAACCGGGCCGTGGAGGACGCCTTCCAGCTGCCGCGGGTCGGCAGCTTCTTGGCATGTTGCCGAAAGCTGGTCGACCATTTCAAAGAACCGACGCTGTATCTGCTGAAGGAGAAGCAGAAGCAGCACGGCCTCCCGCAGTGTGCACTCATCACAGACCGGGCCGGGTCTTGGTTGGCCACGTTGGCGATGTTGCAACGACTGAAGGAGCAACAGATTGCCATCACCGCCACGCCGAGAGAGAGCAGCCACCAGTTCAGCTTCGAAGGCCCTCACTGGGCTTTGTTGGGCGGCTTGATTGAAGTCCTCCAGCCTTTTAAAGTTGTGGCCAACATGATCACGTCTTGCAGGTACCCAACCATCAGCATGGTGAGGCCCGTGCTCCACATGCTGCTCAACACCACCCTGAAGCTCAAGGAAGGGGATCTCCAAGAGATCTGCATGACCAAAGAGGCCATCCTCAAGGTGCTATCCGGCACCTATTCACAGAACACGCAGCTACCGCAAGACATTTCAACGTTCCTGAACATCGCCACCTTTCTGGATCCTCGCTACAAGAAGTTGCCGTTCCTGTCGGCCGAGGAGCGCTCCAGAGTTGAGGGTAACGTCATCGACGAGGCCAAAGCGATCCTCGAGAAGCAGGTTGCAGAGCTACCGGGCCTCGATGAGTTCTCCGTGGCAACCGACGAGCCTCCGAGCAAAAGGCGAGCCCTTCCCAGAGACTCGGCCAGGAGTTCTTCCCTAGACAACCCTCTGGCCGCCATCTTCTGTCAGTCCGACACCGACCAGAGCCAGGAGGAGCTGCACGCTCAGGTACTGGAGGAGCTGAGCAACTACAAGTCCCAAAGAGTCCTCGGCCTGAATGAAGACCCCTTACTCTGGTGGTCCAGCCACGCCCCCTTGTTCCCCACCCTGCCCAAGGTGCTCCAGAAGTTCTGGTGCGTCCCGGCCACCAGTGTCCCCAGCCACCGGCTGCTGAGCTCTTCTGGGCCGGCTCTGTGTGGGAAACGGAACCGCATCGCCCCGGCGCTGGTGGACCAGCAGATCTTCGTGTACGAGAACTCGAGAAGCTACTATGAGCTTGAGCCCTGTGAGGAGGATTTGGAGAGACACTAGTCTGGACCTCCAGGGACTGTGTGCTTTAGATTGTAATATTTATCCAATCAGGTGGTGCGAGAGGACCGCCTCCAGACTAACGTACACACACATTCTTCAGGCTGCCGAGCTGCAGTGATGTCAGACCTCCAGGGTTTGCTTCATACAAGATGTTTGATTGGGGATGGTTCACCTCATCGGCCCCGCTCCTTTCACACAGTTTCTAATGAGGCTTCTCAGAGTGTTTCAAGTGCTTTTGCAGCTTCTGTCTCGTGGTATGTGCTGCTGTGACATTTCACACGGGGAATCCGGGAACAGAAAGTATAGCTGCCGCTTCAGTGTAGTTCATGGATCTGTGGTTGACGTTGTGTTAATCAGTAAACTCTAAAGGCCGTTGAAATCTTCTCATCACTTTACCAAGAAAAAATCCTTGTTTGTGCGAACTTACTTGGTAAATAAAAACCGATTCTGATTCTGATCTCAAACTGGAGGGATTAAAGCCTGTGCATTAAACGGCTCCAGTTATCACGTTTTCTCTTCACAGACGTTTCATTTTGGTATCGACATATCTGTACATTAGATTCTCAAACTCACCTGTACTAAAGAAAAAAATGGAAAAATGTTTTTTAAAAGATTCAAGCTCATTGAATTATCTTTTTTATTATTGTTTTGTGTTGGATTTAGTTTTTTTGCTGTGTAAAATACTGACATAGATTATGATGTAAAAGCAAACCTTGAAAGTAAAGATTTTGTTTTCAATATTTGCCATTTGACGTGTGTCCTTGTTTCCACGAATCAGACACGGACCTTTCACAGGACGACACGTCTGACCCTGTATTAAGTACAGATTAGAGGTCCACGTCGTTGAGCCCTCCTGATTGGCTGATGTTGTCATGTGACCCACTCTCTCCTCCCACAGTCTTACCCAAGCAGAATGGAAGGGTTGCCATAGTGACGGGGGGAACCCGAGGAATGGGTTATGAGGCCGCGAGGCACCTGGCAGGCCTCGGCATGCATGTTGTCATAGGTAGGCTACCGTCCAATCACACGCCTCGAGCCAGCTGCATATTTTAACTCTTTATTTCAGAGTACCAACTGGTGCTGCCCTCTTTTCTTGTGGAGCTTTAGAGGACCTGTTGAACATGTTGTCTTCGTACGGACTCCTTATTTAAATGTTTCACGTCCTCGAGGCTGGTGCACATTGTGCTTTACTCTAAACACCTAGACGTGTGAAAGCCACCCTACACTGTCAGTTGGGCTTTTTTGTCATCAAACTGTTGAATATATATATATATATATATATATATATATACAATAGTTAAAAAAAATATATATTTAATATTTATATATAGATATATATATAGAATTTCTTTAAATATAAATATATGTATTTATATTATTTAAAATATATATATATAGAATAGAATTTCTTTAAATATTAATATATGTATTTATATTATTTAAAATATATATATATATATATATATATACATCTAGATTATTGTATATATAATATAGATTTTTTTAATATATATAATTCTAAATGAATATATATATAACAATTTATATAGATGTTTTAATTTGATATTATTTTTAAGAATATATAAAACAATTAAAAACCGCCTAGATTGCTCCGTTCTTCGTCATGAGCCCGTGGTCCGGTGGGTTCAGTCGGTTTGGACATCAGGTCTCTGCTCTCCCTCACCTCCAGCTGGAAACGAGAGGGAGGAGGGAGCCGCCGCCGTCAGGAGGATCCAGGAGGAAGGAGTCGAGGGCAGAGGTAAAGATCCATCCGTCTTAGGAGAGACACACGTCCACTCTATTCTACTCAAAACATGGAACCAGACACACAATCTGTCATCTCTGAAGTCTGCCACAATAAGACTGGTTTATTACCACAATAAGACTGGTTTATTACATCAATAAGACTGTTATATTACTACAATAAGACTGGTATATTACCACAATAAGACTGGTATATTACCACAATAAGACTGGTTTATTACCACAATAAGACTGGTTTATTACCACAATAAGACTGGTATATTACATCAATAAGACTGTTATATTACTACAATAAGACTGGTATATTACCACAATAAGACTGGTTTATTACCACAATAAGACTGGTTTATTACCACAATAAGACTGGTTTATTACCACAATAAGACTGGTATATTACATCAATAAGACTGTTATATTACCACAATAAGACTGGTTTATTACCACAATAAGACTGGTTTATTACCACAATAAGACTAGTTTATTACATCAATAAGACTGTTATATTACCACAATAAGACTGTTATATTACTACAATAAGACTAGTATATTACATCAATAAGACTGTTATATTACTACAATAAGACTGGTTTATTACCACAATAAGACTAGTTTATTACATCAATAAGACTGTTATATTACCACAATAAGACTGTTATATTACTACAATAAGACTAGTTTATTACATCAATAAGACTGTTATATTACTACAATAAGACTGTTATATTACTACAATAAGACTAGTTTATTACATCAATAAGACTGTTATATTACTACAATAAGACTGGTTTATTACCACAATAAGACTAGTTTATTACATCAATAAGACTGTTATATTACTACAATAAGACTGGTTTATTACCACAATAAGACTAGTTTATTACATCAATAAGACTGTTATATTACTACAATAAGACTGGTATATTACTACAATAAGACTGGTATATTACCACAATAAGACTGGTTTATTACCACAATAAGACTGGTTTATTACATCAATAAGACTGTTATATTACTACAATAAGACTGGTATATTACTACAATAAGACTAGTTTATTACATCAATAAGACTAGTTTATTACATCAATAAGACTGTTATATTACTACAATAAGACTGGTATATTACCACAATAAGACTGGTTTATTACCACAATAAGACTGGTTTATTACCACAATAAGACTAGTTTATTACATCAATAAGACTGTTATATTACTACAATAAGACTGGTATATTACCACAATAAGACTGTTATATTACTACAATAAGACTGTTATATTACTACAATAAGACTGGTATATTACCACAATAAGACTGGTATATTACCACAATAAGACTGTTATATTACTACAATAAGACTGGTATATTACCACAATAAGACTGGTTTATTACCACAATAAGACTGGTATATTACCACAATAACACTGGTATATTACCACAATAACACTGGTATATTACACATACTCTAAGTACAGTTAGATATGTGATGATCTGTGTGTGCTCCAGTGGAGTTCGTGTTCTTGGACCTGACCTCCCTGCGGTGCGTGAGGCAGTTCTCCCGGAGCTTCCTGGCCCGCGGCCTGCCGCTCCACGTGCTGCTGAACAACGGTAACGCCGCGGTCGCCGCGCCGGGGGCGCCTCCCCTTTCCCACTGCCCCTGAACGCCTCCCTGTGGCCCGCAGCCGGGACCATGATGGTCCCCGAGCGGCGGACGGAGGACGGCTTCGAGTTCCACTTCACGCTCAACTACCTGGGCCACTTCCTGCTCACCAACCTGCTGCTGGACGCGCTGACGCGCTCGGGCCGCCACGGCGCCGCCGCCCGGGTCGTCAACATGTCGTCGGCCACGCACTACGCGGGAGAGCTGCAGCTGGACGACCTGCAGCGCAGGTAAGAGCTCCGGGTCCTGGTCCTGAGGCTGAGGACCTGGTCCTGAGGACCTGGTCCTGGTCCTGAAGGCTGTCCCCCCAGGCGCTGCTACAGCTCCCACGGGGCCTACTCCCAGAGCAAGCTGGCCCTGGTGCTGTTCACCTACCGGCTGCAGCAGCGGCTGGCGGCGGGCGGCGCCGCGGTGACGGTTAACGCCGTGGACCCCGGCATGGTGGACACGGCGCTGTACGACAACCTGTGGAGCCTCGCGCAGGCCATGAAGAGGCCGGTGGCCAAGACGCTGTTCAGGGTACGTGGCCCGGGAGACCGCCTCCTCGGGAGACCGCCTCGGGAGACCGCCTCCTCGGGAGACCGCCTCAGGGAGACCGCCTCCTCGGGAGACCGCCTCCTCGGGAGACCGCCTCCTCGGGAGACCGCCTCCCCGGGAGACCGCCTCCTCGGGAGACCGCCTCCCCGGGAGACCGCCTCCTCGGGAGACCGCCTCCTCGGGAGACCGCCTCCCCGGGAGACCGCCTCCCCGGGAGACCGCCTCCTCGGGAGACCGCCTCGGGGAGACCGCCTCGAGACCGCCTCCCCGGGAGACCGCCTCCTCGGGAGACCGCCTCCTCGGGAGACCGCCTCCCCGGGAGACCGCCTCCTCGGGAGACCGCCTCGGGAGACCGCCTCCCCGGGAGACCGCCTCGGGAGACCGCCTCCTCGGGAGACCGCCTCGGGAGACCGCCTCGGGAGACCGCCTCGGGAGACCGCCTCCTCGGGAGACCGCCTCCTCGGGAGACCGCCTCGGGAGACCGCCTCGGGAGACCGCCTCCTCGGAGACCGCCTCCTCGGGAGACCGCCTCCTCGGGGAGACCGCCTCGGGGAGACCGCCTCGGGAGACCGCCTCCTGTCCTCGGGGAGACCACATGAAGGTTCTCCTGTCTGGGCCTCCCATTGGAGGCAATGGACCGGAGAGGGGCGGGACATGAAACTACACGATACTTCTTCCTCCTGTTCTTCCTGTTCTTCCTCCTGTTCTTCTTGTTCTTCCTCCTGTTCTTCCTATTCTTCCTCCTGTTCTTCCTGTTCTTCCTCCTGTTCTTCCTCCTGTTCTTCTTGTTCTTCTTGTTGTCCTACCTGTTGCTCTTCTTCTTCCTTTTCTTCTTGTTCTTCCTGTTCTTCCTCCTGTCCTCCCTGTTCTTCCCTCTTCTTCCTGTTCTTCTTGTTGTCCTACCTGTTGCTCTTCTTCTTCCTCTTCTTCTTGTTCCTCCTGTTCTTCTTCCTGTTCCTCCTGTTCTTCTTCCTGTTCTTCCTGTTCTTCTTCCTGTTCTTCCTGTTCCTCCCTGTTTTTCCTGTTCTTCCTCCTGTTCTTCTTCCTGTCCCCCCTGTTCTTCCTGTTCTTCTTGAACTGGACCTGTTCTTCTTCCTGTTCTTCTTCCTTTTCTTCTTCCTGTTCTTCCTCCTGTTCTTCCTCCTGTTCTTCCTGTTCTTCCTATTCTTCCTCCTGTTCTTCCTGTCCTCCCTGTTCTTCTTCCTGTTCTTCCTCCTGTTCTTCTTCCTGTTCTTCCTGTTCTTCTTCCCGTTCATCCTGTTCTTCCTCCTGTCCTCCCTGTTCTTCCTCCTGTTCTTCCTGTCCTCCCTGTTCTTCCTCCTGTTCTTCCTGTTCTTCCTCCTGTTCTTCCTGTCCTCCCTGTTCCTCCTGTTCTTCTTCTTCCTGTCCTCCCTGTTCCTCCTGTTCTTCTTCTTCCTGTCCTCCCTGTTCCTCCTGTTCTTCTTCCTGTCCTCCCTGTTCCTCCTGTTCTTCTTCCTGTCCTCCCTGTTCCTCCTGTTCTTCTTCCTGTCCTCCTTGTTCTTCCTCCTGTTCTTCTTCTTCCTGTCCTCCCTGTTCCTCCTGTTCGTCTTCCTGTCTTCCCTGTTCCTCCTGTTCTTCTTCCTGTCCTCCCTGTTCCTCCTGTTCTTCTTCCTGTCCTCCCTGTTCTTCCTCCTGTTCCTCCCTGTTTTTCCTGTTCTTCCTCCTGTTCTTCCTGTCCTCCCTGTTCCTCCTGTTCTTCTTCCTGTCCTCCCTGTTCCTCCTGTTCTTCTTCCTGTCCTCCCTGTTCTTCCTGTTCTTCCTCCTGTTCTTCTTCCTGTCCTCCCTGTTCCTCCTGTTCTTCTTCCTGTCCTCCCTGTTCTTCCTGTTCTTCCTCCTGTTCTTCTTCCTGTTCCTCCCTGTTCCTCCTGTTCTTCCTCCTGTTCTTCTTCCTGTTCCTCCCTGTTCCTCCTGTTCTTCTTCCTGTCCTCCCTGTTCTTCCTGTTCTTCCTCCTGTTCTTCTTCCTGTCCTCCCTGTTCCTCCTGTTCTTCTTCCTGTCCTCCCTGTTCTTCCTCCTGTTCCTCCCTGTTTTTCCTGTTCTTCCTCCTGTTCTTCCTGTCCTCCCTGTTCCTCCTGTTCTTCTTCCTGTCCTCCCTGTTCTTCCTGTTCTTCCTCCTGTTCTTCTTGAACTGGACCAGTTGGTCCCTCATTGGGCGTGGGTTGACTGGTGCTGTTCCCTCAGACTCCAGCAGAGGGCGCCTCCATCTCGGTGTTTGCGGCGGCGGCCCCCGGCCTGGAGGGGGTGGGGGGGCTCTACCTGTACAACGGGCTGCAGGTGAAGTCCTCCAGCAGCTCCTACGACCCCGAGCTGCAGGCCCGGCTGTGGAGGAGGAGCTGTGAGCTGGTGGGCCTGCAGGGGTAGGACCCCCTGGACCGCCTGGACCCCCTGGACCACCTGGACCACTTAGACCTCCTGGACCCCCTGGACCGCCTGGACCCCCTGGACCACCTGGACCACCTGGACCACTTAGACCTCCTGGACCACCTGGACCGCCTGGACCACCTAAACTTCCTGGACCATCTGGACCCCCTGGACCAGCACCCACAGCATCATGGAGGTTCTTTTAGGATCCAGGCGAAATGCAATAAAAGATGACCTACAACCAAAGTGCATTGTGGGGGACCGGCTGCTCCTGTCAGGACCTTCAGAGCGCCGTGGCCTCCTGTGACCCCTGAAGGCCACGCGCTCCTGCTTTACTCGCCTTACTAACCCGTGATGCCACACATGGACGCGTTGCTCCCTGAACACACGAGACCCGAGGCCCAACGGCGATGAAGACGTCTCTCCACTAGATGGCGCCAGGCGCTACGCGCCGGCCCTTTAAGTGGATTCAATTTCAGGGTTTGTCTAAATGTTTTTATAATGAAGCTATGAGTGTGTTTTATGAAGGACTCGATTTGATCGCTTATTGATCGGCTAATGATAGGTCAATGATTGGCTAATGATTGACTAATGATCGGTTATTGATCAACTAATGATCAGTTATTGATCAGTTAATGATCGACTAATGATCGGTTATTGATCAACTAATGATCAGTTATTGATCAGTTAATGATTGGCTAATGATCGGCTAATGATCGGTTATTGATTAGCATATCGGTTAATGATTGGCTAATGATCGGTTATTGATTAGTTATTGATCGACTAATGATCCTTTGATGATTGGTTATTGATCAGTTAATGATCGTCTGTGTACGGTTCAGTGTTTCCTAATCAAAGTTATTACATCATAGTTTACCACGACTGAATTTTGCCCTTTTCCAGATTGTATTAATTTAATTGAAGCGACATGTTTACGTGTATAATATGAAGAGATTATGAAATACCTCTTAATATGTTAATAAACTAACACATTGCTTTGTATCAATTCATTTGTATTTTATATACAATATTATTTTTTTATCAGTGTTTCCTGATGCGATGTGAGGTCAAAGGTCATGGATACGTGTACAGACTGCTACAGGGACATCTAGGGGGTCAAAGGACACGTGTACAGACTGCTACAGGGACATCTACGGGGTCAAAGGTCATGGATACGTGTACAGACTGCTACAGGGACATCTAGGGGTCAAAGGTCATGGATACGTGTACAGACTGCTACAGGGACATCTAGGGGTCAAAGGTCATGGATACGTGTACAGACTGCTACAGAGACATCTAGGGGGTCAAAGGTCATGGATAGGTGTACAGACTGCTACAGGGACATCTAGGGGGTCAAAGGACACGTGTACAGACTGCTACAGGGACATGTAGGGGGTCAAAGGTCATGGATATGTGTACAGACTGCTACAGGGACATGTAGGGGGTCAAAGGTCACGTGTACAGGCTGCTACAGGGACATGTAGGGGGTCAAAGGTCACGTGTACAGGCTGCTACAGGGACATGTAGGGGGTCAAAGGTCACGTGTACAGGCTGCTCCAGGGACATGTAGGGGGTCAAAGGTCACGTGTACAGGCTGCTACAGGGACATGTAGGGGGTCAAAGGTCACGTGTACAGGCTGCTCCAGGGACATGTAGGGGGTCAAAGGTCACGTGTACAGGCTGCTCCAGGGACATGTAGGGGGTCAAAGGTCACGTGTACAGGCTGCTGCGGGGCCTCTTCAGGCGAGTCAGACGCCTCCATGTGCAGCGGTCACTTTATTTCAGAAGCGTAACGGGGACTCAAGTCTCACATTAAAGATCAAAGCCGTTTGTTCAGATGAGAAACCAAAGGATCCATTACTCAAAGCTTCTTTATGTAGTTACAGCCCCATTGACACAGGATACATCCCATAATACTCTCCACAGCTCAGTGTATGCGGTCCAGTCTGGTTTTACACACGGTAAACACTAGTGGATCCACCGGCCCCGACCCCCATAAAGACCCCGGCCCCATATTAAGACCCTGGGTCCGAAACCTGTGTGACCCACATTAAGACCCCGTGACCCACATTAAGACCCCGAACCCGGGCCCTGACCCCGTGACCCACATTAAGACCCCGTGACCCACATTAAGACCCCGAACCCGGGCCCTGACCCCGTGACCCACATTAAGACCCCGTGACCCACATTAAGACCCCGAACCCGGGCCCTGACCCCGTGACCCACATTAAGACCCCGTGACCCACATTAAGACCCTGTGACCCACATTAAGACCCCGTGACCCACATTAAGACCCCGTGACCCACATTAAGACCCCGTGACCCACATTAAGACCCCGGGCCCTGACCCCGTGACCCAGCAGCCTCTTCAAGGCTCGATGATTACTTGAAATACAACGTTCACATTTTGAGACGCTGAACCTCCTGAAGGCGACGAGTCCAGCTGCTGCTCCCTGTGAACCGGTCCGCTGTGGGCCTCACCCAAAGAAGTGGGTCTTGGGCCTGGACTTAAAGGACCCGGACCCGGACCCGGACCCGGACCCAGACCCGGACCCAGACCCCTCCTCCGTCTCCCGGTGCGTGGCGCTGTGGACGATCTGCGACGTCCTCAAGCGCAGCCGGTGCAGTTTGGGCCTCATCCTGCCGAGCGAGGACTTCCTCCTGACCGCGGCGGCTCTGGGCCGGGCCTCCCCGGCGGCGCCGTCGGGGTGGAGCAGCCTGAGGGGCTTCAGGTTGGCCTGGAGAACCTTGGAGAACCTCCAGCGGCCTCCGGCCCCGCGGCCCGCGTCCTCGCAGCCGGCCCTCTCGTACGCCCCGATGATGTCCAGCAGGTCCACGCTCACGCCGTCCGCCAGGTACTGGCAGGCCTTCCTCCCGCTGTAGTCCCTGGCCTCCACGTCGGCGCCGTAGGCCCCCACCAGCAGCTTCACCACCTCCATGTGGTCGTGCATGGCGGCGACGTGCAGCGGCGTGTAGCCCGCGTTGGACCGCACGTCCACGCCCGCGGGGACGCCGTGCCGCTTGGCGAAGTCCACGAGCAGCGCCATCAGCTCGGGCTCGCCCCGCTTGGCCGCCCAGTGCAGGCAGGTGAAGCCGGTCACGAAGTCCTTCCTGGGCACCAGGCCGGGGTCGGCGGCGAGGAGCGGGTACAGGTCGGCCCAGGCGCCGGAGGAGGCGCACATCATCCACTCGTGTTCCAGCGGGTCCAGAGCCACCGAGGTCCGGTCCTCGTCCGGGTTGGAGGAGGCCAGGGAGGCCGAGTCGCCGTCACCCCGGGACAGGTACGCAGAGTTACGCAGCATGCTGCGCCTCAGCTGGGGAGCATGCTGCGCCTCAGCTGGGGGGAGCCGCTGAGCCTCATCTGGGGGGAGCCGCTGAGCCTCATCTGGGGGGAGTGCTTACTCCGTCCTTCGGGACTGCCGGGCCCTTCGCCGTCCGACTGCCCGTCGTCCCCCGGCTGCGTGGAGGGAGCTCCTCTCCCGGTTCCCGCCGAGTCCCTGAACGCCACGCCGACGTGTCCCGGCTCGTCCGGGGCTCCCGGTGAACGAGACTCAACCGGCCGGTCTCTGGGGTGGAGGCCGCCGCCGCCCGCCCGTCCCGTAGAACCGGTTTGGACAGGCCCCGGCAGGACGAGCACGGATCCCTCAGCGGGGCGCGGCGGCGTGGTGTCGGGGACCTGCTGGGCGACGCGCTCCTTCTTGGACTTCTTTTCCCTCCTGGAGCTGCCTCGGTTGCCCATGTCCCCCACGTGGTCCTCCTCCTCCTCCTCCTCCTCCTCCTCCGCCGAGACGCGCTCACTCCCGCCTGCTGCCCGCTGCGCACTGACATGCGGAACTCTCGCCTGGCTGTCATTTCCGTAACCTGAGCCAGGTGAGGCGCGAGGCCGGGCCGCGTCACAGCTGCGCGACCCCGCGGGAAGGCGGTGATGGAGTCCCTCTTGAAGGACCACCGGGACGGGCTCGCTCTCCGCGTGAACGCGCGCGTCCCGCCGCTCCGTCTCGGGGCCGCGGAACTTCTTCTTCAGTCGGACAAACTTCCCGTCGCTCTCGGTCTTCACAAACGCGACGTTGTCAACGTATGTTTTGAACTCCCGGCGCAGAGCGGCTCTCCGCTCCGGCTCCTCCGGGAACGAGTCCCTAAAATGATCCATGAAATCCGCGTTCTTCACTTTGCCGCCTCTCGCCTTCAGAAAGTCCAGAACGGCGTCCTGCGTGCACTCGGCCGCCATGGCCCCTCCCGGTGGTCCCGGTGGTCCCGGTGGTCCCGGTGGTCCCGGTGGTCCCGGTGGTCCCGGTGGTCCCGGTGGTCCCGGTGGTCCCGGTGGTCCCGGTGGTCCCGGCCGTGGAGCGGCGGACTGAGCGGACTGAGCGGAGCCGCGAGCCGACACGCGCGCGCCGAGCCGTGACGCGGACCCGTCATCGCTTTTCACTGCGTTGGATTTCTAGCGTTCCCGCCTCCTAGCAACGGAGTGTCGGAAACCGACACGCGCGGACCGTACCATTACTTTTCTACGAGGGGGGGGGGAGTAATATTTCAATCCTGTGGTTAAAACCCGTTAAAAACGTTATTTGTGTTTCTATGAGATGCTAAACATACTTTTATAAAGTTCCCTTTCCAACGGGATTGTGTTAGAGATTAGATAATAATATTCTCACGTGTTGCTTACCCTTCTGGACCCCCCCCCAGGTGTGCCGGAGCGAGCTGCTGGAACTAGTCCGCTGAGTGGACGTGTCATTAGGAACAAGGACACGCATTGTACGTGAGAATGAGTCACGTGGGACATGAACTGGGACATGAACTGGAACATTAACTGGTTGCTGTGGCTCAACAGGACTGAACACATCCGCCAGGTAGATTATTAACGCGTCACCAGATCACAGGAAGTATGCTAATCCAGAGCTCCCTGATTGGTCATCTCAGCGGTTCACTGTCACGTGTTATTTGCGTGTATGTCACGTGTTCCAGGTGGACGGGCTGTAAATTAATGTACTTTCTGCACTGGTTTTGTAATCACAACAACAAATACCAACATGGGATTGATAGACAATGACAGTAACCCCTCTTATCACCAGCTGAGCCTCCAGTGTGTGACCCCTGACCCCTGACCCCTGACCTCTGACCTCTGCTGCGCTCAGGTCGTCTGGGGGGGCAGCCTCTCAACCTGTTGGCCTGATGGGACGCTGGTGAACGTTATGAACCATTAGTGGGTCAACCTGACTGCTGGGGCCCACATGACCAGCACCAGCACTTTGATCCTTACTGGATCACAACCATTCAATCAGGATTTGGGGGGATACATTTTTCGATTTAAACGTCCATGTTGTGATTCCTGCTGAAATAAGACTCAGCATCTGGATCTCCCCCTGGTGGTTGGGTTAGGGAGCCCTCGATCTGAGGCAGCAGAGCGTGTGTTATAAACATCAATACATCACTTTTACTTTAATCGTGGGAAGACAAACCCATCATCGCAATGAAGAACTTTAAAGAGTGAACATAAATGAGCTGGCGTGGTGCGAGAGAAAGATATTCTGATATTCACTCATCTTTATCCGCTTTATTTGAGGAGAATAGAAAATCACAGGAGCACCAGGCGGCGGGTCACTGTGCCGCTCGCTTCAGAGACTTGAGGGCGGGAAGGATGTCGCCCAGGAGGCTCACTCCTGGAACACACGGCAGACCGAACACACGGCATGTGACACGTGACACGTGACACGTGACACGTGACACGTGACATGTACACAGGCAGTAGGACGTCTCCTGATGGAACCTACTGCCTATCTTTAGAGGGCTGCTTCACTATCTTGCATCTCATTCTTACTAAATAATAGTCCTCTCTGTGCATGTTGTCGATTTGCGTTTCTACATGCGTGTTGTGGTTTCACGTGTACCTAGCGTGTGGAGGATCTCCGTGACGAGGCCGTGGAAAGCTGGGAAGAACTCGTCATGCTGCTGCACCTTGACGATGATGCTGGAACAGAGGAGTTGGTGGACCGTCATCCAGAGAACGTCTCGAAGCACCATAGATACACACACACACATATATGTATATGAATACATATATACATATATATGTGTATGAATACATATATCTATGGACCACGTGTGGATGACCACCTGTCAATGTCGGCGTCTGCCAGCAGATGCTGGACCCCAGCAGGCGTCTGGCTGGAGGCCACCAGCCGGGCCACCTGCTCCACCACCTGGGCGGGGGGGACCCTGCGGTCTGACACAGCACAGACAGCGGGTCAGTCGGTCAGTCGGTCGGGTCGGTCCGGACCCACGGGCTGCAGGGGTCAGGGCGCAGGTACCTAGCTGCAGCACGTCCCTCAGGTCCCTCAGGGCGCTGCTCAGCACGCCCAGCCGGCCGTACACCTCGTTCATCCGGGGGAACACTCCGGCCAGCGAGGCCACGTCAAACAGCTTCTGGAAGTGAGACACCATGGAGCCCAGAGCGTGGCGGGTGGGGCTCCTGAGCACCTGGAGGACACAGCAGAGAGGCCCAGTTAGAGGTCCAGTTAGAGGCCTCAGAGGCCCAGTTAGAGGCCTCAGAGGTCCAGTTAGAGGCCTCAGAGGCCCAGTTAGAGGCCTCAGAGGTCCAGTTAGAGGCCTCAGAGGCCCAGTTAGAGGCCTCAGAGGCCCAGTTAGAGGCCTCAGAGGCCCAGTTAGAGGCCTCAGAGGTCCAGTTAGAGGCCTCAGAGGCCCAGTTAGAGGCCTCAGAGGTCCAGTTAGAGGCCCTCAGAGGTCCAGTTAGAGGCCCTCAGAGGTCCAGTTAGAGGCCTCAGAGGTCCAGTTAGAGGCCCTCAGAGGTCCAGTTAGAGGCCTCAGAGGCCCCCAGAGGGGGAGGAGGAGCCATCTGGTGGTGCAGCACCCCTCCAGCGGTCCCCACCGTGTCGTCCTCAGCGGCGGCGCCCTCCAGCAGGTCCTCCACCAGCAGCAGCAGGTCCTCCACCCTCACAGCCTCCGGCGCCGCGCGGCCGCCCGGCTGCCGGGGCGCCAGCCGGACGCTCAGCTTCTGGAGAGCGTTGTGCAGGTCCTACACACAGGGCGGAGTCAGACACATGGGGGCGCTGCTGCTGCTCTGGCTCACCTGCAGCAGGCGGAGCTGCTGGGCCCACAGCTCCAGCGTGGGGAGGAGGCGCTGACCCGGGGAGGAGGGGCTCAGTGGGAGGAGGCGCAGCGGAGCGCTGGGATCGGTCACAACCGCCCTGATGTCCGTCAGCAGCTGGACCCAGGACAAGAGGCGGAGGTTAGGCGAGGAGGAGGAGGAGGAGGAGAAGCGTCAGCCGTGTGGACCAGAGCCGGCTCACCTGGTGGTGGTGGGCACACGGGCCGGGCCCCCCGGGGGCCTCAGGAGGGGGGGCCGCCGCTGGCCGTCTGCAAACAGGCCTGAGATGAGGTCCATGGCGGGGAGCTCTCCGTTAGGACTCCGACCCGAAGGCCAGTGCCCTCGGTTCACGTCCGACCAGCAGACAGACATACATGACCGTATTTGGAGGAGGGGGGCGGAGCTAGTGAAACGCCCGCCTCAGACCGCCGCGGCCAGGCTGAACTCACCGGGCCTCCTGCTGCAGGCGCCGCTCTTCTTCTTTGGTGGTGAAGTAGAGTTTCCTCTGGA
Organism: Liparis tanakae; assembly: GCA_036178185.1. Taxonomy (NCBI): domain Eukaryota; kingdom Metazoa; phylum Chordata; class Actinopteri; order Perciformes; family Liparidae; genus Liparis; species Liparis tanakae. Next base: position 9,554,063 of record CM070103.1, on the reverse strand, counting down.
GCTGCGCCGCTTCCTCCCGCTGGAGACACAGCTGCTGCTCCAGAGCCCGGCTCTGGTTCTGGAGACGACACGCGCTCCTCCGTCAGTAAGGACCCCCGCCCCCCCGGCGGCGCATCTGCCGTCGTCCCTCCGGTCCTGCTGCAGCCGCTGCGTGTGGCTGTGCTGCCGGGCCTCCAGGTCCTGGACTCTGGTCCTCAGCGGGCCCAGCAGCCCCTCCAGCCCGCGGGCCTCCGCCCTGGAGAACCACGAGGCTGCGGGTCGGTTCCTCCACGAGGCCGCCTGGCTTCACGGAGCAGGCGGCCTCGTGGAGGAAGAGGTTCTACTGCAGTAACTCACCGTACACACGCATACACACTGTTGATCTGCACTCATTTCAATTACACGACACACACTGTCTATGTATATAGATTTTATATACATTTTATTTTATATTGCTGCATTTACATATATGTTGTATATATACATATATATTTTATTTTATTTTACATTGCTGTGTTTACATATATGTTGTATATATACATATATTTTATTTTACATTGCTGTATTTACATATATGTTGTATATATACATATATATTTTATTTTATATTGCTGTATTTACATATATGTTGTATATATACATATATTTTATTTTATATTGCTGTGTTTACATATATGTTGTATATATACATATATATTTTATTTTATATTGCTGTATTTACATATGTTGTATATATACATATATATTTTATTTTACATTGCTGTATATACATATGTTGTATATATACATATATATTTTATTTTATATTGCTGTATTTACATATATGTTGTATATATACATATATATTTTATTTTATTTTGTACGCGTGTACCTCAGTGGGACCTTCACATGATTAAAGTTACATAAACAATACAAAGCTTTGTTGCAGGATTCTTGTGCAGAAACTCAGTTTTCAGATCTGTCAAAGTGTAGAATTCAGTATTTAGTGGAAAGTCAAACAGGAAATAATTCATTCTTTGAACGTGAGGAAAATGTCATTCATTAGCCATCGTCTTTGTTCAGACTTAAAACAAGTGTTTGACCTCCAATACACCCAGCTGTCGCTCCAGGGCGTAGAGACTGGATGTGTGGGGGACAGCTGCTCCTCTACATTATTGAGACACCGCCGTCCTCGGTTCACCTGTCAACGCTCCAGGAGCACACAGACGCTCTGTGGGGAGTGACAGGTGAACACCTGCTAGAGGACGCTCTGTGGGGAGTGACAGGTGAACACCTGCTAGAGGACGCGACAGGTGAACACGACAGGTGAACACCTGCTAGAGGACGCTCTGTGGGGAGTGACAGGTGAACACCTGCTAGAGGACGCTCTGTGGGGAGTGACAGGTGAACACCTGCTAGAGGACGCTCTGTGGGGAGTGACAGGTGAACACCTGCTAGAGGACGCTCTGTGGGGAGTGACAGGTGAACACCTGCTAGAGGAGACGGTGTCTGGTTACCAGAAGCAGATGAAACGTGTTCAACCAGCTGAGGTCAGAACAGCGTCACCCCGTGTGGACCAATGGGCTGTCAGGACCTTCCAGGACGTAAAACAGGATGTCCACAACCAAACATGATGTCTCTCATTCATGTATTTTTTGTGACTTATTTGTATTTATTTATTTCTTACCTTGTAATTTTGTTTAGTTTGGAGGACCCAGCAATATGAGCTTTTCATTGTACAAATAACTTGTTATATGTGCACATGACATTCAAATATCTTGAATCTTGAATGTATACATTGAGATTACACAACAATTTGATTAAAAGAATAAATATTGAGATAAATGTTTATTCTTTTAATCAAACTGTGTAAATTAACATATTAAACACATTTCCATGACTTTTTAAATTTATTTTACACTGCAGTCATTGTCACCAGTATTATATTTGCACATATGTTATGTGTGTGTGTGTGTATATATATATATATATATATATATATATATTATTTTTATATTTCCCTTTGTGCACAGTCACTGTTTGTTTCTTATATGTATATTTTATTATTGTGTGTTTAGTTTATTGGTGCTACTGTAGCAACAAATTTCCCCTTGGGGATTAATAAAGTATATTTCTATCTATCTTTTCCAAAACGTTTGGGATTTAATTTTTAAGGACTTTCCAGGCCTGTGAATAACCATTTTTAAATTCCATGCCCTGCAGGTTTTGCATGGCGTAAGAACCCCGTTACAACAGATGAATACGTAACGTCTCCTTCGTGGTGGTGCTGACGTACTTGAGCTGGTTGTTGCTCTTGACGAGCTCCTGGATGAGCGCCTGTCTTCTCTCCGAGTCGCCGAGCATCGTCCTCAGGGTGGTCCGGATCTCCCCGGCCGACTTCTTGTCCAGCAGAACCAGATCTAAGGAGCACGAGTCTCGTGAGGAACATCCGAGCATCTTCTAACTCCTCCAAACAAATGTCACAAGTTTGAGTTCCAAACGCTCGTGAGCATCGTAACGTCATCAGGACAGAAGTATGAACACGCCCCTAAACGAGAGGTTTCATAGTCAGAACCAGAGCAGCAGCCTGAACCCGGACCTCCTTCAAATCAGATGAGTGAACTGGAACAGAGGAATGGACTCGTACCTGGAATATTCTTATTCTCTACAGGATCTGCAAACTGCACGGGCCTGAACCCTCGCTGCTGCAGCAGCGTGTTCACGGCGTCCCATTCCACCTGCTCCTGCTGGAACACACACCGTCACTAAGCCCACACGCACACACGCACACACACGCACACGCACACGCATGCACACACGCACACGCACACACACACACACACCCGAGCCCCGGAGTCACCTGCAGCTGCCTGCTGGTCCACAGGTAGACAAACGTCTTATTGCTGGAGCGGCTGTGCGCCTCCATTGGGACGTGAGCTCTGAGCCTCCTGTCGACCCACCAGGGCTCAGGTGTCCGTTGCTCATTGTGAACATGATCACGTGACGCTGCTCACGTGACTCACCTGGGCCGTCGTCACGTGGCTCACCTGGGCCGTCGTCACGTGGCTCACCTGGGCCGTCGTCACGTGGCTCACCTGGGCCATCCCTCCTGCAGGAGACGGGACAGAATGCACCAGGTCACAACATCATAGTATACAGCTTATTACCACATGATTATAATAACCGGATTTAAAACAAGTCATGTTGAGCAAACAACAAACAGCTACTGTTTAGAAAAGAATAGCATGCAGGAAGTATTCTGGTATATTCATAAGTAGCTTAGCCGGAGACTTTTATCTCATAAAAGGACATTTTTAACCAGCTATAATTGAGTTTCTCCACAAACGGCCCGTGAATATCAGTCGTACTAATGTTACGTTGCTTAGATACAGCGTACGCTAACGCTACGCACACACAAGACAGCGTAACGTCAACGTAGATGACGTACGGCAGTAGTGACGTAGCTAGCTCCGTTAGCGCCTGTAGCTAACACAGCAGCGTCTCCGCCTGACGTTAGCGGTGTCTCCGTGAAGGTACCGGCAGGCCGTAGACTACGCGGTGAGGTACACCGTGTTGGAGTTGCCGTTACCGGGTAGCGCGCTCTCTGGCAACGGGCGTGACGGGGGAGCCACTTCCGCCATCTTTCCGCGCTCATTCAAACCAACGCGCTGTGACGACGCCGAACGTAGCCGATGGGATGTGACGTAGCCAACGTAGTCCCGCCTTTTTGCGCTGTGATTGGCTGGTGCTCCTGCGTTGTGATTGGCTAGTGCTTCTGCAAAAACAACCGCATCTCCCGAACTCTTATGGGAAATTTAGATATTCTCGAACACAAATTAGTTGTACATCCTTCCATTTGAGCCAAATAGTTAATGTTAAATGACGTCATTTTTAATCCAGTTGTCAGACAATAAAAACTTTGTTTGTAGACAATGTCCTCGCTATTACAAATGTGATTTGCTGTGCCGCTGCCCTGTTGAGACTCCGCCCACTCCTCCTCTCTGCCTCCATCTCCTGATGGATGGTGGAGGTCTCCAATCTCTCCATGGTGGAATATGCCTAAATATGAACTATTGATAAACTCTGTCAGATTCCTTGAAAGTATTTTAACTCTAAATCTGTCTTCTGGTCACATGACATCTATTGTTCTGTCCATCCTGGAGAGGGATCCTCCTCTGTTCTCTCCTGAAGAGTTCTTCCTTTTTTCCCCTTGAAGGGTTATTTGGGAGTTTTTCCTGATTCGATGTAAGGTCAGAGGTCAAAGGTCAGGGATGTCTATGTGTACAGATTGTAAAGCACTCTGAGACACATTTGTGATTTGTGAAACTGGGCTATACAAATAAACTGAATTGAATTGAATTGAATTGAATGTGATTTGGATGTGGTGAGAAAGGAGAGCAAGCCGGCAGCATCTGCTCATAAAAGTGTGACTGTGATTCTACTAATATTATAATCACACAATACAATAATGTACGGCTCTAATTTAGGATAACACGCATGAGTCAAATCACGTTGTTCATCCGTTCTGACGTGTGGCCGGTACCGGCCCGCGACCCGGGAGTTAGAGAGCTCCGGTGAGACTTACTTTGACTTGTAAATCACATCCTTTAACCTCTTTAAAGCTAATTCCAATTTTTTGACGCAGTGTACGCAAATCGTCTGGAATGATTTACCTGTGTCACTAATCCTCTGAGATGATTTACCTGTGGTACCTGTCACTGGACGACCTCAGACAGATGACCAGGAGGCTGCTGCCGGTGCAAGATGAGCGGCAGAGACCTGTGCTGTGAGTCACACGCGTTTTAATATATCCATTGTTTTTTTAAGACTTTATTTAAACGTGTTACTTTATTTAATCATGTTACTTTATTTAATCGTGTTACTTTATTTAATAACTTTACTTTATTTAATTATGTTACTTTATTTAATCATGTCACTTTATTTAATAATTGTACTTTATTTAAACATTTTACTTTATTTAATAATGTTATTATATTTAATCATGTTACTTTATTCAAACATTTTACTTTATTTGATATTTTTCCTTATTTAAACATTTTACTTTATTTAATAATGTTACTATATTTAATCATGTTACTTTATTTAATAATTGTACTTTATTTAATCATGTTACATTATTTAATAGATCTACTTTATTTAATCGTGTTACTTTATTTAATTGTGCTACTTTATTTAATGATGTTACTTTATTTAATCATGTTACTTTATTGAATCATGTTACTTTATTTAATCATTTTACTTTATTTAATAATTGTACTTTATTTAAACATTTTACTTTATTTAATAATGTTATTATATTTAATCATGTTACTTTATTCAAACATTTTACTTTATTTGATATTTTTCCTTATTTAAACATTTTACTTTATTTAATAATGTTACTATATTTAATCATGTTACTTTATTTAATAATTTTACTTTATTTAATCATGTTATATTATTTAATAATTCTACTTTATATTTTACTTTATTTAATCGTTTACCTTATTTAATCATGTTATTTTATTTAATCATGTTAACTTATTTAATCGTGTTACTTTATTTAATCGTGTTACTTTATTTAATTGTGCTACTTTATTTAATTGTATTAGTGTTAAATCATGTTACTTTATTTAATCGCGTTAGTGTGTTTAATCATGTTACTTTATTTAATAATTTTACTTTATTTAATCATGTTACATTATTTAATAATTCTACTTTATATTTTACTTTATTTAATCGTTTACCTTATTTAATCGTGTTATTTCATTTAATCATGTTACCTTATTTAATCGTGTTACTTTATTTAATTGTGCTACTTTATTTAATTGTATTAGTGTGTTTAATCGTGTTACTTTATTTAATCGTGTTAGTGTGTTTAATCATGTTACTTTATTTAATTAAAAGAAGCAACATGTTCATGGTGTTGGTAAATGACATATTTACATGTGTTTACATGTAAATATGTAAATCAGTGTCCCGTGTTATGGACTTTGCATGTGAGCTCTAGAAGTCCTCATGAAGAGTTTCTCTCTTTATTCCGTTTTATTCACACACTTATATATTGATAGTTTTAGATTTAAGACACATTTTAAAAGTTAGTGAAGTAACTTATGTTGTAGATATTGCTGCGTGTGTCAGAAAGCCCAAATAAAGCCTCATGAATGTATTTATATAAGAGAGAGAAACACTATTGATCATAACTAAATGTACAATGGAGCTGAAGTAGTGATAACGTCTCATCCGGCTGCCGTTGCCATGGTTACCATCATGGAAACAAAAGAAGTGTGTGTTGTAACTCATGTTCATGTTTCTGTCGTCTGAAGCTCATTATTATTATTCATGTATGTTCAACAACTAATAACAATGTGTCACATGGACTGACACACACACACACACACACACACACATACACACAGACACGCACACACACAGACAGAGACACACACACACACAGACACACAGACACAGACACACACATACACACATACACACACACACACAGACACGTACACATACAGACAGAGACACACACACACACAGACACATACACACAGAGACACAGACATACACATACACACATACACACACACACACATACACAGACACTCACACACACAGACACATACACACACACACATACATACACAGACACTCACACACACAGACACATACACACACACACATACATACACACACACACAGTGCGTTTACATGCATTCGAATAACTGGCTCAGTCGGACAGAAATCGAATGATCCGTTTCATGTAACACCTTTGTTCGACTGTGTGCGGTCCAACTACGGTCAGATTGACACCCCTGGGTTACTCGATTCGATGCGCTTGATAATCCGACCCTCACGGCATGTAGTGGTGAATTGGACTAGGAACCGAACTTTGCGTCTTTGCCCATGCGCACGCAAGCACAACGAGTATCGCCACAAGCATCGCAACGAGTGTCAGGGCTCTCAAGTGTCACACAGTTCGGTCTTAACTCCCACCACACATCTATTTGTTCACGCTGAAAACAACTCTCGGCTATTTAATGTTTTAATGTGCCGCAGCGACAACCTGTGCTGGCCCCGCCGCTGTCCCCGGGGAAAACAAACACTTCCTGGAGTTGTGCTGTCCGGTGACGCTTATCAGCCAATCAAAAAAGGAAATGTGCTACACAACAGGAGTTGTAGTGAACACAGCGCCACCTGGCGTATCGGAGGCGACATGTTTTCAGCCAATGATTCGAATTACTCACTGCCATGTATACTGGGATAATAGCAGACCCCCCCAAAGATAGCAAAGTCTGACTAAAGCAATATTCGAATTATACCATCATGTAAACGCACTGACAGATATATACACACACACAGACACACAGACACACACACACAGACACACACACACGCACACACAGACACACACACACGCACACACAGACACACGTCTTCTCCGTGAACCCACGTGTGTTGAGGAGGTATGACATCATGCGTAGTTTAAACTCTCTGCTGGTCTTCTGTCTTCAAGGTGTTGTCTCCCTCTGGTGGCTCCTTGCTGGCTCCACAGGTAAGATCCACATCGCGACGCTTCAGTGTTTAAAGAGTCTTAAGGATATATATATATATATATATATATATATATATATATATATATATATATATATATATATATATATATATATATATATCGACGTGTAGCATCCGTTGTGAATGTGCTCAAACTGAGTGACTCAATGCAGCCGGCGAGCGGCCACGCGGCGCAGGTCTTCGTGGGCCTGAAGTGGTTCTGATCTCGTGTCCCAGTCGGCGGTCGTAACGTGGCGCCCAGGGGAACGGCCTCTCAGTCCTCCACCTACAACGACTACGTGCCTTCGAGAGCCATCGACGGGAACACGGACCCCAACCTGTACCACGGCTCCTGCTCACACACCTGGAAGGCGGGCCAGCCGGGCTGGTGGCGGCTGCGCCTGCCCACCGCCCACCGCGTGGCCTCGGTCAGCGTCACCAACCGGCTGACCTCGGTGACCCGCATCAACAACGCCGTCATCCTGGTGGGGGACTCCGCCGAGAACAACGGCAACAACAACCCCAGGTGAGCCGGCTCCACCACGCCGGAGCACACAGAACATCACGGTTCTGAAAGGTCCTTTAAAAGGCTTTGTGGTTCTTCTAAAAAACGTCACCTACTGAAGAACCATGTATATGGTTCCTTGAGACACCTTTATAGGTTCTTTAAAGAACTCTTCAAATAAATGGTTCTTTATAGAAGCCTGGTTTGAATGGTTCTTAGAGGCACCAAACATGGTGCCTTAAAGAACCACGTTTAAAGGTTCTAGGTGGGACCAAAAATGGTGCCTTAAAGAACCATGTTTAAAGGTTCTTATAAGGACTCTTTCAGGAAATGGTTCTTTAAAGAAGCCTGGTTTGAAAGGTTCTAAAGAACCAAGTTAAAAGGTTCTAGGAGGGACCAAAAATGGTGCCTTAAAGAACCATGTTTAAAGGTTCTTTGAAGAACTCTTTAAGGAAATGGTTCTTTAAAGAACCCTGGTTTGAAAGCTTATTTGAGACACCAGAAATGGTGCCTTAAAGAACCACGTTTAAAGGTTCTTTGAAGAACTTTTTAAGGAAATGGTTCTTTAAAGAACCCTGGTTTGAAAGGTTTACTCTGACATCGCTCTGAAGAACCATATCTGGTTCCAGATGGCAGCTGCATGGTTCTGTGCGTGTTTCTGACCGTGTGATGCGTCACACTGACCAGCAGGCGCTTCCTCAGCGGACGCACCTGGAGACAGGTGTAGCGCCTCAGACAGGCTCCTTGGTGTGAATCGGCGGATAGGCCCCTCCCACCTCACGGGGCCGTCTGGACCCTGTGAAGGAGTCTCTGGGCCTTGACCTCCAACACGTGTCGAGGTCGGCCGGTCCGCCGGTCCCTTGGCGCACCGACCCTGAACCAGAAGTCTCTTCCCTCTCTCGGCCAGGTGTGCCGTCATCCCGTCCATCGCGGCCGGCGCCACCAGAACCTTCTCCTGTGGGGGGATGGTGGGCCACTTGGTCAACTTGTACCAAACTAAACCCGGAGCTTACCTGTCCCTGTGTGAGGTGCAGGTGGAAGCAGGTACTCCGTCAGCGTGGTGGTGTACAATGATACCGATGTAGAACACCTCTCCCAGGTCAGAGCGATACAAAGAGCCCTTACGCCCACAGAGCCGACGTTCCCCCACCTGGGCGCCGTGGTGGGGGGTCGGGAGGTGGTGCTGCTGCTGGAGGAGAGGCGGAGCTGGGCGGACGCCCTGTTCTTCTGCAGGGACTTCTACGGGGAGCTGCTCAGCATCCGCAGCGAGCAGGAGCAGAGGGAGGTGGAGGAGGTGCTGAGCTCCGCCTCCTTCCCCCTCACCGCACATGTGTGGGTGGGACTGCGCAGGTAAAGTAAAACATCCGAATCACATCACATGTTAAACTGTGCCAGACGTGTTTATTTGTATTTTATTTGACTCTTCGTGCATTTATTTTGTTCTTCTTAAAATCACGACGTAGTGTGTTTTTCAACTAATGTATGCTTTGAAGCCCCGCCCCCTGCCGCTGTTTATGCATAACGCGTTGAGAGTCCACGCTGCCCCACCCGGCTCTGGGGGTTAAAGGTGAGGTTCCACATGGGAACCTGCTCTTTAAAATCATTAAGTTTGACCCCACAGTGCTTAACCAGTTCACACCTGATGGCGTCCCCTTCAGGTACCTGATGGCGCCCCCTTCAGGTACCTGATGGCGCCCATTTCAGGTACCTGATGGCGCCCCCTTCAGGTACCTGATGGCGCCCCCTTCAGCTACCTGATGGCGCGCCCTTCAGGTATCTGATGGCGCCCCCTTCAGGTACCTGATGGCTCCCCCTTCAGGTACCTGATGGCGCCCCCTTCAGGTACCTGATGGCGCCCCCTTCAGGTACCTGATGGCGCCCCCTTCAGGTACCTGATGGCGCCTCTTTCAGGTACCTGATGGCGCGCCCTTCAGGTACCTGATGGCGCCCCCTTCAGGTACCTGATGGCGCCTCCTTCAGGTACCTGATGGCGCCCCCTTCAGGTACCTGATGGCGCCCCCTTCAGGTATCTGATGGCGCCCATTTCAGATACCTGATGGCACCCCCTTCAGGTATCTGATGGCGCCCATTTCAGATACCTGATGGCGCCCCCTTCAGGTACCTGATGGCGCCCCCTTCAGGTACCTGATGGCGCCCCCTTCAGCTAACTGATGGCGCCCCCTTCAGCTACCTGATGGCGCGCCCTTCAGGTACCTGATGGCGCCCCCTTCAGGTACCTGATGGCGCCCCCTTCAGCTACCTGATGGCGCCCCCTTCAGCTACCTGATGGCGCGCCCTTCAGGTATCTGATGGCGCCCCCTTCAGGTACCTGATGGCTCCCCCTTCAGCTACCTGATGGCGCCCCCTTCAGGTACCTGATGGCGCCCCCTTCAGGTACCTGATGGCGCCCCCTTCAGGTACCTGATGGCGCCCCCTTCAGGTACCTGATGGCGCCCCCTTCAGGTACCTGATGGCGCCCCCTTCAGGTATCTGATGGCGCCCCCTTCAGGTACCTGATGGCGCCCCCTTCAGGTACCTGATGGCGCCTCCTTCAGGTACCTGATGGCGCCCCCTTCAGGTACCTGATGGCGCCCCCTTCAGGTACCTGATGGCGCCCCCTTCAGGTACCTGATGGCGCCCCCTTCAGGTACCTGATGGCGCCTCTTTCAGGTACCTGATGGCGCCCCCTTCAGGTACCTGATGGCGCCTCTTTCAGGTACCTGATGGCGCCCCCTTCAGGTACCTGATGGCGCCTCTTTCAGGTACCTGATGGCGCACCCTTCAGGTACCTGACGGCGCCCCCTTCAGGTACCTGATGGCGCCTCCTTCAGGTACCTGATGGGGGGCTCGTGGTTCTGGATGTCCGGGGCCCCTGTGGACTACAGCCACTGGGAGACGGAGCACACCTGGCAGAGGACCAGTCCCTGTGGCGGAGCCGGAACCGGAGAACACTTCCACTGGAGGGACCTGCCGTGTGGAGAGCACCTGAACTTCATCTGCCTGACAGGTGAGGACTCTCATGTAATAATAATAAGGATAACAACAACAACAATAATAGTAACACTAATAATAATAGTAATAATACTACAGGCCTGATAACAGCTATCAATGGACAGCCTGGTGGACTACACTACCCACAATGCCACAGTGTGGCCAGCGATGAGCTCGATGGTTACATACTCTGTAATGACCAGACCTCTTGTCCACAGACCCCCCTGAAGACCACCGCCGAGTGGACTTCTACAGCAGCAGACACCCTGTGAACCCTGGAGCCCGTCTGTAGCATGTAGCATGACAACTTCATACATGTAGCATGACACAGGTTCATACATGTAGCATGACAACTTCATACATGTAGAATGACACAGGTTCATACATGTAGCATGACAACTTCATACATGTAGCATGACACAGGTTCATACATGTAGCATGACAACTTCATACATGTAGCATGACACAGGTTCATACATGTAGCATGACAACTTCATACAGGTAGCATGACACAGGTTCATACATGTAGCATGACACTAGTTCATACATGTAGCATGACAACTTCATACAGGTAGCATGACACAACTTCATACATGTAGCATGACACAGGTTCATACATGTAGCATGACACTAGTTCATACATGTAGCATGACACAGGTTCATACACGTAGCATGACACTAGTTCATACATGTAGCATGACACTAGTTCATACATGTAGCATGACAACTTCATACATGTAGCATGACACTAGTTCATACATGTAGCATGACAACTTCATACATGTAGCATGACACAGGTTTATACATGTAGCATGACACAGGTTCATACACGTAGCATGACACTAGTTCATACATGTAGCATGACACTAGTTCATACATGTAGCATGACAACTTCATACATGTAGCATGACAACTTCATACATGTAGCATGACACAGGTTCATACATGTAGCATGACAACTTCATACATGTAGCATGACACAGGTTCATACATGTAGCATGACAACTTCATACATGTAGCATGACACATGTTCATACATGTAGCATGACAACTTCATACATGTAGCATGACACAGGTTCATACATGTAGCATGACAACTTCATACATGTAGCATGACACAGGTTCATACATGTAGCATGACAACTTCATACAGGTAGCATGACAACTTCATACATGTAGCATGACATTAGTTCATACATGTAGCATGACAACTTCATACAGGTAGCATGACACAACTTCATACATGTAGCATGACAACTTCATACATGTAGCATGACAACTTCATACATGTAGCATGACAACTTCATACATGTAGCATGACAACTTCATACATGTAGCATGACAACTTCATACATGTAGCATGACAACTTCATACATGTAGCATGACACAGGTTCATACATGTAGCATGACAACTTCATACATGTAGAATGACACAGGTTCATACATGTAGCATGACAACTTCATACATGTAGCATGACACAGGTTCATACATGTAGCATGACAACTTCATACAGGTAGCATGACAACTTCATACATGTAGCATGACACTAGTTCATACATGTAGCATGACAACTTCATCCAGCTAGCGTGACAGAGCTTCATACATGTAGCATGACACAGGGTCATACATGTAGCATGACACTAGTTCATACATGTAGCATGACAACTTCATGACATGACAGGTTCATACACGTAGCATGACACTAGTTCATACATGTAGCATGACACTAGTTCATACATGTAGCATGACAACTTCATACATGTAGCATGACACTAGTTCATACATGTAGCATGACAACTTCATACATGTAGCATGACACAGGTTTATACATGTAGCATGACACAGGTTCATACATGTAGCATGACAACTACACGTAGCATGACACTAGTTCATACATGTAGCATGACACTAGTTCATACATGTAGCATGACAACTTCATACATGTAGCATGACACAAGTTCATATATGTAGCATGACACAGGTTCATACATGTAGCATGACAACTTCATACATGTAGCATGACACAGGTTCATACATGTAGCATGACAACTTCATACATGTAGCATGACACATGTTCATACATGTAGCATGACAACTTCATACATGTAGCATGACACAGGTTCATACATGTAGCATGACAACTTCATACATGTAGCATGACACAGGTTCATACATGTAGCATGACAACTTCATACAGGTAGCATGACAACTTCATACATGTAGCATGTAGCATGACTAGTTCATACATGTAGCATGACAACTTCATACAGGTAGCATAACACAACTTCATACATGTAGCATGACAACTTCATGACATGTAGCATGACAACTTCATACATGTAGCATGACACTAGTTCATACATGTAGCATGACACTAGTTCATACATGTAGCATGACACTAGTTCATACATGTAGCATGACACAGTTTCATACATGTAGCATGACACTAGTTAATACATGTAGCATGACACAGGTTCATACACGTAGCATGACACTAGTTCATACATGTAGCATGACACTAGTTCATACATGTAGCATGACAACTTCATACATGTAGCATGACACAAGTTCATATATGTAGCATGACACAGGTTCATACATGTAGCATGACACTAGTTCATACATGTAGCATGACACTAGTTCATACATGTAGCATGACAACTTCATACATGTAGCATGACACAGGTTCATACATGTAGCATGACAACTTCATACATGTAGCATGACACAGGTTCATACATGTAGCATGACAACTTCATACATGTAGCATGACACATGTTCATACATGTAGCATGACAACTTCATACATGTAGCATGACAAGTTCATACATGTAGCATGAGAACTTCATACAGTAGCATGACACAACTTCATACATGTAGCATGACACTAGTTCATACATGTAGCATGACAACTAGTTCATACATGTAGCATGACACTGGTTCATACATGTAGCATGACACAAGTTCATACATGTAGCATGACACAGTTCATACATGTAGCATGACACTAGTTCATACATGTAGCATGACACTAGTTCATACATGTAGCATGACACTACTTCATACATGTAGCATGACAACTTCATACATGTAGCATGACACATGTAGCATGACTTCATACATGTAGCATGACAACTTCATACATGTAGCATGACAAGTTCATAGCATGTAGCATGACAACTTCATACAGGTAGCAAGCATGACAACTTCATACATGTAGCATGACAACTTCATACATGTAGCATGACAACTTCATACATGTAGCATGACACTAGTTCATACATGTAGCATGACACTAGTTCATACATGTAGCATGACACTAGTTCATACATGTAGCATGACACAGTTTCATACATGTAGCATGACACTAGTTAATACATGTAGCATGACACAGGTTCATACACGTAGCATGACACTAGTTCATACATGTAGCATGACACTAGTTCATACATGTAGCATGACAACTTCATACATGTAGCATGACACAAGTTCATATATGTAGCATGACACAGGTTCATACATGTAGCATGACACTAGTTCATACATGTAGCATGACACTAGTTCATACATGTAGCATGACAACTTCATACATGTAGCATGACACAGGTTCATACATGTAGCATGACAACTTCATACATGTAGAATGACACAGGTTCATACATGTAGCATGACAACTTCATACATGTAGCATGACACAGGTTCATACATGTAGCATGACAACTTCATACATGTAGCATGACACAGGTTCATACATGTAGCATGACAACTTCATACAGGTAGCATGACAACTTCATACATGTAGCATGACACTAGTTCATACATGTAGCATGACAACTTCATACAGGTAGCATGACACAACTTCATACATGTAGCATGACACAGGTTCATACATGTAGCATGACACTAGTTCATACATGTAGCATGACACAGGTTCATACACGTAGCATGACACTAGTTCATACATGTAGCATGACACTAGTTCATACATGTAGCATGACAACTTCATACATGTAGCATGACACTAGTTCATACATGTAGCATGACAACTTCATACATGTAGCATGACACAGGTTTATACATGTAGCATGACACAGGTTCATACACGTAGCATGACACTAGTTCATACATGTAGCATGACACTAGTTCATACATGTAGCATGACAACTTCATACATGTAGCATGACACAAGTTCATATATGTAGCATGACACAGGTTCATACATGTAGCATGACAACTTCATACATGTAGCATGACACAGGTTCATACATGTAGCATGACAACTTCATACATGTAGCATGACACATGTTCATACATGTAGCATGACAACTTCATACATGTAGCATGACACAGGTTCATACATGTAGCATGACAACTTCATACATGTAGCATGACACAGGTTCATACATGTAGCATGACAACTTCATACAGGTAGCATGACAACTTCATACATGTAGCATGACATTAGTTCATACATGTAGCATGACAACTTCATACAGGTAGCATGACACAACTTCATACATGTAGCATGACAACTTCATACATGTAGCATGACAACTTCATACATGTAGCATGACACTAGTTCATACATGTAGCATGACACTAGTTCATACATGTAGCATGACACTAGTTCATACATGTAGCATGACACAGTTTCATACATGTAGCATGACACTAGTTAATACATGTAGCATGACACAGGTTCATACACGTAGCATGACACTAGTTCATACATGTAGCATGACACTAGTTCATACATGTAGCATGACAACTTCATACATGTAGCATGACACAAGTTCATATATGTAGCATGACACAGGTTCATACATGTAGCATGACACTAGTTCATACATGTAGCATGACACTAGTTCATACATGTAGCATGACAACTTCATACATGTAGCATGACACAGGTTCATACATGTAGCATGACAACTTCATACATGTAGCATGACACAGGTTCATACATGTAGCATGACAACTTCATACATGTAGCATGACATAGGTTCATACATGTAGTATGACAACTTCATACATGTAGCATGACACTGGTTCATACATGTAGCATGACACAAGTTCATACAGGTAGCATGACACAACTTCATACATGTAGCATGACACTAGTTCATACATGCAGCATGACACTGGTTCATACATGTAGCGTGACACAAGTTCATACATGTAGCATGACACAACTTCATACATGTAGCATGACACTAGTTCATACACGTAGCATGACACAACTTCATACATGTAGCATGACAACTTCATACATGTAGCATGACAACTTCATACAGGTAGCATGACAACTTCATACATGTAGCATGACATTAGTTCATACATGTAGCATGACAACTTCATACAGGTAGCATGACACAACTTCATACATGTAGCATGACAACTTCATACATGTAGCATGACAACTTCATACATGTAGCATGACACTAGTTCATACATGTAGCATGACACTAGTTCATACATGTAGCATGACACTAGTTCATACATGTAGCATGACACAGTTTCATACATGTAGCATGACACTAGTTAATACATGTAGCATGACACAGGTTCATACACGTAGCATGACACTAGTTCATACATGTAGCATGACACTAGTTCATACATGTAGCATGACAACTTCATACATGTAGCATGACACAAGTTCATATATGTAGCATGACACAGGTTCATACATGTAGCATGACACTAGTTCATACATGTAGCATGACACTAGTTCATACATGTAGCATGACAACTTCATACATGTAGCATGACACAGGTTCATACATGTAGCATGACAACTTCATACATGTAGCATGACACAGGTTCATACATGTAGCATGACAACTTCATACATGTAGCATGACATAGGTTCATACATGTAGTATGACAACTTCATACATGTAGCATGACACTGGTTCATACATGTAGCATGACACAAGTTCATACAGGTAGCATGACACAACTTCATACATGTAGCATGACACTAGTTCATACATGCAGCATGACACTGGTTCATACATGTAGCGTGACACAAGTTCATACATGTAGCATGACACAACTTCATACATGTAGCATGACACTAGTTCATACACGTAGCATGACACAACTTCATACATGTAGCATGACAACTTCATACATGTAGCATGACACAGGTTCATACATGTAGCATGACAACTTCATACATGTAGCATGACATAGGTTCATACATGTAGTATGACAACTTCATACATGTAGCATGACACTAGTTCATACATGTAGCATGACACAACTTCATACGAGAGAAAAGTATGAAACTAATATAACCTTTAATATAACCATTAAACATAAACACTGTTTTAATTTAATTAGTTTGATTTAACAAGAATAGGAAGAAGAGGAGCAAGAGGGGAAGGTGGAGGAAGAGGTGAAGCAGGAGAGGGAAGAGGAGGAGGGGGATGGAGAGCAGGAGGAGGAGGAAGATGAGAAGGTTTATGTGAATAGTGATCAAAGGAAGCTCAGTATAGTTAGAGTTCATATTAGTGTCTGTGACTATTTCATAGGATTTAAATTGTTGTGTGAAAAACTTTAATAAAAACTGGTCATGTACAAAGTGTAACTGACGGAAACCAAACACAGTTCACTTCATTTACCCTCTGGTCCGTGAACCGGGTGACACCCACGCCATCACTCACACTGCTCTGTGTAATACACACCACGCCATCACTCACACTGCTCTGTGTAATACACACCACGCCATCACTCACACTGCTCTGTGTAATACACACACCACACCATCACTCACACTGCTCTGTGTAATACACACGCCATCACATTACTCACACTGCTCTGTGTAATACACACACCACGCCATCACATCACTCACACTGCTCTGTGTAATACACACACCACACCATCACTCACACTGCTCTGTGTAATACACACACCACGTCATCACATCACTCACACTGCTCTGTGTAATACACACCACGCCATCACTCACACTGCTCTGTGTAATACACACACCACACCATCACTCACACTGCTCTGTGTAATACACACGCCATCACATCACTCACACTGCTCTGTGTAATACACACGTCCACCACTTTACATTACATGACATGTCATTTAGCTGAAGCTTTTATCCAGAGACTTACAATCCTGCGACATTCGTACACTGTAGAGCAGCTACAGGGAGCAATTCAGGGTTAAGTGTCTTGCTCAAGGACACATCGACTAGGGCGGGGATCGAACCTCGCACACAGCCACACGGCGGTGGCTCACATATCAGGAACTTTGAATTAATGTGGCGTTGACCCATGTTGTACCTGCATTCTGGCCTGGCAAAGGTCTTTTACGAGGCATCTTTGCTACCTTAAAGAATTAAAATGTTTTTAATAACTCTACTCTCATTCACAAAAACATGTCTAATTCTATTGCACAAATGTCTTTATGTTAAATTCTTTAGAATACATCTTACTTGTTCAAAGTATTGTTTTGAAAGAAATTTGAGAGGGTCCTTTTCCTAGGCCTGCAAATAAAAAGATAAATGCTATGTGGGCAGCTTCATAACCAATGCTCTGATGTTTAGAGCATGCAGTACACCAAGAGGTCCACACGGTGCTCTCCTGCTTGTTATGACAGCTGAGTTTACATCACCACACAATCACACAAACAAACACAAACAATTATGTATTTCAAGATGTAAAGAGTGAGTACTTATTGAACCACATGTCATTAACAGCTCTCAGGTTCTAAAGACAGGTAAGAGTGACTGATGCTTTATTTTCATTGGTTGCTGGATTAAATCTTACCCAGATAGAATAGAATAGAATAGAATAGAATAGAATTATACTTTATTAATCCCCGAGGGGAACAGATAGGTTATTTTCTGATTGGCTATTGTGTAGCCCAGCTCTTCTTTTTGATTGGCTGATAAATGGCACCTCGCAGTACTAGACCTCCAGGGAGCGTTTGATTTCTCCACCGTGAGGTCACCGCGGCTCATGTTGGCGCTGCGGCTCATTAAAACATGAAATAGCCGAGAGGTTTTGTCAGCGTGAGAAATCCGATGTGTGGCGGGAGAACGTGAGTTAAGACCGAAATGCGTGACTGTCACTCTCAATGCGACACTTGAGAGCCCTGCATTAGCATACCGTGGTCTCTGTTCGCTGTCTGTCTGAACATCTTCTTCTGCTGCTAACTCCGGGACTTTTTGGGGTCAATAGGTGTGTATGCAGCGAACAGCTTTACAGAGGCGCTCCTTAGCGCCATCTACCGTCCGGAGTTTGAAAAGGAGCCAACGCACTTCGGCCCAAATCAGAATTTTTTTTTGCCATGAGAAATTGGTTGTGTGGCGTGAGAGCGTGAAAACACACAAAAGCGTGTGTCACACGGCGAAACCGTGAGAGTTGGCAGCTCTGTTTGAAAGACGGGCCTGCCACCCACTGCCCCAGCCACCACAAGGTGGTAGCTTGGTTCAAAACAGCAAACCCTCAGAGTTCATCTGTATGCTCTACAATGTTTCAGGGGCGTCACATCTCCACCAATAACATCAGATGCTACAGGCAGACACTACAGACAGACACTACAGACAGTAGGTTGTTTCTAGGTTTCTAAACACCCTTCAACAGGTCTAGGTAGACCTGTTGAAGGGTGTTTAGAAACCCAGACCACCATAATCCATAACCCTTGAAAAGCAGACAACAAACAAAATGACTGAAACATCATTTTATTAAATCAGTAGCTCAGTGACTTGAGTTTCTACATATTCTATATTCATAGTTGTCATGCTTTACAGGGAGAGCTCATGCATCAGGTCCCACAGGCTTGCAATATTTGTTTGGGGGGGAGGTGGAAAATCAATAACATAATGCATGAACCCGTCATAATTGCGGAGGCTTCCCAGCAACAGCACATGGACGGTAGGACCGAACCCAGCGGACCAGGTTCATCCACTCATCCGCTCGCCTTAGCTCGACCTCCAAGTCATACGTTCCCTTTTTAAAAAGTGCATATACCTCCAAAAACCCTGAGGGCCCAAGTCTGGAGCCAGGAATGCTGAGACAGGGACAGGTCTGCACATGCTCAGTAGGATGCATGGCTAGGAACCAGAAGCAGAAAGAACACACATTCAAAGAGAGAGGAAGGTGTATCAAAGTAAAGAGCTTCGGGATGAACGTTCCAACAAGTCAACTTGAAACGCAGCTCGACCGGGCCGTGACATCGAGATGCTGTCTGTGCTCCAGAGGGAGGGAGTGGTTCTGGTTCTGAAGAACAATTTCACATATAAAACATCCCATCGTCGGGTAAGGAGCAGAATACAGGAATAAAAAACAACCTTTGAATGTGTGGAAATAAAAACTAACGGACGCTGACATCATCTTTGGTGAGCTGTCACCTGAAGCCGGTTCCGGTCCACTGGAGTCCTGCAGGGGGACCGCCTCAGACTCGTTGCATAAGCTTGTTACCCTGATCCCGGGCGCATATTAGGAGAGAAGGTTTCCTTTGTGTGGTCCACAGGAAATGACCCCAAACCACAAGGGTCAAAGGTCATGAGGAGACGGATGAACGCTCGCCAACAACAACAACCTGTTGTCAGGAGAACATGTCCAGAATCATCCTAAACAACGTGCTTATTCCAACACGGACGGAAGCTCAAAGGACCTCAGTTTGAACAGTTTGAACTCAAATATAAAACATGTCCCCCACTTCTACGACATGTGTTCTGACGACTCATTGGTTCTTCAATTCATACAAAAATAAACATTCTATGTTTTGCTTGTATTAAAAGAGGCCGTCTTCTAATAATGGGGCTAATTTAAGTTTGAACCATCTTCATGGTGACATCAATAATTATCATCATTATCACTGTAACAGAACAAGCAACATTTAAAAGAGAAATAACAGTAAAATATATATTTATATTTATATATATATATATATATACACACATATATATATTTATACACATATATATTTATATATGTACGTACATATAATATATATACGCATACTGTATATATACACAAATATATATATATACACACATATATATTTATACACATATATATTTATATATGTACGTACATATAATATATATATTAACATGTATAAATATATATATTTACATGTGTATATGTATATATATAAATATATACAGTATATATATATATATATATATATATATATATATATATATATATATATAAATAAATATATATAGCAGTCTTTTGAGCTGTGGATGAGGATCTTCTGAAGTCTTTTGTCCTTTCATAAATCTCAGTGTGCATATCATATCATATCATATCATATCATATCATATCATATCATAGCAAAGACAATGTCATGAGACCTCAGAGAACGTTTTCATTGTTTACACCACGGATACTTGTACTGGAGACCTCGATGGATTTGGTATAAACACACATGCACAATGACCGCATCACTGTTACAGAAACAAGACCTCTAAACTAACGACGCTATTCACACTCCCTGTCCCTGGAGTCTGTTCTCCCCGTGTTCGTTGTATAAAGTTGCATAACCGACTGAATCATACGAGCGATGTGCTGGCTGAGAGGAAGGAGCTCTGACATCGGAGGTGGAGCCTCGGTCCCGGTCCGGCCCAGACCACCAGAGGGGAGTTAGTCCACCAGGGAGCGCCTAGAGGACTCAGACGGGGGGGGCGAACTGGTCCTGCTCGCTGGGCTTCTTCACCCAGGCGCCCAGCCCGGCCTTGTGGAACGCCCTGAAGAGCGCCTGCTTGGCCCCGTGGTACTCCACCGCCGCCTGCTTGGCCTCGTGGTAGCTGACGGGCCGCGGAGCCCTGATCCGCAGGGAGGAGCTCAGCTAGGGGTCAGGGGGCAAGAACAAGGTCAGCTAGGGGTCAGGGGGCAAGAACAAGGTCAGCTAGGGGTCAGGGGGCAAGAACAAGGTCAGCTAGGGGTCAGGAGGCAAGAACAAGGTCAGCTAGGGGTCAGGGGGCAAGAACAAGGTCGGCTAGGGGTCAGGGGGCAAGAACAAGGTCAGCTAGGGGTCAGGAGAATAGAACAAGGTCAGCTAGGGGTCAGGGGGCAAGAAAAAGGTCAGCTAGGGGTCAGGAGGCAAGAACAAGGTCAGCTAGGGGTCAGGGGGCAAGAACAAGGTCGGCTAGGGGTCAGGGGGCAAGAACAAGCTCAGCTAGGGGTCAGGGGGCAAGAACAAGGTCAGCTAGGGGTCAGGGGGCAAGAACAAGGTCAGCTAGGGGTCAGGAGGCAAGAACAAGGTCAGCTAGGGGTCAGGGGGCAAGAACAAGGTCGGCTAGGGGTCAGGGGGCAAGAACAAGCTCAGCTAGGGGTCAGGGGGCAAGAACAAGGTCAGCTAGGGGTCAGGGGGCAAGAACAAGGTCAGCTAGGGGTCAGGGGGCAAGAACAAGGTCAGCTAGGGGTCAGGAGAATAGAACAAGGTCAGCTAGGGGTCAGGAGAATAGAACAAGGTCAGCTAGGGGTCAGGGGGCAAGAACAAGGTCAGCTAGGGGTCAGGAGAATAGAACAAGGTCAGCTAGGGGTCAGGAGAATAGAACAAGGTCAGCTAGGGGTCAGGGGGCAAGAACAAGGTCAGCTAAGGGTCAGGGGGCAAGAACAAGTTCAGCTAGGGGTCAGGGGGCAAGAACAAGGTCAGCTAAGGGTCAGGGGGCAAGAACAAGGTCAGCTAGGGGTCAGGGGGCAAGAACAAGGTCAGCTAGGGGTCAGGAGAATAGAACAAGGTCAGCTAGGGGTCAGGAGGCAAGAACAAGGTCAGCTAGGGGTCAGGGGGCAAGAACAAGGTCAGCTAGGGGTCAGGAGGCAAGAACAAGGTCAGCTAGGGGTCAGGGGGCAAGAACAAGGTCAGCTAGGGGTCAGGAGGCAAGAACAAGGTCAGCTAGGGGTCAGGAGAATAGAACAAGTTCAGCTAAGGGTCAGGGGGCAAGAACAAGGTCAGCTAGGGGTCAGGGGGCAAGAACAAAGTCAGCTAAGGGTCAGGAGGCAAGAACAAGGTCAGCTAGGGGTCAAGAGAATAGAACAAGGTCAGCTAGGGGTCAGGAGAATAGAACAAGGTCAGCTAGGGGTCAGGGGGCAAGAACAAGGTCAGCTAAGGGTCAGGGGGCAAGAACAAGGTCAGCTAGGGGTCAGGGGGCAAGAACAAGGTCAGCTAAGGGTCAGGGGGCAAGAACAAGGTCAGCTAGGGGTCAGGGGGCAAGAACAAGGTCAGCTAGGGGTCAGGAGAATAGAACAAGGTCAGCTAGGGGTCAGGAGGCAAGAACAAGGTCAGCTAGGGGTCAGGGGGCAAGAACAAGGTCAGCTAGGGGTCAGGAGGCAAGAACAAGGTCAGCTAGGGGTCAGGGGGCAAGAACAAGGTCAGCTAAGGGTCAGGAGGCAAGAACAAGGTCAGCTAGGGGTCAGGGGGCAAGAACAAAGTCAGCTAAGGGTCAGGAGGCAAGAACAAGGTCAGCTAGGGGTCAAGAGAATAGAACAAGGTCAGCTAGGGGTCAGGGGCACCTGAGACCAGACACCAGAGATCTGAGACCTGACACCTAGACTTCTTACACTTCTATGTTTTATACATGCCCCGCCCCTTTTCCAAACTGTTTACAAGGACTTCTTCTCATCACTGCCACGTGTTGTATGCATGTACATGAAGTGCGGCCGTACTGGGCGGTACCTTGCAGTGCAGGCGCGTCCAGCGGCTGTACAGGGCGTGCTTGCAGAGCCGGGAGGGTCGGCCCAGGTCGTCCTTCCCCGTGGTGGCGTTCACCACCTCTAAGCTCTGGTCGCCCACCGTCCAGTTCACGCTGAAGTTGGGAGCCTTCCCGGGCTGCCGAGCCTCCGCGTTGCTTATTCCTGTCACGGTGGACGTGGAACACATGTCATAAACACGAGGTGATAAACCTTTCTGACATGAAGGACTCCTCCTCAGAGGGAACCGATCACTCTTCTCTGAGCTCCTCACCGCTGAGCAGCGGTCTGTTGAGGCCGAAGGACGCAGGCAGGTCCTCGATCTCCGTGATCCTCTGGTACATGGCTCTGGAGAGGTGGTCCGCGTGGTACAGGCTGCCCAGGATAATGCTGGAGAAGTAGATGGCCTCGGTGAAGTAGCTCATCAGAGAGCCTTGGAACCCTACCACGTTCCACCTGCAGGGGACAGGTGGGTCAATCAGGCAGAGCTCATGGAGGGGCTCGCTGACGCCCTAGTGGCCTGATTGCAGTACGACATGAAGACAATTCTCCTCTTCACACATGCACATGGTCATCAGGGTTCCTAAGGGTTCCTCAGGGTCTGCTGAACACCTCAAGGGGGTCTGGAGGGCCCTCTGATGTACGATGACATCACCTCCCCCCCCGGCTCATATTGAGTGTACAGAGAGATGGACTATTGGACCCAATGGCTACAGGAGCCAGGTTGGTGTTTCTACAACAGTCCAGATTGGAGCATCCGTTCATGAACATCATTTCCCATGAGTCAACAGTCCCCAGTCTCAGGTAACTCAGGTGTGTTGACAACAGACACGGCCAAGAGACAGTTTGAACACGTCCGTTAATAGAATTACAAATTAAACTAAGATAGCTTGAAAAAAAATCACAAAGGTTAAAACTTCTGCTGCAGCTGATTTGACTCTGAATATGTAAATATTTATTGGACAGGAAGTGAACACACACCTGACTATCTGGACAGGAATTGCACACACACCTGACTATCTGGACAGGAAGTGAATCAACACACACCTGGCTATCTTGTCACTGCAGGACATGGTGAGCAGCCTCTCGCCCTGCAGGACCCCGTCCCAGGTCTGGATGGTGTTGCTGGAGCGCACCGGGATGGTTCCTTCACCAGACTCGATCTTGGTGCGCAGCTGGCCGCGGGCCTTCCTGTTGGGGTGTCGATCCCCCTGGTCTGGGATGGGGAGCAAGAGCGTTACGGACCCTTCAGGACCCCATGGGGAGCAATGGACCCTTCAGGACCCCATGGGGAGCAATGGACCCTTCAGGACCCCATGATGATCAATGGACCCTTCAGGACCCCATGATGATCAATGGACCCTTCAGGACCTCAAGGTGATCAATGGACCCTTCAGGACCCCATGGTGATCAATGGACCCTTCAGGACCTCAAGGTGAGCAATGCAACATGTTATGTAAGTCTTCCTCAGGCCACATAATAAGGGGACCATGTATATGTCTCCAGGTTTCTATGGAACATAATGAGAACAGGACAAAGGGTCCTCTGTGTGCTATCCAAGGGTCCCATGTTGGGTACCCACTTGGGGTGAGGTCTAGGTAATGGTATTGTCTTGGTTCCCCAGCTGTAGACCCTTATGGGAACCTGATCCATTCCCTTTATACTAAAAGGCTTATTATGGAAACTATAGAGAGGTTGACTTCATGTGGTTTACCAGGACCGATTGGTACCAAACGAGTCCTCCAGCCCTCACCCTCCATGCAGGCTTCATGAGGAGAGAAGATGCGGGCGTCTCCACAGGGGGAGGTGCTGATGTACAGGTGGAACTGGACGTGTTCCTTCAGCCTGAAGCCGTGTCCGTCGTCACACCTGGTGAAGACGGAGTTCTGCTGCTCCTCCTCCTGGTTACTGGGGACACAGAGACGGGCCAGTATGTCAGAACGACTCAATCAATGTTAGACACGCAGGGTAAAGAAACCGTATCATGGTCTTCAAACCCAGTCTCACAAGCCCCAGGCTTCACCCGGCAGCCCTCACCTGAGGAAAGGGTCCAGCTGGGCGTACAGGTACCTGATGAGCGAGCGGCGAGCCAGGATCTCGGCGTGGCAGTCGTTGAGGGCCAGACCTCTATCGCTCATGTATTCACCATTGATGCACTTTGTTCCTGTGGACACGCAGATGACCTGGGCCTCCTTCACATCGGCACCTGGACGAGAAGGTAGGGGAGAGAAGGCTGTGGTGTCACCAGGTTTACCCCCTGGTTCCAAAACCTCAACCAGGCTCAAGGTCGACCGTCTCCTAAGAGGCACTGAGGGGATTTCAAGGGTCTGGTGGTCTACAGCTGGCCGGGCCAATGGGAAGAGAGAGAGATATACCGTGGTGGACGACTTGCTATCAACGTGTCCCAGTGGCCAACAGCGGCATCCCCTGTGGCTCCGAGAGCATTCCCTGTGGACCTCCATTTAAAAATGAAAAGCCTTTTTAATCCATGAAGGTTCTACATTTATTATACGACTATACGAGCCAAAGCAGGAGTTTTATTTGCATAACTTTAACACCTACGAGCCGAGGTGGAACACACAGCGGGGGGAACACCACTGAGCATGTGCAGAAGCCACGCAATGCAGAAGGAGTTGGCCATAAAACAAGACATGAAACCCAAAGGACGAGTCCCTGACAGAGAGTTCTCCCCATCACTGCTGGTCCTCCATCTCCTTTACATCCAGAGCTTCACACACACACCACACACACACACACACACACACATCAGAAGCAACCGTGAGTCACCTGTCGTCATGACGACGCCTGCCAATACTTTCCGTCTGGCGTGCGGAGATGTGAAGCTGTCCGTCAGATCGCTGAACTTGTCGACGACCAGGCGAGAGACGGCGTCGGCCAGGACCTGAGAGGGACCCCGACAAGCTGAAAGCATCTATACTTTTGTTTTAAAGAGACATAATTCCGACACAATGCCACACACAGCGAACTGCACCCTTTCCTCTCCTAGAATTACGAAACATCTGCATATTGTTCCCACACACCGCCACATGACTCACGTGTGTGGTGTTTTTGGGCGACCAAACCCCTGGCCGAGTCACAGAGTCACAGAGTCACAGACTAAGGTCCAGGGAACAATGCATTATGGGTAATCCATGCTCACCTGCGGCAGGTGGAGCTGCAGTCCTTCACTGGGGATGGGCTGCATGGATGGGGTCTGGTCCAGCTGCATGTTGAACAGGGCGGACAGCGCCGCCTGGGCCGCCCGGGCCTTGGCCAGCTTCTTGTTCCGGCCGGAGCCCTGGAAGCTCTGGGCGTCGGCCCACACCGACATCACAAAGTTCTTGGCGTGGCTCTCGCCGCTCTCCGACACAAAGTCGTACTTCAGGCCCGGCCGCAGCTCGTTGAGGATCATGACCGGGTTCTTGTTGCCCGTCGGGGAAAGGGAGGTGGAGGCCGCCGGTGCCAAGGGGGCCTGGACCGGGTTGGGCAGGGGGGAGGGTATCAATGGGTACTCCACCCCCAGAGAGCTGAAGGAACCGTTGCTGTTGGGCGCCAGGTAAAACGGGTCGTCCCCAGGACCGGACGTCTCAAAGCCGTTGAAGAGCGTGTCCGGGAAGTCCGCCTGGTCGGAGGTGAAGTCGGTGTGGACCGACAGCGTCCGGCCCATGGCCATGTGGGCTTCGGACGCGTTGGGGAACTGGACGAAGGAGCGCAGGGCCTTCTCCGCCGCGTTCAGCTTGGCCTTCTTCTTGGTGGGACCGGAGCCCTCGAAGAGCTGCCCGTTGACCTCCACCGTCATCACGAACACCGGCGCGTGGACCGGCCCGGTCTGCGAGAGCAGTCGGTACTGCAGGCCCGGCTTGATCTCGTTCAGCTGCATCAGGGCGTTCTTGGGCAGAACCGGCCCGGGGACCTTCTTACGCTTCTTGGGCTTGTACTTGGAGTGAGCGTGCCCATTGTTGCCCTCCTCTAGGGGGCGCTTCCTCCCACCCCCGGCTCCCCCATAGGGGGGCCGGGCGGCCTCGGCTGCAACCCCCTCTTTGGAGAAGAGGTTGTCCGAGTTGCGGTTCTCCTTAACGTCGGTGCTGCGTGAACCTGCGGTGCCCAGAAAGAGTGACTTACAACGCCTTCGGTGCAGGATCTTGTAAAAGTGAAGTTTAGAGATTCCTTGACCTCTTTGCACCTGGACCAGTGATGTGTGTTCATTAATCTATACACACTATCTACGCCTCGTCTATGTCTCGTCTACAAACCCTGGGGAGCATTCTGATTACATTATTATTTGAGTAGTGAAAACTGTTCACATAGTTATCTAATTTACCAAGAAAAACATACACAGGTTTTTCACACATGTTGACCGATGGATTTCCAGGACTTTAAGCCAAATGTCAAACTGAAATCTCAGTATGAAAATAACAAGTTTAGAAAATGTAACTTATTGAGAGCGTATGCCAGCTTATGTTTTGAGCGTCTTTCTTCAAAAAACAAATTCATTATTTCAAACTCCATGAACTCAAACTCAAAGGAACACGTGATTATAACACATTTCCATGACTTTTCCCAAACTTTTATGATTTAAGTTTTTTACATGACTTTTCCGGGCCTGGAAATGACCATTTTAAACTTCCATGACTTTTCCAGGTTTTCCATGAGCGTACGGACCCTGAATACATTAAACTATTCGTTGCAGCCGTGAAGTGGATCAAGCTGTGTGTGTTTAATTGTCTGTGTTTGGGGAACACACATCACTGGGCCTGGTACAGAGCTGGTGGGACTGGATGTAAATTTCCATTTATAACATCCTGCATCAAAATCCGATAGGTTACTCCTTTCGGTGCTCAGGACAGAAAACAATCCGTCAAAGCAGGTTTAGAGCGTCGAGGGAATAAAGGTTCAACGTCTATGAGCCTGAAACACCAGAGAGAGGACGTCAGCTTTCACATGGGATGGATTCAATGCATCAACATACATTTGGTTATACATAGAAAATACTACCTTGTGTTTATCAGAGCACGGTTCAGGTGTGTATCGCATGTTCAACATCAAGTCATTGGGTTTCAGTAACCGGGTCCGTCTGGTTTCAAGACCCCTTACTGAGTCTTATTGGGATTCTTTGATTCTGCTTTACGAATAACGCCAACGTGTAGAAACCTAAAGACTAAATGTCTGATCGCCTGTGAAATGCGATACGTGGCGACCCCACAAGTCCCTCCGAGAGCGGTTAGCCTCTGGGGTCGTCTCCGTGGCTCTGCAGCTCGGCCCACTGAGCAGCTCCATGAGACGGAACGCCTGAGGAACACTTCAGTGTTTACATTCAAACCAAATCCTCCACCAACAAACTGGAACAACTTCATCGCTACCACTTTAGCTTTAGAGATGAACACCTTCTACACCTTCTCCTGATGTCCACTAGAGGGCCAGAAGGAGCAGAACTCAACCATGAGGAACACAAACATGAGGAACACAAACATGAGGAACACAGACATGAGGAACACAGACACGAGGAACACAGACACGAGGAACACAGACACGAGGAACACAGACACGAGGAACACAGACACGAGGAACACAGACACGAGGAACACAGACACGAGGAACACAAACACGAGGAACACAAACACGAGGAACACAAACACGAGGAACACAAACACGAGGAACACAAACATGAGGAACACAGACACGAGGAACACAAACACGAGGAACACAGACATGAGGAACACAGACATGAGGAACACAGACACGAGGAACACAGACACGAGGAACACAGACACGAGGAACACAGACACGAGGAACACAAACACGAGGAACACAGACACGAGGAACACAGACACGAGGAACACAGACATGAGGAACACAGACACGAGGAACACAAACACGAGGAACACAAACACGAGGAACACAAACATGAGGAACACAAACATGAGGAACACAAACACGAGGAACACAGACATGAGGAACACAAACATGAGGAACACAAACATGAGGAACACAGACATGAGGAACACAGACACGAGGAACACAGACACGAGGAACACAAACATGAGGAACACAGACATGAGGAACACAAACACGAGGAACACAGACATGAGGAACACAGACACGAGGAACACAGACACGAGGAACACAAACATGAGGAACACAAACACGAGGAACACAAACACGAGGAACACAGACATGAGGAACACAGACATGAGGAACACAAACACGAGGAACACAGACATGAGGAACACAGACATGAGGAACACAGACATGAGGAACTCTAACATGAGGAACACAAACATGAGGAACACAAACATGAGGAACACAAACATGAGGAACACAAACATGAGGAACACAAACATGAGGAACACAAACATGAGGAACACAGACATGAGGAACACAAACATGAGGAACACAAACATGAGGAACACAGACATGAGGAACACAGACATGAGGAACACAGACATGAGGTACACAGACATGAGGAACACAGACATGAGATACACAGACATGAGGAACACAGCGCTGACGGAGCCCTGAGCAACAAGAGGAACGTGTGGTTCGGGTTCTCCAGCAGCAGAGCAGGAACAGAAGTTCTCGTCATGAGATCCACAAGAGGATCTATTGGCTGATGTTCCTTTCTGACTGGCTGTTTACAGTCCTTGACTCTACATTGTGGGATCCACATGTTCTCCCGCCTTGTTCCACTTACGCAGAACAGGGACAGGGTTACTGCAGCGGGACCAGAAGTGTCTAAAGAACTCGTCACAACACACAGACCTCTGGTTCTGGTCTCCAGGTCCAGACTCCTCTCAGACACACAGCCGCTCGGCGGGATGCTGCATCGTATCATCTGCGTATGAATAACTCATCAAAGCTCAGCATGCTCTCCCGTGAATCAGGAGCAGCGATCGGATGAGAGAACGGATGTGAGACGTGTTGTGCTAGCTCCATATTAACGTCCTTTATAATCTTGACGTTTCATCTTTGCCATCAGCTTATCAAGGCTTTAGGGAGCATTGTGTTCAGAGCAAAGGGGACAAGCTGAGACCCAGACCCGGATTAAACTCTGTTCCGCCTCCTGAGCCCACAGGAATCGGGCGGTACATTCAAGACCACTCCGACAGGAAGACAATGCACCAGATATTGAGTTCCTAAACCTCTACGTGTGTCTCATTGTGTTCACACAAGAATGAACTATGGAAAGCGGCTGGTTCCGATCGGATGTCTCGGTTGGACTAGAAGGGGTGAAGTGGACTCACTCATGGTCTGGACTTGGCCCCCTCGACGGTGAGCGCCCTCTGCTGGTGACAGGGATCCGATCTCCCACTCGGCCTGGAGGAGACACACAAGGGTCCCGGGACAATGAATGCCCCTCTGTACCACACACACGAGTATAGAGCGTTACATGAAACAACACAGACAACAAACAACGTGCAACGACAACAGGAGACAACAAGTAGACCTGAGTCCCAAACCTGTGGACGTTCACTAGGGATAGGATGCATTATGGGAAATGTAGGATCCTGAAAGACGTCTGCCTCTTCGGTTATAATCTGGGACCCATAACTTTACTTCAATAACCCGTTTGAATAAAACACGTCCACCAACCTGCTCTCTGTCTTCCTCTGGAAGGACGTCCGAAGTCTGGGGCTCTGAAATGAAGAAGACGAGTTGTTGCCGTGACGATGGAGCTACAGAGAGCGGCCACCAGGGGGAGCCGCTGTCCTCACTGAGCAACCACACAGTCACGTGACTACCCTGTGACCCTGGAGGGGCGGGGCATGACCTCTGAGGCCCCCTAAAGCAGAGCCTCTGACCCAGGGCTCCCGATGGTGATCACTATGGTGACGAGGTCTCTCCTCCTGGTCCCGGTGGTCTTGTGAGGACCAGGAGCCTCTGAGGGGAACTCCACATGCAGACTGACGAGGACCAGACGGGTCATCAGCATGTGCTCCCAGAGCCTGGTCCAATGAGAGGCCTCGGCCGTCTGTCCGCTGACCCATGAGCATGCATCCCTTCATCCGGCTGTGGGGGAGGGGCCTCCAGCTCAGAGCGGTGCTGAGTCTGGAGGCCACACCACGTGGTCCTGAAGGTCTACATCAGAGCCGGGGTCCAGAGGGCTCACCTCACCTTCACCTTTCCATGAGGACAGCGGGTCCACTGACCGGCCCCCATGAGCCCCAACTATGAGTGTACATACATGAGTCTATTAACATAGTTCACATAGTATGTATTTATATATATATATAATATAAATATATAAATATGAATAAATACATGTATATATGAATATATATATATATATATATATATATATATATATATATGAATAAATACATGTATATATGAATAAATATATATATATATATATATATATATATATATAAATATGAATAAATACATGTATGAATAAATATATATAAATAAATGTATGAATAAATATATATATATATATAAATACATGTATAAATAAATATATATATATATATATATATATATCATATATATATATCCTCACCACATCTCATCTCAGCTCATCTCACCTTATCTCATCTCACCTCATCTCACCTCATCTCACCTCATCTCACCTCATCTCACCATCTCATCTCATCTCACCTCATCTCACCTTATCTCACCTCACCTTATCTCACCTCATCTCATCTTATCTCATCTCACCTCATCTCACCTCATCTCACCTTATCTCATCTCACCTTATCTCACCTCATCTCACCTTATCTCACCTCATCTCATCTCACCTTATCTCACTCTCTCATCTCACCTTATCTCACCTCATCTCACCTTATCTCACCTCACCTCATCTCACCTTATCTCATCTCACCTTATCTCACCTCATCTCATCTCACCTTATCTCATCTCACCTCATCTCACATTATCTCATCTCACCTTATCTCACCTCATCTCACCTCATCTCACCTTATCTCATCTCACCTTATCTCACCTCATCTTATCTCACCTCATCTCACCTTATCCCACCTCATCTCACCTCACCTCATCTCATCTCACCTCATCTCACCTTATCTCACCTCATCTCATCTCACCTTATCTCACCTCATCTCACCTCACCTTATCTCACCTCACCTTATCTCACCTCATCTCATCTCATCTTATCTCATCTCACCTTATCTCACCTCATCTCACCTCACCTTATCGCATCTCACCTTATCTCATCTCCCCTTATCTCCCCTCATCTCCCCTTATCTCCCCTCATCTTCCCTTATCTCACCTCATGTCACCTTATCTCACCTTCTCTCACTTCATCTTATCTTATCTCTTACCTCATCTCTTCTGACTTATCTAATTTTATTTCACCTCATCTAACCTCACCTCATCTCATCGTCTCTGGTCCTTAGGGCTGACTCTGTGGACTGCCCTTCAGAATAAAGGTCTCGTCATGAGGCAGCGCTCTGTTTCTCTGGTCCTTAGGGCTGACTCTGTGGACTGCCCTTCAGAATAAAGGTCTCGTCATGAGGCAGCGCTCTGTTTATCTGGTCCTTAGGGCTAACTGTGTGGACTGCCCTTCAGAATAAAGGTCTCGTCATGAGGCAGCGCTCTGTTTCTCTGGTCCTTAGGGCTGACTGTGTGGATTGCCCTTCAGAATAAAGCGCTGGTCCTTCCTGTTGGGAGCTTCTATCTGTGCAGCCACTCTGCTGAATGAGTCCCCAGAGTGTTGTTGCATTACGGGCCGTTCGATTGGCTGTCTCTTACTGTATTGGAATATGTCTGTCTTGATGGAGGGTCTGACACACACACCGCCAGCACACACACACACACACATGCACAAACACACAAACACACACACACACACACACACACACACACGCGGTGACACATTAACCGGATGCCATTTCCTCTCCCACTCTCACTCCCGTACTTTATTGACATTGAGATGGAAAGGAGGCGGGGCCTCAGGGGACACTGTGCACCAGACGGGTGACCTTCAACATCGCCACACATCGATCGCCTCCAGTTTCACTGAACACAATAAATAACACGATCTAATGGGGAGATTACTTTATTTATTTATATATATATAATTATATATATATATATCCCTCACTATTTAGCTCCCTCACTTCCACTTGTCCTCTGCCAGGTTGTCTTGTGTTCTTCTTGGAGCCCTCCAGTGTGTTCCTCTGTTCCCGTCTGTTTTGTTCCTGCCGGGACTTTGAGTGAGGTGAATTATTCTCCAGTTCTGTCTCTGAGTCGTGCGTTTGGGTCCAACCTAATACTCCCGCGACAAATGTGTTATATTCAAATGTTAATTTACATGGAATATATGCGGTATGCAATTCTCATTGTTAATTTAAATACTACATCTTCTCAGTTTGAGAAGATGTAGTAGTTTAAAGTCCTGGTGGTTTAAATGACTCATACGTGTCGGTGAGGGGGCGGGGCTTATCTCTGTTGCCTTTCTCCGTGAACAAATATTTTCCGCCATAATTAACTTCTATTTCTACGTTAATCTCTTGTGCCTCACACGTCCTAACACCTAACGCCTGGTGTCGGGGTCATGAGGTCATGAGGTCATGAGGTCATGAGGTCATGAGTTCACCCGGGCCGCTCACCGCTCCGTGAACGTCTCCGACGACGTGAAGGACTACAGACTAATGTTCACATGACTACAGACTGATGCTCCCATGACCACAGACTGATGCTCCCATGACCACAGACGGATGCTCACATGACTACAGACTGATGCTCACATGACTACAGACTGATGCTCCCATGACCACAGACTGATGTTCACATGACTACAGACTGATGTTCACATGACTACAGACTGATGCTAACATGACTACAGACTGATGCTCACATGACTACAGACTGATGCTCCCATGACCACAGACTGATGCTCACATGACTACAGACGGATGCTCACATGACTACAGACTGATGCTCACATGACTACAGACTGATGCTCACATGGCTACAGACTGATGCTCACATGACTACAGACTGATGCTCACATGAATAAAGACTGATGCTCACATGACTACAGACGGATGCTCACATGACCACAGACTGATGCTCCCATGTGTGACTACAGACTGATGCTCACATGACTACAGACTGATGCTCACATGACTACAGACTGATGCTCACATGACTACAGACTGATGCTCACATGACTACAGACTGATGCTCACATGACTAACTACAGACTGATGCTAACATGACTACAGACTGATGCTAACATGACTACAGACTGATGCTCACATGACTACAGACTGATGCTAACATGACTACAGACTGATGCTCACATGACTACAGACTGATGCTAACATGACTACAGACTGATGCTCACATGACTACAGACTGATGCTAACATGACTACAGACTGATGCTCACATGGCTACAGACTGATGCTCACATGCCTACAGACTGATGCTCACATGACTACAGACTGATGCTCCCATGTGTGACTACAGACTGATGCTCACATGACTACAGACTGATGCTCACATGACTACAGACTGATTCTCACATGACTACAGACTGATGCTCACATGACTACAGACTGATGCTCACATGACTACAGACTGATTCTCACATGACTACAGACTGATTCTCACATGACTACAGACTGATGCTCACATGACTATAGACTGATGTTCACATGTCTGACCCTATAGACTGATGTTCACATGTCTGACCCTACAGACTGATGTTCACATGTCTGACCCTATAGACTGATGTTCACATGTCTGACCCTATAGACTGATGTTCACATGTTTGAGCCTATAGACTGATGTTCACATGTCTGACCTATAGACTGATGTTCACATGTCTGACCCTATAGACTGATGTTCACCTGTCTGACCCTATAGACTGATGTTAACATGTCTGACCCTATAGACTGATGTTCACATGTCTGACCCTACAGACTGATGTTCACATGTCTGACTATAGAATGATGTTCACATGTCTGACCCTACAGACTGATGTTCACATGTCTAACCCTATAGACTGATGTTCACATGTCTGACTATAGACTGATGTTCACATGTCTGACCTATAGACTGATGTTCACATGTCTGACCCTACAGACTGATGTTCACATGTCTGACCCTACAGACTGATGTTCACATGTCTGACCCTACAGACTGATGTTCACATGTCTGACCCTACAGACTGATGTTCACATGTCTAACCCTATAGACTGATGTGCACATATCTGACTATAGACTGATGTTCACATGTCTGACCCTATAGACTGATGTTCACATGTCTGACCCTATAGACTGATGTTCACATGTCTGACCCTATAGACTGATGTTCACATGTCTGACCCTATAGACTGATGCTCACGTGTCTGACCCTATAGACTGATGTTCACATGTCTGACCCTACAGACTGATGTTCACATGTCTGAGCCCTGTAGACTGATGTTCACATGTCTGAGCCCTATAGACTGATGTTCACATGTCTGACCCTATAGACTGATGTTCACATGTCTGACCCTATAGACTGATGTTCACATGTCTGACCCTATAGACTGATGTTCACATGTTTGAGCCTATAGACTGATGTTCACATGTCTAACCCTATAGACTGATGTTCACATGTCTGACTATAGACTGATGTTCACATGTCTGACCCTATAGACTGATGTTCACATGTCTGACCCTATAGACTGATGTTCACATGTCTGACCCTATAGACTGATGTTCACATGTCTGACCCTATAGACTGATGTTCACATGTCTGACCCTATAGACTGATGTTCACATGTCTGACCCTATAGACTAATGTTCACATGTCTGAGCCTATAGACTGATGTTCACACGTCTGACCCTACAGACTGATGTTCACATGTCTGACCCTATAGACTGATGTTCACATGTCTGACCCTATAGACTGATGTTCACATGTCTGACCCTATAGACTGATGTTCACATGTCTGAGCCTATAGACTGATGTTCACATGTCTGACCCTACAGACTGATGTTCACATGTCTGACCTATAGACTGATGTTCACATGTCTGAGCCCATATAGACTGATGTTCACATGTCTGACTCTATAGACTGATGTTCACATGTCTGAGCCCATATAGACTGATGTTCACATGTCTGACTATAGACTGATGTTCACATGTCTGACCCTATAGACTGATGTTCACATGTCTGACCCTATAGACTGATGTTCACATGTCTGACCCTATAGACTGATGTTCACATGTCTGACCCTACGGACTGATGTTCACATGTCTAACCCTATAGACTGATGTTCACATGTCTGACCATATAGACTGATGTTCACATGTCTGACCCTATAGACTGATGTTCACATGTCTGAGCCTATAGACTGATGTTCACATGTCTGAGCCCCTATAGACTGATGTTCACATGTCTGACTATAGACTGATGTTCACATGTCTGACCCTACAGACTGATGTTCACATGTCTGACCCTATAGACTGATGTTCACATGTCTGACCCTATAGACTGATGTTCACATGTCTGACCCTACAGACTGATGTTCACATGTCTGACCCTATAGACTGATGTTCACATGTCTGACCCTATAGACTGATGTTCACATGTCTGAGCCTATAGACTGATGTTCACATGTCTGAGCCCATATAGACTGATGTTCACATGTCTGACCCTATAGACTGATGTTCACATGTCTGACCCTATAGACTGATGTTCACATGTCTGACCCTATAGACTGATGTTCACATGTCTGACCCTATAGACTGACGTTCACATGTCTGAGCCTATAGACTGATGTTCACATGTCTGACCCTATAGACTGATGTTCACATGTCTGACCCTATAGACTGATGTTCACATGTCTGAGCTTCTATAGACTGATGTTCACATGTCTGACCCTATAGACTGATGTTCACATGTCTGACCCTATAGACTGATGTTCACATGTCTGACCCTACAGACTGATGCTCACATGTCTGACCTTATAGACTGATATTCATATGTCTGACCCTATAAACTGATGTTCACATGTTTGACCCTGTAGACTGATGTTCACATGTCTGACCCTACAGACTGATGTTCACATGTCTGACCCTACAGACTGATGTTCAAATGTCTGACCCTATAGACTGATGTTCACATGTCTGACCCTATAGACTGATGTTCACATGTCTGACCC
This sequence comes from Liparis tanakae, assembly GCA_036178185.1. NCBI lineage: Eukaryota > Metazoa > Chordata > Actinopteri > Perciformes > Liparidae > Liparis > Liparis tanakae. Next base: position 9,516,259 of record CM070103.1, on the reverse strand, counting down.
TGTAGACTGATGTTCACATGTCTGACCCTATAGACTGATGTTCACATGTCTGAGCCTATAGACTGATGTTCACATGTCTGAGCCCCTATAGACTGATGTTCACATGTCTGACCCTATGGACTGATGTTCACATGTCTGACCTATAGACTGATGTTCACATGTCTGACCTATAGACTGATGTTCACATGTCTGACCCTACAGACTGATGTTCACATGTCTGACCCTATAGACTGATGTTCAAATGTCTGACCCTATAGACTGATGTTCACATGTCTGAGCCTATAGACTGATGTTCACATGTCTGAGCCTATAGACTGACGTTCACATGTCTGAGCCCCTATAGACTGATGTTCACATGTCTGACCCTATAGACTGATGGTCACATGTCTGACCCTATAGACTGATGGTCACATGTCTGACCCTATAGACTGATGTTCACATGTCTGACCCTATAGACTGATGCTCACATGTCTGACCATGTAGACTGATGTTCACATGTCTGACCCTATAGACTGATGTTCACATGTCTGACCCTATAGACTGATGTTCATATGTCTGACCCTATAGACTGATGTTCATATGTCTGAGCTTCTATAGACTGATGTTCACATGTCTGACCCTATAGACTGATGTTCACATGTCTGAGCCTATAGACTGATGTTCACATGTCTGACCCTATAGACTGATGTTCACATGTCTGAGCCTATAGACTGATGTTCACATGTCTGAGCCCCTATAGACTGATGTTCACATGTATGACCCTATAGACTGATGTTCACATGTCTGAGCCTATAGACTGATGTTCACATGTCTGACCCTATAGACTGATGTTCACATGTCTGACCTATAGAATGATGTTCACATGTCTGAGCCCATATAGACTGATGTTCACATGTCTGACCCTATAGACTGATGTTCACATGTCTGACTATAGACTGATGTTCACATGTCTGACCCTATAGACTGATGTTCACATGTCTGACCCTATAGACTGATGTTCACATGTCTGACCCTATAGACTGATGTTCACATGTCTGACCCTACGGACTGATGTTCACATGTCTAACCCTATAGACTGATGTTCACATGTCTGACCATATAGACTGATGTTCACATGTCTGAGCCTATAGACTGATGTTCACGTCTGAGCCCCTATAGACTGATGTTCACATGTCTGACCCTATAGACTGATGTTCACATGTCTGAGCCTATAGACTGATGTTCACATGTCTGAGCCCCTATAGACTGATGTTCACATGTCTGACTATAGACTGATGTTCACATGTCTGACCCTACAGACTGATGTTCACATGTCTGACCCTATAGACTGATGTTCACATGTCTGACCTATAGACTGATGTTCACATGTCTGACCCTACAGACTGATGTTCACATGTCTGACCCTATAGACTGATGTTCACATGTCTGACCCTATAGACTGATGTTCACATGTCTGAGCCTATAGACTGATGTTCACATGTCTGAGCCTATAGACTGACGTTCACATGTCTGAGCCCCTATAGACTGATGTTCACATGTCTGACCCTATAGACTGATGTTCACATGTCTGACCCTATAGACTGATGTTCACATGTCTGAGCTTCTATAGACTGATGTTCACATGTCTGACCCTATAGACTGATGTTCACATGTCTGACCCTATAGACTGATGTTCACATGTCTGACCCTATAGACTGATGTTCACATGTCTGACCCTATAGACTGATGTTCACATGTCTGACCCTGTAGAATGATGTTCACATGTCTGACTATAGACTGATGTTCACATGTCTGAGCCCCTATAGACTGATGTTCACATGTCTGACCATATAGACTGATGTTCACATGTCTGACTATAGACTGATGTTCACATGTCTGACCCTATAGACTGATGTTCACATGTCTGACCTATAGACTGATGTCCACATGTCTGACCTATAGTCTGATGTTCACATGTCTGAGCCTATAGAATGATGTTCACATGTCTGACCCTATAGACTGATGTTCACATGTTTGACCCTATAGACTGATGTTCACATGTCTGACCCTATAGACTGATGTTCACATGTCTGAGCCTATAGACTGATGTTCCCATGTCTGACCCTACAGACTGATGTTCACATGTCTGACCCTATAGACTGATGTTCACATGTCTGACCCTATAGACTGATGTTCACATGTCTGAGCCTATAGACTGATGTTCACATGTCTAAACCCCTATAGACTGATGTTCACATGTATGACCCTATAGACTGATGTTCACATGTCTGAGCCTATAGACTGATGTTCACATGTCTGAGCCCATATAGACTGATGTTCACATGTCTGACCCTATAGACTGATGTTCACATGTCTGACTATAGACTGATGTTCACATGTCTGACCCTATAGACTGATGTTCACATGTCTGAGCCTATAGACTGATGTTCACATGTCTGACCCTACAGACTGATGTTCACATGTCTAACCCTATAGACTGATGTTCACATGTCTGACCCTATAGACTGATGTTCACATGTCTGAGCCTATAGACTGATGTTCACATGTCTGAGCCCCTATAGACTGATGTTCACATGTCTGACCCTATAGACTGATGTTCACATGTCTGAGCCTATAGACTGATGTTCACATGTCTGAGCCCCTATAGACTGATGTTCACATGTCTGACCCTATAGACTGATGTTCACATGTCTGACTATAGACTGATGTTCACATGTCTGACCCTATAGACTGATGTTCACATGTCTGACCCTATAGACTGATGTTCACATGTCTGAGCCTATAGACTGATGTTCACATGTCTGAGCCCCTATAGACTGATGTTCACATGTCTGACCCTATAGACTGACGTTCACATGTCTGAGCCCCTATAGACTGATGTTCACATGTCTGACCCTATAGACTGATGTTCACATGTCTGACCCTATAGACTGATGTTCACATGTCTGAGCCTATAGACTGATGTTCACATGTCTGAGCCCATATAGACTGATGTTCACATGTCTGACCCTACAGACTGATGTTCACATGTCTGACCCTATAGACTGATGTTCACATGTCTGACCCTATAGACTGATGTTCACATGTCTGACCCTATAGACTGATGTTCACCTGTCTGACCCTATAGACTGATGTTCACATGTCTGAGCCTATAGACTGATGTTCCCATGTCTGAGCCCATATAGACTGATGTTCACATGTCTGACCCTATAGACTGATGTTCACATGTCTGACTATAGACTGATGTTCACATGTCTGACCCTATAGACTGATGTTCACATGTCTGACCCTATAGACTGATGTTCACATGTCTGACCCTATAGACTGATGTTCACATGTCTGACCCTATAGACTGATGTTCACATGTCTGACCCTATAGACTGATGTTCACATGTCTGACCCTACAGACTGATGTTCACATGTCTGACCCTATAGACTGATGTTCACATGTCTGACCCTACAGACTGATGTTCACATGTCTGACCCTATAGACTGATGTTCACATGTCTGACCCTATAGACTGATGTTCACATGTCTGAGCCTATAGACTGATGTTCACATGTCTGACCCTACAGACTGATGTTCACATGTCTAACCCTATAGACTGATGTTCACATGTCTGACCCTATAGACTGATGTTCACATGTCTGACCCTATAGACTGATGCTCACGTGTAATAATAATAATAATAATAATAATAATACATTGCATTTATATTGCACTTCATATTTGAGCAATCTCAAAGTGCTACAGAGCAGAATAAAACAACAATAAAAAGCAAAAATGTTAAGATATATTTAAAAGCAAAGCCCATAAAAGATATTTTAGCAGTAAGCTTTCTTAAAAAGGTGAGTTTTCAGGTCACGCTTAAAAGCCTCTGCAGTCTGTGGGGCCCTCAGATGTTCAGGGAGGGTGTTCCATATCCTCGGAGCTGCAGAGAAGAAGGCCCGATCTCCCATGGTGCGGAGCTTGGTTCTGGGGACTTGGAGTGTGTTGTTGGTTGAAGAACGGAGGTTAAATGAGGAGGTCTGGGGGGTGAGCAGTTCTTTCAGGTATTGGGGAGCATGTCCATGAATGCACTGATGAGTGAGGAGGGAGAGCTTGTACTCAATTCTGTGTGGGATGGGGAGCCAGTGTAATGATTTCAGAACGGGGGTGATGTGATCATATTTACGGACTCTTAGCAGGATCCTGGCAGCGCTGTTCTGGATATATTGTAATCTCTGGATGTTCTTGTTTGAGATTCCGTGAGGAGAGCATTACAGTAATCCAGCCTGGATGATACAAAGGCATGGACAAGTTTCTCTGCATCTGCCAGATTGAGTGTTGGACGGAGTTTGGCGATGTTCCTGAGGTGATAGAAAGCTGTCTTGGAGGTGTTTGATGTGGGTGTCAAAAGTGAGATTGAGTCCATTTTAACACCAAGGTTGGTGACAGATGTGGAGAGAGGTACGTTTTGACCCGAGAAGGTAATGCAGGTGATGGTGGAAGAGCGGAGTTGATGTGGTGTGCCAACTAGGATGGCTTCTGTTTTTGAACTGTTTAGCTGAAGAAAATTGAGTTTCATCCATGTCTCTATGTCCTCCAGGCAGGTGGTGAGTGTGGATATAGAGTTGGAATCAGAAGAAGTGGGGGTTGTCCTCATATAGAGCTGTGTGTCATCAGCACAGCAGTGGTAGGATACCCCATGCCTGCTGATTATATTACCCAGGGGAAGCAGATAGAGGGTGAACAGAGTGGGGCCCAGCACTGAGCCCTGGGGGACACCGCAGGTGACGTTGTGGGTGTATGATTTTGCTTTGCCCAGGGTAACGTATTCCGTTCTGTTGGATAGATATGAGGTGAACCAGTTATGTATTTTATCAGAGAGACCAATAGTGTATTTCAGATGGTGAAGGAGGATGTTATGGTCAATTGTATCAAAAGCAGCTGTTAGGTCCAGGAGGATGAGTAGAGATGGGGAACCGGTATCTGCTGCCATCATGAGGTCATTTGTGACCCTGACCAAGGCTGTTTCAGTGCTATTGCCAGGGCGGAAACCAGACTGAAACTTCTCGAAAAGGTTATTGTCTTTGAGATGATCGTGAAGTTGTGCTGCAACTGCCTTTTCTAGAACTTTGGACAGAAATGGAAGATTTGAAATGGGCCTGTAGTTGGAAAAAGCCTCTGGATCCAGGGTGTTTTTTTTTAGTAGTGGTCTGATGACAGCAGTTTTTAACGCAGATGGAATATGGCCGGCCAGGAGCGAGTGGTTTATGATCGTGGTGATTAGTGGAGAGATGGCAGAGGTGTTTGTCTTTAGCAGAGCTGATGGGACCCTATAGACAGATGTTCACATGTCTGACCCTATAGACTGATGTTCACATGTCTGAGCCCCTATAGACTGATGTTCACATGTCTGAGTCTATAGACTGATGTTCACATGTCTGAGCCCCTATAGACTGATGTTCACATGTCTGACCCTATAGACTGATGTTCACATGTCTGACCCTATAGACTGATGTTCACATGTCTGACCCTATAGACTGATGTTCACATGTCTGACTATAGACTGATGTTCACATGTCTGACCCTATAGACTGATGTTCACATGTCTGACCCTATAGACTGATGTTCACATGTCTGAGTCTATAGACTGATGTTCACATGTCTGAGCCCCTATAGACTGATGTTCACATGTCTGACCCTATAGACTGATGTTCACATGTCTGACCCTATAGACTGATGTTCACATGTCTGACCCTATAGACTGATGTTCACATGTCTGACTATAGACTGATGTTCACATGTCTGACCCTATAGACTGATGTTCACATGTCTGACCCTATAGACTGATGTTCACATGTCTGACCCTATAGACTGATGTTCACATGTCTGACTATAGACTGATGTTCACATGTCTGACCCTATAGACTGATGTTCACATGTCTGACCCTATAGACTGATGTTCACATGTCTGACCCTACAGACTGATGTTCACATGTCTGACTATAGACTGATGTTCACATGTCTGACCCCACAGACTGATGTTCACATGTCTGACCCCACAGACTGATGTTCACATGTCTGACCCTATAGACTGATGTTCACATGTCTGACGTTCACATGTCTGATCCTATAGACTGATGTTCACATGTCTGACCCTATAGACTGATGTTCACATGTCTGACCCTACAGACTGATGCTCACATGTCTGACTATAGACTGATGTTCACATGTCTGACCCTATAGACTGATGTTCACATGTCTGACCCTACAGACTGATGTTCACATGTCTGACTATAGACTGATGTTCACATGTCTGATCCTATAGACTGATGTTCACATGTCTGACCCCATAGACTGATGTTCACATGTCTGACCCTGTAGACTGATGTTCACATGTCTGACCCTATAGACTGATGTTCACATGTCTGAGCCTATAGACTGATGTTCACATGTCTGACCCTATAGACTGATGTTCACATGTCTGACCCTATAGACTGATGTTCACATGTCTGACTATAGACTGATGTTCACATGTCTGACCCTATAGACTGATGTTCACATGTCTGACCCTACAGACTGATGTTCACATGTCTGACTATAGAATGATGTTCACATGTCTGACCCTACAGACTGATGTTCACATGTCTAACCCTATAGACTGATGTTCACATGTCTGACTATAGACTGATGTTCACATGTCTGACCTATAGACTGATGTTCACATGTCTGACCCTACAGACTGATGTTCACATGTCTGACCCTACAGACTGATGTTCACATGTCTGACCCTACAGACTGATGTTCACATGTCTGACCCTACAGACTGATGTTCACATGTCTAACCCTATAGACTGATGTGCACATATCTGACTATAGACTGATGTTCACATGTCTGACCCTATAGACTGATGTTCACATGTCTGACCCTATAGACTGATGTTCACATGTCTGACCCTATAGACTGATGTTCACATGTCTGACCCTATAGACTGATGCTCACGTGTCTGACCCTATAGACTGATGTTCACATGTCTGACCCTACAGACTGATGTTCACATGTCTGAGCCCCTGTAGACTGATGTTCACATGTCTGAGCCCCTATAGACTGATGTTCACATGTCTGACCCTATAGACTGATGTTCACATGTCTGACCCTATAGACTGATGTTCACATGTCTGACCCTATAGACTGATGTTCACATGTTTGAGCCTATAGACTGATGTTCACATGTCTAACCCTATAGACTGATGTTCACATGTCTGACTATAGACTGATGTTCACATGTCTGACCCTATAGACTGATGTTCACATGTCTGACCCTATAGACTGATGTTCACATGTCTGACCCTATAGACTGATGTTCACATGTCTGACCCTATAGACTGATGTTCACATGTCTGACCCTATAGACTGATGTTCACATGTCTGACCCTATAGACTAATGTTCACATGTCTGAGCCTATAGACTGATGTTCACACGTCTGACCCTACAGACTGATGTTCACATGTCTGACCCTATAGACTGATGTTCACATGTCTGACCCTATAGACTGATGTTCACATGTCTGACCCTATAGACTGATGTTCACATGTCTGAGCCTATAGACTGATGTTCACATGTCTGACCCTACAGACTGATGTTCACATGTCTGACCTATAGACTGATGTTCACATGTCTGAGCCCATATAGACTGATGTTCACATGTCTGACTCTATAGACTGATGTTCACATGTCTGAGCCCATATAGACTGATGTTCACATGTCTGACTATAGACTGATGTTCACATGTCTGACCCTATAGACTGATGTTCACATGTCTGACCCTATAGACTGATGTTCACATGTCTGACCCTATAGACTGATGTTCACATGTCTGACCCTACGGACTGATGTTCACATGTCTAACCCTATAGACTGATGTTCACATGTCTGACCATATAGACTGATGTTCACATGTCTGACCCTATAGACTGATGTTCACATGTCTGAGCCTATAGACTGATGTTCACATGTCTGAGCCCCTATAGACTGATGTTCACATGTCTGACTATAGACTGATGTTCACATGTCTGACCCTACAGACTGATGTTCACATGTCTGACCCTATAGACTGATGTTCACATGTCTGACCCTATAGACTGATGTTCACATGTCTGACCCTACAGACTGATGTTCACATGTCTGACCCTATAGACTGATGTTCACATGTCTGACCCTATAGACTGATGTTCACATGTCTGAGCCTATAGACTGATGTTCACATGTCTGAGCCCATATAGACTGATGTTCACATGTCTGACCCTATAGACTGATGTTCACATGTCTGACCCTATAGACTGATGTTCACATGTCTGACCCTATAGACTGATGTTCACATGTCTGACCCTATAGACTGACGTTCACATGTCTGAGCCCCTATAGACTGATGTTCACATGTCTGACCCTATAGACTGATGTTCACATGTCTGACCCTATAGACTGATGTTCACATGTCTGAGCTTCTATAGACTGATGTTCACATGTCTGACCCTATAGACTGATGTTCACATGTCTGACCCTATAGACTGATGTTCACATGTCTGACCCTACAGACTGATGCTCACATGTCTGACCTTATAGACTGATATTCATATGTCTGACCCTATAAACTGATGTTCACATGTTTGACCCTGTAGACTGATGTTCACATGTCTGACCCTACAGACTGATGTTCACATGTCTGACCCTACAGACTGATGTTCAAATGTCTGACCCTATAGACTGATGTTCACATGTCTGACCCTATAGACTGATGTTCACATGTCTGACCCTGTAGACTGATGTTCACATGTCTGACCCTATAGACTGATGTTCACATGTCTGAGCCTATAGACTGATGTTCACATGTCTGAGCCCCTATAGACTGATGTTCACATGTCTGACCCTATGGACTGATGTTCACATGTCTGACCTATAGACTGATGTTCACATGTCTGACCTATAGACTGATGTTCACATGTCTGACCCTACAGACTGATGTTCACATGTCTGACCCTATAGACTGATGTTCAAATGTCTGACCCTATAGACTGATGTTCACATGTCTGAGCCTATAGACTGATGTTCACATGTCTGAGCCTATAGACTGACGTTCACATGTCTGAGCCCCTATAGACTGATGTTCACATGTCTGACCCTATAGACTGATGGTCACATGTCTGACCCTATAGACTGATGGTCACATGTCTGACCCTATAGACTGATGTTCACATGTCTGACCCTATAGACTGATGCTCACATGTCTGACCATGTAGACTGATGTTCACATGTCTGACCCTATAGACTGATGTTCACATGTCTGACCCTATAGACTGATGTTCATATGTCTGACCCTATAGACTGATGTTCATATGTCTGAGCTTCTATAGACTGATGTTCACATGTCTGACCCTATAGACTGATGTTCACATGTCTGAGCCTATAGACTGATGTTCACATGTCTGACCTATAGACTGATGTTCACATGTCTGAGCCTATAGACTGATGTTCACATGTCTGAGCCCCTATAGACTGATGTTCACATGTATGACCCTATAGACTGATGTTCACATGTCTGAGCCTATAGACTGATGTTCACATGTCTGACCCTATAGACTGATGTTCACATGTCTGACCTATAGAATGATGTTCACATGTCTGAGCCCATATAGACTGATGTTCACATGTCTGACCCTATAGACTGATGTTCACATGTCTGACTATAGACTGATGTTCACATGTCTGACCCTATAGACTGATGTTCACATGTCTGACCCTATAGACTGATGTTCACATGTCTGACCCTATAGACTGATGTTCACATGTCTGACCCTACGGACTGATGTTCACATGTCTAACCCTATAGACTGATGTTCACATGTCTGACCATATAGACTGATGTTCACATGTCTGAGCCTATAGACTGATGTTCACGTCTGAGCCCCTATAGACTGATGTTCACATGTCTGACCCTATAGACTGATGTTCACATGTCTGAGCCTATAGACTGATGTTCACATGTCTGAGCCCCTATAGACTGATGTTCACATGTCTGACTATAGACTGATGTTCACATGTCTGACCCTACAGACTGATGTTCACATGTCTGACCCTATAGACTGATGTTCACATGTCTGACCCTATAGACTGATGTTCACATGTCTGACCCTACAGACTGATGTTCACATGTCTGACCCTATAGACTGATGTTCACATGTCTGACCCTATAGACTGATGTTCACATGTCTGAGCCTATAGACTGATGTTCACATGTCTGAGCCTATAGACTGACGTTCACATGTCTGAGCCCCTATAGACTGATGTTCACATGTCTGACCCTATAGACTGATGTTCACATGTCTGACCCTATAGACTGATGTTCACATGTCTGAGCTTCTATAGACTGATGTTCACATGTCTGACCCTATAGACTGATGTTCACATGTCTGACCCTATAGACTGATGTTCACATGTCTGACCCTATAGACTGATGTTCACATGTCTGACCCTATAGACTGATGTTCACATGTCTGACCCTGTAGAATGATGTTCACATGTCTGACTATAGACTGATGTTCACATGTCTGAGCCCCTATAGACTGATGTTCACATGTCTGACCATATAGACTGATGTTCACATGTCTGACTATAGACTGATGTTCACATGTCTGACCCTATAGACTGATGTTCACATGTCTGACCTATAGACTGATGTCCACATGTCTGACCTATAGTCTGATGTTCACATGTCTGAGCCTATAGAATGATGTTCACATGTCTGACCCTATAGACTGATGTTCACATGTCTGACCCTATAGACTGATGTTCACATGTCTGACCCTATAGACTGATGTTCACATGTCTGAGCCTATAGACTGATGTTCCCATGTCTGACCCTACAGACTGATGTTCACATGTCTGACCCTATAGACTGATGTTCACATGTCTGACCCTATAGACTGATGTTCACATGTCTGAGCCTATAGACTGATGTTCACATGTCTAAACCCCTATAGACTGATGTTCACATGTATGACCCTATAGACTGATGTTCACATGTCTGAGCCTATAGACTGATGTTCACATGTCTGAGCCCATATAGACTGATGTTCACATGTCTGACCCTATAGACTGATGTTCACATGTCTGACTATAGACTGATGTTCACATGTCTGACCCTATAGACTGATGTTCACATGTCTGACCCTATAGACTGATGTTCACATGTCTGAGCCTATAGACTGATGTTCACATGTCTGACCCTACAGACTGATGTTCACATGTCTAACCCTATAGACTGATGTTCACATGTCTGACCCTATAGACTGATGTTCACATGTCTGAGCCTATAGACTGATGTTCACATGTCTGAGCCCCTATAGACTGATGTTCACATGTCTGACCCTATAGACTGATGTTCACATGTCTGAGCCTATAGACTGATGTTCACATGTCTGAGCCCCTATAGACTGATGTTCACATGTCTGACCCTATAGACTGATGTTCACATGTCTGACTATAGACTGATGTTCACATGTCTGACCCTATAGACTGATGTTCACATGTCTGACCCTATAGACTGATGTTCACATGTCTGAGCCTATAGACTGATGTTCACATGTCTGAGCCCCTATAGACTGATGTTCACATGTCTGACCCTATAGACTGACGTTCACATGTCTGAGCCCCTATAGACTGATGTTCACATGTCTGACCCTATAGACTGATGTTCACATGTCTGACCCTATAGACTGATGTTCACATGTCTGAGCCTATAGACTGATGTTCACATGTCTGAGCCCATATAGACTGATGTTCACATGTCTGACCCTACAGACTGATGTTCACATGTCTGACCCTATAGACTGATGTTCACATGTCTGACCCTATAGACTGATGTTCACATGTCTGACCCTATAGACTGATGTTCACCTGTCTGACCCTATAGACTGATGTTCACATGTCTGAGCCTATAGACTGATGTTCCCATGTCTGAGCCCATATAGACTGATGTTCACATGTCTGACCCTATAGACTGATGTTCACATGTCTGACTATAGACTGATGTTCACATGTCTGACCCTATAGACTGATGTTCACATGTCTGACCCTATAGACTGATGTTCACATGTCTGACCCTATAGACTGATGTTCACATGTCTGACCCTATAGACTGATGTTCACATGTCTGACCCTATAGACTGATGTTCACATGTCTGACCCTACAGACTGATGTTCACATGTCTGACCCTATAGACTGATGTTCACATGTCTGACCCTACAGACTGATGTTCACATGTCTGACCCTATAGACTGATGTTCACATGTCTGACCCTATAGACTGATGTTCACATGTCTGAGCCTATAGACTGATGTTCACATGTCTGACCCTACAGACTGATGTTCACATGTCTAACCCTATAGACTGATGTTCACATGTCTGACCCTATAGACTGATGTTCACATGTCTGACCCTATAGACTGATGCTCACGTGTAATAATAATAATAATAATAATATAATACATTGCATTTTATTGCACTTCATATTTGAGCAATCTCAAAGTGCTACAGAGCAGAATAAAACAACAATAAAAAGCAAAATGTTAAGATATATTTAAAAGCAAAGCCCATAAAAGATATTTTAGCAGTAAGCTTTCTTAAAAGGTGAGTTTTCAGGTCACGCTTAAAAGCCTCTGCAGTCTGTGGGGCCCTCAGATGTTCAGGAGGTGTTCCATATCCTCGGAGCTGCAGAGAAGAAGGCCCGATCTCCCATGGTGGAGCTTGGTTCTGGGGACTTGGAGTGTGTTGTTGGTTGAAGAACGGAGGTTAAATGAGGAGGTCTGGGGGTGAGCAGTTCTTTCAGGTATTGGGGAGCATGTCCATGAATGCACTGATGAGTGAGGAGGGAGAGCTTGTACTCAATTCTGTGTGGGATGGGAGCCAGTGTAATGATTTCAGAACGGGGTGATGTGATCATATTTACGGACTCTTAGCAGGATCCTGGCAGCGCTTGTTCTGGATATATTGTAATCTCTGGATGTTCTTGTTTGAGATTCCGGTGAGGAGAGCATTACAGTAATCCAGCCTGGATGATACAAAGGCATGGACAAGTTTCTCTGCATCTGCCAGATTGAGTGTTGGACGGAGTTTGGCGATGTTCCTGAGGTGATAGAAAGCTGTCTTGCGGAGGTGTTTGATGTGGGTGTCAAAAGTGAGATTGGAGTCCATTTTAACACCAAGGTTGGTGACAGATGTGGAGAGAGGTACGTTTTGACCCGAGAAGGTAATGCAGGTGATGGTGGAAGAGCGGAGTTGATGTGGTGTGCCAACTAGGATGGCTTCTGTTTTTGAACTGTTTAGCTGAAGAAAATTGAGTTTCATCCATGTCTCTATGTCCTCCAGGCAGGTGGTGAGTGTGGATATAGAGTTGGAATCAGAAGAAGTGGGGGTTGTCCTCATATAGAGCTGTGTGTCATCAGCACAGCAGTGGTAGGATACCCCATGCCTGCTGATTATATTACCCAGGGGAAGCAGATAGAGGGTGAACAGAGTGGGGCCCAGCACTGAGCCCTGGGGGACACCGCAGGTGACGTTGTGGGTGTATGATTTTGCTTTGCCCAGGGTAACGATTCCGTTTCTGTTGGATAGATATGAGGTGAACCAGTTATGTATTTTATCAGAGAGACCAATAGTGTATTTCAGATGGTGAAGGAGGATGTTATGGTCAATTGTATCAAAAGCAGCTGTTAGGTCCAGGAGGATGAGTAGAGATGGGGAACCGGTATCTGCTGCCATGAGGTCATGAGGTCATTTGACCCTGACCAAGGCTGTTTCAGTGCTATTGCCAGGGCGAAACCAGACTGAAACTTCTCGAAAAGGTTATTGTCTTTGAGATGATCGTGAATGTGCTGCAACTGCCTTTTCTAGAACTTTGGACAGAAATGGAAGATTTGAAATGGGCCTGTAGTTGGAAAAAGCCTCTGGATCCAGGGTGTTTTTTTTTAGTAGTGGTCTGATGACAGCAGTTTTTAACGCAGATGGAATATGGCCGGCCAGGAGCGAGTGGTTTATGATCGTGGTGATTAGTGGAGAGATGGCAGAGGTGTTTGTCTTTAGCAGAGCTGATGGGACCCTATAGACAGATGTTCACATGTCTGACCCTATAGACTGATGTTCACATGTCTGAGCCCTATAGACTGATGTTCACATGTCTGAGTCTATAGACTGATGTTCACATGTCTGACCCTATAGACTGATGTTCACATGTCTGACCCTATAGACTGATGTTCACATGTCTGACCCTATAGACTGATGTTCACATGTCTGACCCTATAGACTGATGTTCACATGTCTGACTATAGACTGATGTTCACATGTCTGACCCTATAGACTGATGTTCACATGTCTGACCCTATAGACTGATGTTCACATGTCTGAGTCTATAGACTGATGTTCACATGTCTGAGCCCCTATAGACTGATGTTCACATGTCTGACCCTATAGACTGATGTTCACATGTCTGACCCTATAGACTGATGTTCACATGTCTGACCCTATAGACTGATGTTCACATGTCTGACTATAGACTGATGTTCACATGTCTGACCCTATAGACTGATGTTCACATGTCTGACCCTATAGACTGATGTTCACATGTCTGACCCTATAGACTGATGTTCACATGTCTGACTATAGACTGATGTTCACATGTCTGACCCTATAGACTGATGTTCACATGTCTGACCCTATAGACTGATGTTCACATGTCTGACCCTACAGACTGATGTTCACATGTCTGACTATAGACTGATGTTCACATGTCTGACCCCACAGACTGATGTTCACATGTCTGACCCCACAGACTGATGTTCACATGTCTGACCCTATAGACTGATGTTCACATGTCTGACGTTCACATGTCTGATCCTATAGACTGATGTTCACATGTCTGACCCTATAGACTGATGTTCACATGTCTGACCCTACAGACTGATGCTCACATGTCTGACTATAGACTGATGTTCACATGTCTGACCCTATAGACTGATGTTCACATGTCTGACCCTACAGACTGATGTTCACATGTCTGACTATAGACTGATGTTCACATGTCTGATCCTATAGACTGATGTTCACATGTCTGACCCCATAGACTGATGTTCACATGTCTGACCCTATAGACTGATGTTCACATGTCAGACCTATAGACTGATGTTCACATGTCTGACCCTACAGACTGATGTTCACATGTCTGACCTATAGACTGATGTTCACATGTCTGACTACAGACTGATGTTCACATGTCTGACCCTATAGACTGATGTTCACATGTCTGACCCTATAGACTGATGTTCACATGTCTGAGCCCCTATAGACTGATGTTCACGTCTGACCTACAGACTGATGTTCACATGTCTGACCCTATAGACTGATGTTCACATGTCTGACCCTGTAGACTGATGTTCACATGTCTGACCCTATAGACTGATGTTCACATGTCTGAGCCTATAGACTGATGTTCACATGTCTGACCCTATAGACTGATGTTCACATGTCTGACCCTATAGACTGATGTTCACATGTCTGAGCTTCTATAGACTGATGTTCACATGTCTGACCCTATAGACTGATGTTCACATGTCTGACCCTATAGACTGATGTTCACATGTCTGACCTATAGACTGATGTTCACATGTCTGACTATAGACTGATGTTCACATGTCTGACCCTATAGACTGATGTTCACATGTCTGACCCTATAGACTGATGTTCACATGTCTGACTATAGACTGATGTTCACATGTCTGACCCTACAGACTGATGTTCACATGTCTGACCTATAGACTGATGTTCACATGCCTGACTATAGACTGATGTTCACATGTGTGACTACAGACTGATGTTCACATGTCTGACCCTATAGACTGATGTTCACATGTCTGACCTATAGACTGATGTTCACGTCTGACCCTATAGACTGATGTTCACATGTCTGACCTATAGACTGATGTTCACATGTCTGACCCTATAGACTGATGTTCACATGTCTGACCCTATAGACTGATGTTCACATGTCTGACCCTATAGACTGATGCTCACATGACTACATAATGATGCTCACATGACTACAGACTGATGCTCACATGTGTGACTACAGACTGATGTTCACATGACTACAGACTGATGCTCACATGACTACAGACTGATGCTCACATGACTACAGACTGATGCTCACATGACTACAGACTGATGCTCACATGACTACAGACTGATGCTCACATGACTACAGACTGATGCTCACATGACTACAGACTGATGCTCACATGACTACAGATTGATGCTCACATGACTAACTACAGACTGATGGTCACATAACTACATACTGAGGCTCACATGACTACAGACTGATGCTAACATGACTACAGACTGATGCTCACATGACTATAGACTGATGTTCACATGTCTGACTATAGACTGATGTTCACATGTCTGACCCTACAGACTGATGTTCACATGTCTGACCCTACAGACTGATGTTCACATGTCTGACCCTACAGACTGATGTTCACATGTCTGACCCTATAGACTGATGTTCACATGTCTGACCCTATAGACTGATGTTCACATGTCTGACCCTACAGACTGATGTTCACATGTCTGACCCTACAGACTGATGTTCACATGTCTGACCCTACAGACTGATGTTCACATGTCTGACCCTATAGACTGATGTTCACATGTCTGACCCTATAGACTGATGTTCACATGTCTGACCCTATAGACTGATGTTCACATGTGTGACTACAGACTGATGTTCACATGTCTGACCCTATAGACTGATGTTCACATGTCTGACCCTATAGACTGATGTTCACATGTCTGACCCCATAGACTGATGTTCACATGTCTGACCTATAGACTGATGCTCACATGACTACAGACTGATGCTCACATGCGTGACTACAGACTGATGTTCACATGACCAGACTGATGCTCACATGACTACAGACTGATGTTCACATGACCAGACTGATGCTCACATGACTACAGACTGATGCTCACATGTCTGACTACAGACTGATGCTCACATGTCTGACCCTATAGACTGATGTTCACATGTCTGACTATAGACTGATGTTCACATGTCTGACCCTATAGACTGATGTTCACATGTCTGACCCTATAGACTGATGTTCACATGTCTGACCCTACAGACTGATGTTCACATGTCTGACTATAGACTGATGTTCACATGTCTGACCCCACAGACTGATGTTCACATGTCTGACCCCACAGACTGATGTTCACATGTCTGACCCTATAGACTGATGTTCACATGTCTGACGTTCACATGTCTGATCCTATAGACTGATGTTCACATGTCTGACCCTATAGACTGATGTTCACATGTCTGACCCTACAGACTGATGCTCACATGTCTGACTATAGACTGATGTTCACATGTCTGACCCTATAGACTGATGTTCACATGTCTGACCCTACAGACTGATGTTCACATGTCTGACTATAGACTGATGTTCACATGTCTGATCCTATAGACTGATGTTCACATGTCTGACCCCATAGACTGATGTTCACATGTCTGACCCTATAGACTGATGTTCACATGTCAGACCTATAGACTGATGTTCACATGTCTGACCCTACAGACTGATGTTCACATGTCTGACCTATAGACTGATGTTCACATGTCTGACTACAGACTGATGTTCACATGTCTGACCCTATAGACTGATGTTCACATGTCTGACCCTATAGACTGATGTTCACATGTCTGACCCTATAGACTGATGTTCACGTCTGACCTACAGACTGATGTTCACATGTCTGACCCTATAGACTGATGTTCACATGTCTGACCCTGTAGACTGATGTTCACATGTCTGACCCTATAGACTGATGTTCACATGTCTGAGCCTATAGACTGATGTTCACATGTCTGACCCTATAGACTGATGTTCACATGTCTGACCCTATAGACTGATGTTCACATGTCTGACCCTATAGACTGATGTTCACATGTCTGAGCCTATAGACTGATGTTCACATGTCTGACTATAGACTGATGTTCACATGTCTGACCCTATAGACTGATGTTCACATGTCTGACCCTATAGACTGATGTTCACATGTCTGACTATAGACTGATGTTCACATGTCTGACCCTACAGACTGATGTTCACATGTCTGACCTATAGACTGATGTTCACATGCCTGACTATAGACTGATGTTCACATGTGTGACTACAGACTGATGTTCACATGTCTGACCCTATAGACTGATGTTCACATGTCTGACCTATAGACTGATGTTCACGTCTGACCCTATAGACTGATGTTCACATGTCTGACCTATAGACTGATGTTCACATGTCTGACCCTATAGACTGATGTTCACATGTCTGACCCTATAGACTGATGTTCACATGTCTGACCCTATAGACTGATGCTCACATGACTATGATGCTCACATGACTACAGACTGGTGCTCACATATGTGAGTACAGACTGATGTTCACATGACTACAGACTGATGCTCACATGACTACAGACTGATGCTCACATGACTACAGACTGATGCTCACATGACTACAGACTGATGCTCACATGACTACAGACTGATGCTCACATGACTACAGACTGATGCTCACATGACTACAGACTGATGCTCACATGACTACAGATTGATGCTCACATGACTAACTACAGACTGATGGTCACATAACTACATACTGAGGCTCACATGACTACAGACTGATGCTAACATGACTACAGACTGATGCTCACATGACTATAGACTGATGTTCACATGTCTGACTATAGACTGATGTTCACATGTCTGACCCTACAGACTGATGTTCACATGTCTGACCCTACAGACTGATGTTCACATGTCTGACCCTACAGACTGATGTTCACATGTCTGACCCTATAGACTGATGTTCACATGTCTGACCCTATAGACTGATGTTCACATGTCTGACCCTACAGACTGATGTTCACATGTCTGACCCTACAGACTGATGTTCACATG
The DNA here is from genome assembly GCA_036178185.1 of Liparis tanakae. Lineage (NCBI taxonomy): Eukaryota > Metazoa > Chordata > Actinopteri > Perciformes > Liparidae > Liparis > Liparis tanakae. Next base: position 9,497,196 of record CM070103.1, on the reverse strand, counting down.
TCTGACCCTACAGACTGATGTTCACATGTCTGACCCTATAGACTGATGTTCACATGTCTGACCCTATAGACTGATGTTCACATGTCTGACCCTATAGACTGATGTTCACATGTGTGACTACAGACTGATGTTCACATGTCTGACCCTATAGACTGATGTTCACATGTCTGACCCTATAGACTGATGTTCACATGTCTGACCTATAGACTGATGTTCACATGTCTGACCTATAGACTGATGCTCACATGACTACAGACTGATGCTCACATGCGTGACTACAGACTGATGTTCACATGACCAGACTGATGCTCACATGACTACAGACTGATGCTCACATGTCTGACTACAGACTGATGTTCACATGACCAGACTGATGCTCACATGACTACAGACTGATGCTCACATGTCTGACTACAGACTGATGCTCACACGACTACAGACTGATGCTCACATGACTACAGATTGATGCTCACATGACTAACTACAGACTGATGGTAACATAACTATATACTGAGGCTCACATGACTACAGACTGATGCTAACATGACTACAGACTGATGCTCACATGTCTGACCCTATAGACTGATGTTCACATGTCTGACTATAGACTGATGCTCACATGTCTGACCCTATAGACTGATGTTCACATGTCTGACCCTATAGACTGATGTTCACATGTCTGACCCTATAGACTGATGTTCACATGACCAGACTGATGCTCACATGTCTGACTACAGACTGATGTTCACATGTCTGACCCCACAGACTGATGTTCACATGTCTGACCCCACAGACTGATGTTCACATGTCTGACCCTATAGACTGATGTTCACATGTCTGACGTTCACATGTCTGACCCTATAGACTGATGTTCACATGTCTGACCCTACAGACTGATGCTCACATGTCTGACTATAGACTGATGTTCACATGTCTGACCCTATAGACTGATGTTCACATGTCTGACCCTACAGACTGATGTTCACATGTCTGACTATAGACTGATGTTCACATGTCTGATCCTATAGACTGATGTTCACATGTCTGACCCCATAGACTGATGTTCACATGTCTGACCCTATAGACTGATGTTCACATGTCAGACCTATAGACTGATGTTCACATGTCTGACCCTACAGACTGATGTTCACATGTCTGACCTATAGACTGATGTTCACATGTCTGACTACAGACTGATGTTCACATGTCTGACCCTATAGACTGATGTTCACATGTCTGACCCTATAGACTGATGTTCACATGTCTGAGCCCCTATAGACTGATGTTCACGTCTGACCTACAGACTGATGTTCACATGTCTGACCCTATAGACTGATGTTCACATGTCTGACCCTGTAGACTGATGTTCACATGTCTGACCCTATAGACTGATGTTCACATGTCTGAGCCTATAGACTGATGTTCACATGTCTGACCCTATAGACTGATGTTCACATGTCTGACCCTATAGACTGATGTTCACATGTCTGAGCTTCTATAGACTGATGTTCACATGTCTGACCCTATAGACTGATGTTCACATGTCTGACCCTATAGACTGATGTTCACATGTCTGAGCCTATAGACTGATGTTCACATGTCTGACTATAGACTGATGTTCACATGTCTGACCCTATAGACTGATGTTCACATGTCTGACCCTATAGACTGATGTTCACATGTCTGACTATAGACTGATGTTCACATGTCTGACCCTACAGACTGATGTTCACATGTCTGACCTATAGACTGATGTTCACATGTCTGACTATAGACTGATGTTCACATGTCTGACCCTATAGACTGATGCTCACATGTCTGACCCTAAATACTGATGTTCACATGTCTGACTATAGACTGATGTTCACATGTGTGACTACAGACTGATGTTCACATGTCTGACCCTATAGACTGATGTTCACATGTCTGACCTATAGACTGATGTTCACGTCTGACCCTATAGACTGATGTTCACATGTCTGACCTATAGACTGATGTTCACATGTCTGACCCTATAGACTGATGTTCACATGTCTGACCCTATAGACTGATGTTCACATGTCTGACCCTATAGACTGATGCTCACATGACTACATAATGATGCTCACATGACTACAGACTGATGCTCACATGTGTGACTACAGACTGATGTTCACATGACTACAGACTGATGCTCACATGACTACAGACTGATGCTCACATGACTACAGACTGATGCTCACATGACTACAGACTGATGCTCACATGACTACAGACTGATGCTCACATGACTACAGACTGATGCTCACATGACTACAGACTGATGCTCACATGACTACAGATTGATGCTCACATGACTAACTACAGACTGATGGTCACATAACTACATACTGAGGCTCACATGACTACAGACTGATGCTAACATGACTACAGACTGATGCTCACATGACTATAGACTGATGTTCACATGTCTGACTATAGACTGATGTTCACATGTCTGACCCTACAGACTGATGTTCACATGTCTGACCCTACAGACTGATGTTCACATGTCTGACCCTACAGACTGATGTTCACATGTCTGACCCTATAGACTGATGTTCACATGTCTGACCCTATAGACTGATGTTCACATGTCTGACCCTACAGACTGATGTTCACATGTCTGACCCTACAGACTGATGTTCACATGTCTGACCCTACAGACTGATGTTCACATGTCTGACCCTATAGACTGATGTTCACATGTCTGACCCTATAGACTGATGTTCACATGTCTGACCCTATAGACTGATGTTCACATGTGTGACTACAGACTGATGTTCACATGTCTGACCCTATAGACTGATGTTCACATGTCTGACCCTATAGACTGATGTTCACATGTCTGACCTATAGACTGATGTTCACATGTCTGACCTATAGACTGATGCTCACATGACTACAGACTGATGCTCACATGCGTGACTACAGACTGATGTTCACATGACCAGACTGATGCTCACATGACTACAGACTGATGCTCACATGTCTGACTACAGACTGATGTTCACATGACCAGACTGATGCTCACATGACTACAGACTGATGCTCACATGTCTGACTACAGACTGATGCTCACACGACTACAGACTGATGCTCACATGACTACAGATTGATGCTCACATGACTAACTACAGACTGATGGTAACATAACTATATACTGAGGCTCACATGACTACAGACTGATGCTAACATGACTACAGACTGATGCTCACATGTCTGACCCTATAGACTGATGTTCACATGTCTGACTATAGACTGATGCTCACATGTCTGACCCTATAGACTGATGTTCACATGTCTGACCCTATAGACTGATGTTCACATGTCTGACCCTATAGACTGATGTTCACATGACCAGACTGATGCTCACATGTCTGACTACAGACTGATGCTCACATGGCTACAGACTGATGTTCACATGTCTGAGCCCCTATAGACTGATGTTCACATGTCTGACCCTATAGACTGATGTTCACATGTCTGAGCCCCTATAGACTGATGTTTACATGTCTGACCCTACAGACTGATGTTCACATGTCTGACCCTATAGACTGATGTTCACATGTCTGAGCCTATAGACTGATGTTCACATGTCTGACTATAGACTAATGTTCACATGTCTGACCCTATAGACTGATGTTCACATGTCTGACCCTACAGACTGATGTTCACATGTCTGACCCTACAGACTGATGTTCACATGTCTGACTATAGACTGATGTTCACATGTCTGATCCTATAGACTGATGTTCACATGTCTGACCCCATAGACTGATGTTCACATGTCTGACCCTATAGACTGATGTTCACATGTCTGAGCCTATAGACTGATGTTCACATGTCTGACCCTATAGACTGATGTTCACATGTCTGACCCTATAGACTGATGTTCACATGTCAGACCTATAGACTGATGTTCACATGTCTGACCCTACAGACTGATGTTCACATGTCTGACCTATAGACTGATGTTCACATGTCTGACTACAGACTGATGTTCACATGTCTGACCCTATAGACTGATGTTCACATGTCTGACCCTATAGACTGATGTTCACATGTCTGACCCTACAGACTGATGTTCACATGTCTGACTATAGACTGATGTTCACATGTCAGACCTATAGACTGATGTTCACATGTCTGACCCTACAGACTGATGTTCACATGTCTGACCTATAGACTGATGTTCACATGTCTGACTACAGACTGATGTTCACATGTCTGACCCTATAGACTGATGTTCACATGTCTGACCCTATAGACTGATGTTCACATGTCTGACCTATAGATTGATGTTCACATGTCTGACCCTATAGACTGATGTTCACATGTCTGACCCTATAGACTGATGTTCACATGTCTGACCCTACAGACTGATGTTCACATGTCAGACCTATAGACTGATGTTCACATGTCTGAGCCTATAGACTGATGTTCACATGTCAGACCTATAGACTGATGTTCACATGTCTGGCCCTATAGACTGATGTTCACATGTCTGACTATAGACTGATGTTCACATGTCTGACCCTACAGACTGATGTTCACATGTCAGACCTATAGACTGATGTTCACATGTCTGACCCTATAGACTGATGTTCACGTGTCTGACCCTACAGACTGATGTTCACATGTCTGACCCTATAGACTGATGTTCACATGTCTGACCCTACAGACTGATGTTCACATGTCTGACCCTACAGACTGATGTTCACATGTCAGACCTATAGACTGATGTTCACATGTCTGACCCTATAGACTGATGTTCACGTGTCTGACCCTACAGACTGATGTTCACATGTCTGACCCTATAGACTGATGTTCACATGTCTGACCCTATAGACTGATGTTCACATGTCTGACCCTATAGACTGATGTTCACATGTCTGACCTATAGACTGATGTTCACATGTCTGACCCTACAGACTGATGTTCACATGTCTGACCCTATAGACTGATGTTCACATGTCTGACTATAGACTGATGTTCACATGTCTGACTATAGACTGATGTTCACATGTCAGACCTATAGACTGATGTTCACATGTCTGACCCTATAGACTGATGTTCACATGTCTGACTATAGACTGATGTTCACATGTCTGACCCTATAGACTGATGTTCACATGTCTGACCCTATAGACTGATGTTCACATGTCTGAGCCTATAGACTGATGTTCACATGTCTGACTATAGACTGATGTTCACATGTCTGACCCTATAGACTGATGTTCAGATGTCTGACCCTACAGACTGATGTTCACATGTCTGACCTATAGACTGATGTTCACATGTCTGACTATAGACTGATGTTCACATGTCTGAGCCTATAGACTGATGTTCACATGTCTGACCCTATAGACTGATGTTCACATGTCTGACCCTATAGACTGATGTTCACATGTCTGACTATAGACTGATGTTCACATGTCTGACCCTATAGACTGATGTTCACATGTCTGACTATAGACTGATGTTCACATGTCTGACTATAGACTGATGTTCACATGTCTGACCCTATAGACTGATGTTCACATGTCTGACTATAGACTGATGTTCACATGTCTGACCCTATAGACTGATGTTCACATGTCTGACCCTATAGACTGATGTTCACATGTCTGACCTATAGACTGATGTTCACATGTCTGACTACAGACTGATGTTCACATGTCTGACCCTATAGACTGATGTTCACATGTCTGACTATAGACTGATGTTCACATGTCTGACCTATAGACTGATGTTCACATGTCTGACCCTATAGACTGATGTTCACATGTCTGACCCTACAGACTGATGTTCACATGTCTGACCTATAGACTGATGTTCACATGTCTGACCCTACAGACTGATGTTCACATGTCTGACTATAGACTGATGTTCACATGTCTGACCCTATAGACTTTATGAAAAGCCTTGTGCGCTCCCGATCGAATGCTAACTGTTAGCGGAAGGATTTACGTGACACAACATCCGGTTTTGCAAAGTTAGCGGAAAGAGCCACGTGAAACAACATCCGTTTTTCAAAATAAGATGTCGACAAATCATACACTAACATATACAAGTAAACAATGAACTGATTTTGTATCTTTATAGATCGTTTCTGAGATTTAGCTTAAATTATGCTAACATTAAAACATGTTTACTGTACCAAGGAAGAGTTTATTAAAATAAGTCAGACTTTTGTAAGTTAAAATAAGTCCTGTATATAGATTTCCCCAAGAGCTCCAGGAAATGAATAACACAGATGTGTTCCATACATATCTGAAATCAATCCCCCACAATAGCAATCAAACTATTTTAATGAATCAATTAGGACAGTTTTCAAAGTAAAAGTCCTAAATTGTTAAAGAAATGTCATTTTCTAAATGTTTGAGGCGCTCTAGATATGTTTTCCCTTCCAGGCAACGAGTGATGGAGATGTGTTCAGGACGTCCCTGACTTCCCCTCGCCTGGCAATCAAACATATTTCCTGTCGCAATTAAGAGATTCTTCAAATTAAAAGTCCTAAATATTTAAAGAAATCTGTAATTTCTTTAATGTTTGAGGTGCTTTATGTATGTATTTTCTCAGAGTCCGAGGCAATAATGCTACACAATAAATAGAATGCTTCAATCGACTCAGTGATCGATATTATCGGATCGGCAGATACTGATTTCATTGATCGGTGATCGGCACCAAAAAACCTGATCGGTGCATCTCTAATTTTAATAATCGTTTTTTATCGATTTTATCGATTGGCTGTTGCCGCCCTGGTCTAGAGCCCTCGTGGTTACCTCACGCCAAAGCACCCAGAGTCCTCACACATGTTGACCGATGACTTTTCAGGACTTTAACCCGAATGTCCAGACCAAACGGTAACTCGGTGTAAACATGAAACATTTAGAACACGTTGTCTAAAGGTACGCCGGCTTGTATTCAGAGCGTCTTTCTTTAAAAAACATATTCATTTGTTAAAACTCGGCCTAAATAAACATGTGATTATTTCCATGACTTTTCCAAAACTTTTATGATTTAAGTTTATTCCATGAATTTTCCAGGCCTGGAAACGACCATTTTAACATGCCATGACTTTTCCAGGTTTTCCATGACCCTACGACCCCTGAGCACCATGGGGGGTCCGCCTGAAGCTCGGAGGCCCTCTGGCAGTCACGACCCGGCCATGTCAACAACAACAACAACAACAGCCCGATGTGCAGCTGGAGCTCCAACGAGCCGGGGAAGAGGATCAGAACCCCTCCGCCTCGGGTCAACGTTGGCTCTGGGTTCCTCGAAGGTCTCCCGGGTGACGGACTCGTGTTGGACCCACCAGACCTCCTGCCCACCGGCAACGCAATCTATTGCCAGATGGAGCTGTAGGTCCACACGGGCTCTGGTACCATGGCCGTGTGCACCGCTGTAGACGGGCTCCGTGAGAAGAAGCTCGTGGACCCTGGGGGACGCCAGACCCCCACCACTGGAGCTGGAGCAGAAGTTCTGGTTCTGGTTCCTCTCCGGCTGCTCACTTCATCTCGTCTCTGGTGGTCCAGGTCTGTCGTGGTGTGGCTCCGGTTCTTCTGCTCCAGCTCCAGTGGTGGGGGTGTAACCAGAACCAGAGCCAAGGAAGACCAGAACCAGAACCAGAGCCAAGGAAGACCAGAACCAGAAACAGAGCCAAGGAAGACCAGAACCAGAAATAGAGCCAAGGAAGACCAGAACCAGAACCAGAGCCAAGGAAGACCAGAACCAGAGCCAAGGAAGACCAGAACCAGAAACAGAGCCAAGGAAGACCAGAACCAGAACCAGAGCCAAGGAAGACCAGAACCAGAGACAAGGAAGACCAGAACCAGAACCCTCCAGAACCTCCTCTAACAACCTGTTGGGTTGAATCACGGGCTGGATCGGTGAGACTAGCAGAGCTTTACACCACGAGGCCCTGGACCCTGGACCCTGGACCACAGGACCCTGGACCACAGGACCCTGGACCCTGGACCACAGAACTCTGGACCCTGGACCACAGGACCCTGGACCCTGGACCACAGAACTCTGGACCCTGGACCACAGGACCCTGGACACAGGACCCTGGACACAGGACCCTGGACACAGGACCCTGGACCACAGGACCCTGGACACAGGACCCTGGACCACAGGACCCTGGACCCTAGACCACAGAACTCTGGACCCTGGACCACAGGACCCTGGACACAGGACCCTGGACACAGGACCCTGGACACAGGACCCTGGACACAGGACCCTGGACCACAGGACCCTGGACACAGGACCCTGGACCACAGGACCCTGGACCACAGGACCCTGGACACAGGTTTTTGTGTTTTGTTGTCGTTCTTAGTGTGTGTGTGTGTCTGTTGTCAGCATTAGTGTGTGTGGTCAGCATTACAGTGTGTGTGTGTTTGTGTGTTGTGTGTGTGTGTGTTGTCAGCGTTACAGTGTGTGTGTGTGTTACAGTGTGTGTGTGTTAACAATAATAGATACTTCATGATCACACTGGGGATTAAAGAAGTGCAGCTGAAGCTGCTGCTCGGCTGGTGTGAACATGGTACACACACCTCATCATGCATGTGTGTGTGTGTGTGTATATGTGTGTGTGTGTGTGTGTGAGTGTGTGTGTGTGTGAGTGTGAGTGTGTGTGTGTGTGTGTGATACATACGGTCTGGTGTATCTGCGGTGACCACTGAAGAAAGGATAAATGATTCAGCCTCATCTCGATAGCCTGACTCACGGTAACGGATGAAATATTAAAGGAGAGATGGAGGGAGGGAGGGAGGGAGGAAGAAAGTGAGCCAGGGAACGATAGAGGGGGGAGGAGGAGGGAGGAAGTAGGGGAGGGGGAGGGGAAGAGGGGGAAGGATGGGAGGGGAGGGGGAAGGATGGGGGGAGGGGGAGGGGAGAGGGGAGGAGGGGAGGAGGGAGGAGGGGAGGGGGAAGGAGGGAGAGGGCGAGGGGAAGAAGGAGAGGGGGAAGGAGGGGAGGGGGAGGAGGGAGGGAGGAGGAGAGGGGAAGGAGGGGAGGGGAGGGGGGAGGGAGGTGGGAGGACGGAGAGGGGGAAGGAGGAGAGGGGAGGGGGAGGAGGAGGGAAGGAGGGAGAGGGGAAGGAGGGAGAGGGGGGAGGAGGGAGAGGGGGAAGGAGGGAGAGGGGGAGGGGGAATAGCGCTGACTCAAGGCAGGAGGTGGGAAGTCACATCAGCGTCTCAGAAGCTGAGGCAGCGAAACCCAGACGGCTGCAGGTGGATGGGAGGAGCCTGCAGTCCCTCAGGCCGCCACCGGGGCTCCAGCTGGACCGGCCGGAACCGGCCCTCAGCACATCGGAGAACTTTCCCATGAGCCTCGGCTGCTCGACGTCTTCACAACCGTTAGCACGCCGACGCTCCGAGGGAAGAGGCGGTCCTTTGTGATGTGGGAGGAGCTTCACAGCGTGCAGCAGGAGACCCCCGAGAGTCGAGGACGCTCCCCTTCGGCCCGGGCCTCCGGTCCCCCCGGGGCCTCCGGTCCCCCCGGGCACTCCGGTCTCAGGGGGCCGCTGTCCTTGAGATATAGGACGAGTACTCGCCCGTCCCTGAGAACTTGAACACAACGCGGCAGGTTCAGAGCTGGTTGGAAAATCCGAGGACAGACGTGTGGCCAGAAGACAGACGTGTGGCCCCTGAGGACAGACGTGTGGCCCCTGAGGACAGACGTGTGGCCAGAGGACAGACGTGTGGCCAGAGGACAGACGTGTGGCCCCTGAGGACAGACGTGTGGCCAGAGGACAGACGTGTGGCCCCTGAGGACAGACGTGTGGCCCCTGAGGACAGACGTGTGGCCCCTGAGGACAGACGTGTGGCCAGAGGACAGACGTGTGGCCCCTGAGGACAGACGTGTGGCCAGAGGACAGACGTGTGGCCAGAAGACAGACGTGTGGCCCCTGAGGACAGACGTGTGGCCCCTGAGGACAGACGTGTGCCCCTGAGGACAGACATGTGGCTCTGAGGACAGACGTGTGGCCAGAGGACAGACGTGTGGCCCCTGAGGAGAGACGTGTGGCCCTGAGGAGAGACGTGTGGCCCTGAGGACAGACGTGTGTCCCTGAGGACAGACGTGTGGCCAGAGGACAGACGTGTGGCCCAGAAAACAGACGTGTGGCCCTGAGGACAGACGTGTGGCCCAGAGGACAGACGTGTGGCCAGAGGACAGACGTGTGACCCTGAGGACAGACGTGTGACCCTGAGGACAGACGTGGGGCCAGAAGACAGACGTTTGGGCAGAGGACAGACGTGTGGCCCCTGAGGACAGACGTGTGACCCTGAGGACAGACGTGTGGCCAGAGGACAGACGTGTGACCCTGAGGACAGACGTGTGGCCAGAGGACAGACGTGTGGCCAGAAGACAGACGTGTGGCCCCTGAGGACAGACGTGTGGCCAGAGGACAGACGTGTGGCCCCTGAGGACAGACGTGTGGCCAGAGGACAGACGTGTGGCCCAGAAAACAGACGTGTGGCCCCTGAGGACAGACGTGTGGCCAGAGGACAGACGTGTGGCCCAGAAAACAGACGTGTGGCCCCTGAGGACAGACGTGTGGCCCAGAGGACAGACGTGTGGCCAGAGGACAGACGTGTGACCCTGAGGACAGACGTGTGGCCCCTGAGGACAGACGTGTGGCCAGAGGACAGACGTGTGGCCCCTGGGACAGACGTGTGGCCCCTGAGGACAGACGTGTGGCCAGAAGACAGACGTGTGGCCCTGAGGACAGACGTGTGGCCAGAGGACAGACGTGTGGCCAGAAGACAGACGTGTGGCCCTGAGAACAGACGTGTGGCCAGAGGACAGACGTGTGGCCCCTGAGGACAGACGTGTGGCCAGAGGACAGACGTGTGGCCAGATGACAGACGTGTGGCCCCTGAGGACAGACGCGTGGCCAGAAGACAGACGTGTGGCCCTGAGGACAGACGTGTGGCAAGAGGACAGACGTGTGGCCCCTGAGGACAGACGTGTGGCCCTGATGACAGACGTGTGGCCAGAGGACAGACGTGTGGCCCCTGAGGACAGACGTGTGGCCAGAGGACAGACGTGTGGCCAGAAGACAGACGTGTGGCCCTGAGGACAGACGTGTGGCCCTGAGGACAGACGTGTGGCCAGAAGACAGACGTGTGGCCAGAGGACAGACGTGTGGCCAGAGGACAGACGTGTGGCCAGAAGACAGACGTGTGGCCCCTGAGGACAGACGTGTGGCCCTGAGGACAGACGTGTGGCCCTGAGGACAGATGTGTGGCCCCTGAGGACAGACGTGTGGCCAGAGGACAGACTTGTGGCCCCTGGGATAGACGTGTGGCCAGAGGACAGACATGTGGCCCCTGAGGACAGACGTGTTGCCAGAGGACAGACGTGTGGCCAGAGGACAGACGTGTGGCCCTGAGGACAGACGTGTGGCCCCTGAGGACAGACGTGTGGCCAGAGGACAGACGTGTGGCCAGAGGACAGACGTGTGGCCCCTGAGGACAGACGTGTGGTTAGAGGACAGATGTGTGGCCCCTGGGACAGACGTGTGGCCCCTGAGGACAGACGTGTGGCCCCTGAGGACAGACGTGTGGCCCCTGAGGAAAGACGTGTGGCCCCTGGGACAGACGTGTGGCCCCTGAGGACAGACGTGTGGCCAGAGGACAGACGTGTGGCCAGAGGACAGACGTGTGGCCCCTGAGGACAGACGTGTGGCCAGAGGACAGACGTGTGGCCCCTGGGACAGACGTGTGGCCCCTGAGGACAGACGTGTGGCCAGAAGACAGACGTGTGGCCCTGAGGACAGACGTGTGGCCAGAGGACAGACGTGTGGCCCCTGAGGACAGACGTGTGGCCAGAGGACAGACGTGTGGCCAGAGGACAGACGTGTGGCCCCTGAGGACAGACGTGTGGCCCCTGAGGACAGACGTGTGGCCCTGAGGACAGACGTGTGGCCAGAGGACAGACGTGTGACCCTGAGGACAGACGTGTGGCCAGAAGACAGACGTGTGGCCCTGAGAACAGACGTGTGGCCAGAGGATAGACGTGTGGCCCCTGAGGACAGACGTGTGGCCAGAGGACAGACGTGTGGCCAGATGACAGACGTGTGGCCCCTGAGGACAGACGTGTGGCCAGAAGACAGACGTGTGCCCCTGAGGAAAGATGTGTGGCCCCTGAGGACAGACGTGTGGCCCCTGAGGACAGACGTGTGCCCCTGAGGACAGACGTGTGGCCCCTGAGGACAGACGTGTGGCCCTGAGGACAGACGTGTGGCCCCTGAGGACAGACGTGTGGCCAGAGGACAGACGTGTGGCCAGAAGACAGACGTTTGGCCAGAGGACAGACGTGTGGCCAGAAGACAGACGTGTGCCCCTGAGGACAGACGTGTGACCCTGAGGACAGACGTGTGGCCCCTGAGGACAGACGTGTGGCCCTGAGGACAGACGTGTGGCCCCTGAGGACAGACGTGTGGCCAGAGGACAGACGTGTGGTTAGAGGACAGACGTGTGGCCCCTGGGACAGACGTGTGGCCCCTGAGGACAGACGTGTGGCCCCTGAGGACAGACGTGTGGCCCCTGGGACAGACGTGTGGCCCCTGAGGACAGACGTGTGGCCAGAGGACAGACGTGTGGCCCCTGGGACAGACGTGTGGCCCCTGGGACAGACGTGTGGCCAGAGGACAGACGTGTGGCCCCTGGGACAGACGTGTGGCCAGAGGACAGACGTGTGGCCCTGAGGACAGACGTGTGGCCAGAGGACAGACGTGTGGCCAGATGACAGACGTGTGGCCCCTGAGGACAGATGTGTGGCCAGAGGACAGACGTGTGGCCAGAAGACAGACGTGTGGCCCCTGAGGACAGACGTGTGGCCCCTGAGGACAGACGTGTGCCCCTGAGGACAGACGTGTGGCCCCTGAGGACAGACGTGTGTCCCTGAGGACAGACGTTTGGCCAGAGGACAGACGTGTGGCCAGAAGACAGACGTGTGGCCAGAAGACAGACGTGTGGCCAGAGGACAGACGTGTGGCCAGAAGACAGACGTGTGGCCAGAGGACAGACGTGTGGCCAGAGGACAGACGTGTGGCCAGAAGACAGACATGTGGCCCCTGAGGACAGACGTGTGGCCCTGAGGACAGACGTGTGGCCAGAGGACAGACGTGTGGCCCCTGAGGACAGACGTGTGGCCAGAAGACAGACGTTTGGCCAGAGGACAGACGTGTGGCCAGAAGACAGATGTGTGGCCCCTGAGGACAGATGTGTGGCCCCTGAGGACAGACGTGTGGCCAGAGGACAGACGTGTGGCCAGAAGACAGACGTGTGGCCAGAGGACAGACGTGTTGCCCCTGAAGACAGACGTGTGGCCAGAGGACAGACGTGTGGCCAGAAGACAGACGTGTGGCCAGAGGACAGACGTGTTGCCCCTGAAGACAGACGTGTGGCCAGAGGACAGACGTGTGGCCCCTGAGGACAGACGTGTGGCCCTGAGGACAGACGTGTGGCCAGAGGACAGACGTGTGGCCAGAAGACAGACGTGTGGCCAGAGGACAGACGTGTGGCCAGAGGACAGACGTGTGGCCCCTGAGGACAGACGTGTGGCCCTGAGGACAGACGTGTGGCCAGAAGACAGACGTATGGCCCTGAGGACAGATGTGTGGCCAGAGGACAGACATGTGGTCAGAAGACAGACGTGTGGCCCCTGAGGACAGACGTGTGGCCCCTGAGGACAGACGTGTGCCCCTGAGGACAGACGTGTGGCGCCTGAGGACAGACGTGTGTCCCTGAGGACAGACGTTTGGCCAGAGGACAGACGTGTGGCCAGAAGACAGACGTGTGGCCAGAGGACAGACGTGTGGCCAGAAGACAGACGTGTGGCCAGAGGACAGACGTGTGGCCAGAAGACAGATGTGTGGCCCCTGAGGACAGACGTGTGGCCCCTGAGGACAGACGTGTGCCCCTGAGGACAGACGTGTGGCGCCTGAGGACAGACGTGTGGCCCCTGAGGACAGACGTGTGCCCCTGAGGACAGACGTGTGACCAGAAGACAGACGTGTGACCCTGAGGACAGACGTGTGGCCAGAGGACAGACGTGTGACCCTGAGGACAGACGTGTGACCAGAAGACAGACGTGTGACCCTGAGGACAGACGTGTGGCCAGAGGACAGACGTGTGACCCTGAGGACAGACGTGTGACCAGAAGACAGACGTGTGACCCTGAGGACAGACGTGTGACCAGAAGACAGACGTGTTGCCCCTGAAGACAGACGTGTGGCCAGAGGACAGACGTGTGGCCAGAGGACAGACGTGTGGCCAGAAGACAGACGTGTGGCCAGAGGACAGACGTGTGGCCCCTGAGGACAGACGTGTGGCCCCTGAGGACAGACGTGTGGCCCCTGAGGACAGACGTGTGGCCCTGAGGACAGACGTGTGGCCCTGAGGACAGACGTGTGGCCAGAAGACAGACGTGTGGCCAGAGGACAGACGTGTGGCCAGAGGACAGACGTGTGGCCAGAGGACAGACGTGTGGCCAGAAGACAGACGTGTGGCCAGAGGACAGACGTGTGGCCAGAAGACAGATGTGTGGCCCCTGAGGACAGACGTGTGGCCCCTGAGGACAGACGTGTGCCCCTGAGGACAGACGTGTGGCGCCTGAGGACAGACGTGTGGCCCCTGAGGACAGACGTGTGCCCCTGAGGACAGACGTGTGACCAGAAGACAGACGTGTGACCCTGAGGACAGACGTGTGGCCAGAGGACAGACGTGTGACCCTGAGGACAGACGTGTGACCAGAAGACAGACGTGTGACCCTGAGGACAGACGTGTGGCCAGAGGACAGACGTGTGACCCTGAGGACAGACGTGTGACCAGAAGACAGACGTGTGACCCTGAGGACAGACGTGTGACCAGAAGACAGACGTGTTGCCCCTGAAGACAGACGTGTGGCCAGAGGACAGACGTGTGGCCAGAGGACAGACGTGTGGCCAGAAGACAGACGTGTGGCCAGAGGACAGACGTGTGGCCCCTGAGGACAGACGTGTGGCCCCTGAGGACAGACGTGTGGCCCCTGAGGACAGACGTGTGGCCCCTGAGGACAGACGTGTGGCCCCTGAGGACAGACGTGTGGCCAGAAGACAGACGTGTGGCCAGAGGACAGACGTGTGGCCAGAGGACAGACGTGTGGCCAGAGGACAGACGTGTGGCCCCTGGGACGGCCTCCGGAGGTGGAAGCCATTTCATTCCAAGGAGACCCAGCGGAGGCCGTGGCTCTGGGTCTCTGAGGACCACCGAAACCATCAAGAGGATCCAGATCACAAAACGCCAGGACCTGACCCCCGGACCCCCGGACCCCCGGGCCCTGGACCCTGGACCCTGGACCCCGGGGCCTGGACACTGGACCCTGGACCCCGGGGCCTGGACCCACAGAGCTACTGGTATGAGCCACAGAGCCACTGGTATGAGCCACAGAGCCACTGGTATGAGCCACAGAGCTACTGGTATGAGCCACAGAGCCACTGGTATGAGCCACAGAGCCACTGGTATGAGCCACAGAGCTACTGGTATGAGCCACAGGTCCGTCAGTTCCCTCTCAGGAGGAACTCGTTCATATTGATTCCGACATGATGCACGGAGATGAGAGAGGTCCATGTGACATGTCCTCCAGGACCAGGACCCAGAGGGGGGACAATGTGTGACAGCAGGGTCCCCCATGACCGAGGGGGCCGGGTCCGTCTTCCCCAGGACCAGGACCAGGACCAGGACCAGGACCAGGACCAGGTCCTTTGTTGCATCTTCTATTCCAGGGGTCTGAACCTCTGGCTCTGAGCCATATGTGGCTCTTCAGGTGACGCATATGGCTCTTTAGAGTTTGAGTTAAATAATAATCTCCTCCGCCCCCTGTAACTTTCTCTCTCCTCCAGATGACAGCAGCAGTAATGTCAGGTCCCTTTCTTAAAGACGTCTTTGTTCTTTAAACTAAAGGTCTGTTGTTGGTCGTCTCCACACAGCATGTCTCTCTGTCTCTCAATGAAATATGTTTAGAAGTATTTTGCTTTCATGGCTCTCCCAGTCAAACAGGTTCCTGCCCCCTGCTCTAGTGTAGTACATATAAAACATGTTAATGGTTCAGATGATGTGAGGGCAGATCTCCAGCTCCTCGCTGAGTTCTACTCCTCAGAAACTCTTCATGAAGCGTTCTCCTTTCGTCAAACACTAAAGCAACGCGGCCCCCGGGGGCCACAATGACCGGCAGAACAATGATGTCCTAGAACAGTCAGGAATAAAATAAATTGCATAATAATCCGAACGCCTTGATCATTCTCACATCGCGCGATGAGCAGGAGTCGTGAGTGACGTCACGAGTTGTTCATTTAAGGAGCACGTGACATTGGGTTGGATGACCACAACGAGCTCCACCGGGATGGAGGCACCCCCCCCCCCCCCCCCCCCACGGTCCTCACGCCACCATCCGCCGCGTGCACGTGCAATAACACGCGGTGTCTGACTCAAGAGTCGCGCGCACATGAAAAGGACACATGTTACATGCATGTTACATGCATGGCGGCTCAACAACAACACGACGCGGACATGAACGCGACACTTACGGTGAGCGCGCGCGGCTCCGGTCCGCGGGCGCGAGGAGATGCTGCCGCAGCGCGCGAGACCACTGCGCGATGCACCCGCGAGGCGCTGCCGCTGCTCCAGAAGCCGCGTCTTCTGATTGGACCACAGCGAAGAGGGGGGGGGGGGGGGAACGAGGCCACGCGGGTGCGAGGCGCAGCGCGCGCTCCCTGATTGGACCGTCACGCGCACGGGGTGTGAGGGGTTCTGTTATCTTTAGAGCTGGTGAACATGAGGATGGACAGAGCCTCTCAGCAGGTGAAGTGGGAGGAGCTTCTGGGGTTTCCATTTTGGATTTCTTGTTGCATCGCTCCATAAACACTCTTCAACAACCATAAAAGTCTTTGTAGTTGTTTGTGAATCTCTTTGGAAACGTTACTGGACAGGACCGGTTCTAGGGAGACCACCATGACCCGGTCCCTAGTGGACTCATTCTGGATCAACGTGTGATGCATCAAAAGCTAAATGAGTTCCCTCGAAACGTAACTCACAGGAAAACGTCCTCCATGTGGGGGCAGCATCACTGGTCCCTCATGGTCCACTGGTACCATGGCAACCTTCTGGATTCAGACGTGTGAACATTCCTGTCTTCTGGGACCTCACAGCTGGTCTGAGAGGAACTCGTCATCAGGTAACAGCTGGGGTTGTTTCAGGGTAACTAGAAAGAAGACTCACTGTGACCTGTTGACCTCTTCCTTTGAGCTGTTCTATGAGAACACCTGTGAGTTTTATTAGAATGAATATGAATGCCTCGTACATCCGAGCTACTCTGACCCAGAGCACTGGTCCTGTAGGAATAGTTGGTAGTCGGCATGGAAACGATCCAGACCTCCATGATCCATCAGGCAGATGGAGGTAGAGAGGAGGAGTGGGCGGGGCCTCAGCAGGGCCATGACATCAGACCAGCAGGTCCAACGGACCCTAAGAGACGTGAAGTCACAAGGACTCAGGAGAGGAAGGAGGGTTAGTAATGTGTGATGGAGAGATGAACATTCATCCATAAGGAGAGAGGAGAGGAGAGAGGAGCTCAGTGTATCCTAAACGTCCATAAGGAGAGAGGAGAGGAGAGAGGAGCTCAGTGTATCCTAAACGTCCATAAGGAGAAAGGAGAGGAGAGAGGAGCTCAGTGTATCCTAAACGTCCATAAGGAGAGAGGAGAGAGGAGCTCAGTGTATCCTAAACGTCCATAAGGAGAGAGGAGAGGAGAGAGGAGCTCAGTGTATCCTAAACGTCCATAAGGAGAGAGGAGAGGAGAGGAGAGAGGAGCTCAGTGTATCCTAAACGTCCATAAGGAGAGAGGAGAGGAGAGAGGAGCTCAGTCTATCCTAGCGTCCATAAGGAGAGAGGAGAGGAGAGAGGAGCTCAGTGTATCCTAAACGTCCATAAGGAGAGAGGAGAGGAGAGAGGAGCTCAGTGTATCCTAAACGTCCATAAGGAGAGAGGAGAGGAGAGAGGAGCTCAGTGTATCCTAAACGTCCATAAGGAGAGAGGAGAGGAGAGAGGAGCTCAGTCTATCCTAAGCGTCCATAAGGAGAGAGGAGAGGAGAGAGGAGCTCAGTGTATCCTAAACGTCCATAAGGAGAGAGGAGAGAGAGAGGAGCTCAGTGTATCCTAAACGTCCATAAGGAGAGAGGAGAGGAGAGAGGAGCTCAGTGTATCCTAAACGTCCATAAGGAGAGAGGAGAGGAGAGAGGAGCTCAGTGTATCCTAGCGTCCATAAGGAGAGAGGAGAGAGGAGCTCTGTGTATCCTAAACGTCCATAAGGAGAGAGGAGAGAGGAGCTCAGTGTATCCTAAACGTCCATAAGGAGAGATGAGAGGAGAGAGGAGCTCAGTCTATCCTAAGCGTCCATAAGGAGAAAGGAGAGGAGAGAGGAGCTCAGTGTATCCTAAACGTCCATAAGGAGAGAGGAGAGGAGAGAGGAGCTCAGTGTATCCTAGCGTCCCCCAGCAGCCTCTCAGCCTCTACATTGTGGTGTATATAAGTTGATGTAACACCTGTGAGCCGTGAAGATGAAAGCAGATGAAAGTCTTGTCGGGTCCTGCTTGATCTGACGAAGACCCCCACAGTGAGTGAGTCCTGTAGGGGGGTTTAGATCATATACGGACACATGCAAAGCCTCTGATCCGTTGTGTTACATGAATATGAAAGCGTATTTGTGGAGGAATGAAACAGGGTCAGCAACGTGGACCAGAACAAAGATCTGATATAACGTTCCTCTGACCTGAGACCCTGACACAGGACTCACTGAGGAGGGATCTGGGATGGGGCGGTTTTAGGATCTTCTTCTTTCTTCATGGTCCCTTCGTCCTCTCACGGTCCTCAGGTCCTCAGGTCCTCCTGGGGATGAAGAGATGCTCCAACAGGACCATGCCGGTACCCGTCTGAGGCTCCATGAGTCCACATGCGCTCTGATCACTTTAATTTGACTCTTCCCAGAGCATCCATAATTAATGAGTCCTAATGGCAGCGCTCAGCGCATGGATCAGGTTCTTGTTCCCTCATCACAGCGGAGCAGCATAGGGTCTCAGACGAGAGGATCTTTTGATTGTTGGGACTCACGACAGAGTTCAATTCAATTCAATTCAGTTTATTTGTATAGCAAATTATAAATGTGTCTCAGAGTGCTTTACAGTCTGTACACATAGACATCCCTGACCTTTGACCTTTGACCTCACATCGGATCAGGAACAACTCCCAAATAACCCTTCAGGGGGAAAAAAGGAAGAACCCTTCAGGAGAGAACAGAGGAGGATCCCCTCCAGGATGGACAGAACAATAGATGTCATGTGACCAGAAAGACATATTTAGAGTTAAAATACATTCAAGGAATCTGACAGAGTTTATCAATAGTTCACATTTAGGCATATTACACGATGGAGACCTCGATGATCCATCAGCAGATAGGATCTATGCCGTCTCATAGGGTCCGATGAGTTCATTGTAGAGGTGTTCTTACTGCCACAGGGGAAGCACAGGTGTAGGGCAGGAACCATCAGGAACCATCAGAACCACCAGAAACCATCACACAGGTGTTACATCTTATGAACGGAGCAATGTTACAACCCACAGTATTAATAATGAGTAGTAGTCATGGACCACGATCCAGATAAGGAGTTGACTTAAGAGACTTATAGAGCAGCCTGATAATAAGGAGTTGACCTAAGAGACTTATAGAGCAGCCTGATAATAAGGAGTTGACATAAGAGACTTATAGAGCAGCCTGATAATAAGGAGTTGACCTAAGAGACTTATAGAGCAGCCTGATAATAAGGAGTTGACCTAAGAGACTTATAGAGCAGCCTGATAATAAGGAGTTGCAGTAATCCAGTCTCGAAGTAACGAACGTTTGAACCGATTTTCTGCATCTTTTTGAGAGCAGATGTTTGTTTAAATGTTAGCAGATGAAACAATGCAGTGCTTGAGACGTTCTTCACGTCCTGATCAAAGAGAACAGATTCTTTACAGGAACTAGGAGTCAACGTGGGCGGGGCCAGTACCCTTCCCATAATTAATGTCTTTGTATTTAATAAAATACAAATTAAGTCATAATTATATTTCCTATGAAACATTCTTAACTGCTCCATGAAAACAAACCTGACATTTAAGTAAATATTGCCCATCTCACGTGACCATATTTCCATTGAGTGTGGCCCTGATGTTCATTTACTGTTGCCATGGTTATCTGATGAGTCACAGCTGATCTTACTCTCATCCAGCCCTGGAAGAGGAGCTGTGGAGGCGTGGATGGACCCAGGAGCGCCGTTATCACATCGTCTGCATACAGAACACACAAGCGCTGGATGGGATTTATGATTTATTACTGACAATAAAAGAGAGTCCACATGTACAAACACCTCCTGCTGCTCCTCCCCCTTCAGTCAGGGGGCGGGGCCAGGTATCCGGCTCCTCCTCCTCCTAATCCAGAGTGTTCTGGGTCGATTGGTTAGTAAGGTCCGTGGAAGCGCTTCGTGTTAGCTGGGGCCCTGCTCTTCCTCCTGCCTCATCCTCTTCCTCAGCTGCTCCCCGATGTCGGCCAGAGGGTTCATCTTGGCCGACAGCGTCTTCACGGCGTGGCTGAAGCGGCTGGTCTCCGTCTCCCTGAGGCGGGGGAACACGGGTCAGTGGGACCGGGGGGCACAGGAGACACGAGCGCCGCGACAAGACCAACGCCGAGCTTACAGGAGTTTACGCTTCTGCGACTGCTTCATCTGGCTGAAGTCTGTGGGTTCAGGCCTCTTCACGGGCCTGAGGGACAAGAGACAGTTATCAACCCCCACAGGGACAAGAGACAGTTATCAACCCCCACAGGGACAAGAGACAGTTATCAACCCCCACAGGGACAACAGACAGTTATCAACCCCCACAGGGACAAGAGACAGTTATCAACCCCCACAGGGACAAGAGACAGTTATCAACCCCCACAGGGACAAGAGACAGTTATCAACCCCCACAGGGACAAGAGACAGTTATCAACCCCCACAGGGACAAGAGACAGTTATCAACCCCCACAGGGACAAGAGACAGTTATCAACCCCCACAGGGACAGCAGACACCTGATGGAGCCGAGAGGTCAAAGCCCTGTCTGCTGACGGACAGGTGAGCCGTAGCTCCTCCCACCAGTGACCGACGTCAGGGTGCAGTGCCGTCTGCGGCCACCGGGGACACACTGAGCGGAGACGGCGTTCACTCACACTTTGTTTTTCCTGCTCTTGCGCCGAGCGGCGGGCGCCGTGGCGGCGGGGGCGACGAGTTGGCAGAGCTCCGGCAGGGCGTCGGCCAGCGACCGCATGTCGCCCACAACGGGCGTGGCCTGCCGCCGCGCCTCGGCCGCCTGCTGCTCCTTGGCCTGCTTGATGGAGCTGATCTCTGAGGAAGAGGGGGAAGAAGAGGAGGGGAATCAAACAGGAAACCGTTTCACGCGTTTAACCTCGTCTACACGGGAGACGCGTAAGCCGGCGAATCCCTCGCTGCCCGTTCCCCGGGTTGAATCTGGAAAGCCACAATATTTCCCTCCATCTTCTTCTAATTCCTGAAATCTGTGCCCCGATGAAACGCTCTTGGGTTTCAGTAGCATGGAGTCGCGCGGCCATTAGCGCCTAATTATAAACGCCTGAGCAGGAAGCGCCTTGTGTTACCACCGATTGATTGGCTGAGCAGCCGGGTCCGGTAACACGCCTCAGCACAATTACTGGAGATGATGGCGGCGGCGGCACGAGGTTGTTGGCGCTAGGATGGCGGCGCGAGGTTGTTGGCGTGACGATGGCGGGAGGCTGAGGGCAGAATATTGTCTGTAAACATCGTATATACATAAATAAACTCACTGTGGAGCCATCGATCTCTCCTCTCCTTCATCTTCTCCTTCTTTGTTTTGAGTTTCTTCTCTTCTGGACCTGTGAAAACACGGAGGACAGAAAATGAATTAAGTATAAATAAAATAAATAATGAATGCTTAAATAAACTAGAATGGGCACTCGGTAGAGTGTTCCTTGGGTCATGACCAATCATCCCACCAAGTTTCATAAGAATCGGCTCAGTTCTGTCTGATTTAGACGAATAACGGACAAACGGACATATTCACAAATAAATACACGCCGGCCAAAACATTACCTTCTGCATTTTCAATGCGAAGGTAATAAATGTATATACAGGAATGAATACATGTTATACCTAAACAGGACATCATTGAATATGAATGTATTCAAGCATGTGTTTATTTGACACACACACACACACACACACACACACACACACACACACACACACACACACACACACACACACACACACACACACGTGAGTGTTGATGTGTAAACATGGAGGTCGTCTCCTCTCGGGCTGAACAGGAGGTGGAGCCTCCAACGTCGCCATGCAGCTTCACTCGTGTTACGTTGTCATGGAGACAAGCGCTAAAAATACATCACGAGGGTTTTTTGGGAAGCAATATTCAAACGCCTAGTTTAACACCTTATGCCACACACACACACACACACAAACGGGGGGGGGGGGGTGTCTCCTGAGTGAAGGGACCCGGGGCGGGGGGCTGGTGGTCTTCTGGTGGGGGGGGCTGGTGGGGCTCACTATCTCATGGTCACCGCAGCACAACAGAGGTGTTGCTGCTGCTGTTACAAGAAGAGAACAGCAGAGATAGAGATCAGCTGGGGGGGGGGGGGGGGGGGCTCACCACCACTCCACTGGGAGCATCGTCTTCCTCCAGGAAACAGAGACTGTGATTACGGCTGCAGGCTGACTCTCACCTCCTCCCCCTCCTCCCCTGCTCACCTCCTCCGATAATAATAATGAATATAATAACAAATATACATTGTGATTATATTAGGGCTGGGCAACGATTAATATTTTTAATCGCATTATTTCCCCGATTAATCGCATTTGTATACGCAAAATCCGATAATTAATTCAAAAGTAGTGTATAGTGCACTTGTATTTTAAATGTTGCTCCAGATGAACTAAAGAGCATCACATGTCGTCCTGTTAGAGAGAAACACCAGAAAACACTTTATGGGCAGTTTGTCAACTCATACAACTTGACACTTATTTTAAATGTTCTGCCAGATGAACTAAAGGGCCATAACACCTGTTGTGAAACAAACACTTAACATCAGCATTTGTATAGCAATAAAATAAATTAAATACTTTGTGTAAATCTCAACTTAAACAATGGTATCAAAACATACAGAAGAACTAAAGCGTATTGCCACTGCAGGGCATTAATGTGAGAGGTGAAGCACCAACATGTGATCACATTTACTAAAGCAGAACACGACAAACATAGAAGGAAGTTAGCCACGCTGTGTTTAATGGTAAAGACATGTAACATCGCTCTTTGTACAGTCGCTATGAACAAGAGTTACAGCTCAGTCACATTAACTCAACCAGCAGCAACGTGGAGGTCACATGGGTTTCATGTGTAAACGAACCAGATATTAACAATGCCAGGATTCAGAAACCCGGTGGCCTGATAGAGAAAACTACGTAGAGGACCTGATCCTGAAAACATCAGCCCTCTGCAGAGAGAAAGAGAGAAACATAACCCAACTAGCAACTTCAGTAAAGTGTCCCACGCTTCAGCATCACGTCCAAGTTTAATTCCACCATTATTAACAACAGCCCTGGTAACTCAAAACAACTTTTCTCTCCTGTAAATCATCTTCTCAAACCGCTTTCACTTGTCCATCCTGAGGCCACTGAGGATAGGTGCAATATGCACATCAATTTTTTCCGACAAAAAGTTAAAAATATCCGCTCACACCTCTCCGCCACTGCTGTCCTGCCGCTCACAACCACCGACCCACTATCTGAGTTTGTCCAGCCTCTTTGCTCCTTCTCAACTGTCACACAGGAAGAAGTGGAGGATATGATCAAAAACACAAGGCCAACCACCTGTGCTCTGGACCCTTTCCCATCAGCTCTGCTAAAGACAAACACCTCTGCCATCTCTCCACTAATCACCACGATCATAAACCACTCGCTCCTGGCCGGCCATATTCCATCTGCGTTAAAAACTGCTGTCATCAGACCACTACTAAAAACGAAAACCCTTGATCCAGAGTTTTTTTCCAACTACAGGCCCATTTCAAATCTTCCATTTCTGTCCAAAGTTCTAGAAAAGGCAGTTGCAGCACAACTTCACGATCATCTCAAAGACAATAACCTTTTCGAGAAGTTTCAGTCTGGTTTCCGCCCTGGCCATAGCACTGAAACAGCCTTGGTCAGGGTCACAAACGACCTCATGATGGCAGCAGATACCGGTTCCCCATCTCTACTCATCCTCCTGGACCTAACAGCTGCTTTTGATACAATTGACCATAACATCCTCCTTCACCATCTGAAATACACTATTGGTCTCTCTGATAAAATACATAACTGGTTCACCTCATATCTATCCGACAGAACGGAATACGTTACCCTGGGCAAAGCAAAATCATACACCCACAATGTCACCTGCGGTGTCCCCCAGGGCTCAGTGCTGGGCCCCACTCTGTTCACCCTCTATCTGCTTCCCCTGGGTAATATAATCAGCAGGCATGGGGTATCCTACCACTGCTATGCTGATGACACACAGCTCTATATGAGGACAACCCCCACTTCTTCTGATTCCAACTCTATATCCACACTCACAACCTGCCTGGAGGACATAGAGACATGGATGAAACTCAATTGTCTTCAGCTAAACAGTTCAAAAACAAAAGCCATCCTAGTTGGCACACCACATCAACTCCGCTCTTCCACCATCACCTGCATTACCTTCTCGGGTCAAAACGTCCCTCTCTCCACATCTGTCACCAACCTTGGTGTTAAAATGGATTCCAATCTCACTTTTGACACCCACATCAAACACCTCCGCAAGACAGCTTTCTATCACCTCAGGAACATCGCCAAACTCCGTCCAACACTCACCCTGGCAGATGCAGAGAAACTTGTCCATGCCTTTGTATCATCCAGACTGGACTACTGTAATGCGCTCCTCTCCGGAATCTCAAACAAGAACATCCAGAGATTACAATATATCCAGAACAGCGCTGCCAGGATCCTGCTAAGAGTCCGTAAATATGAAATATTTCCGTGTGGCAGTGTGTCTTGGTGTGTTCTCTGTGTGACGGTGGGTCTTGACTCGTGTGTTCTCCGTGTGACGGTGTGTCTTGACTCGTGTGTTCTCCGTGTGACGGTGTGTCTTGACTTGTGTGTTCTCCGTGTGACGGTGTGTCTTGACTCGTGTGTTCTCCGTGTGACGGTGTGTCTTGACTTGTGTGTTCTCCGTGTCACGGTGTGTCTTGACTCGTGTGTTCTCCGTGTCACGGTGTGTCTTGACTCGTGTGTTCTCCGTGTGTCTTGACTTGTGTGTTCTCCGTGTGACGGTGTGTCTTGACTCGTGTGTTCTCTGTGTGTCTTGACTCGTGTGTTCTCTGTGGCACGGTGTGTCTTGACTCGTGTGTTCTCCGTGTGACGGTGTGTCTTGACTCATGTGTTCTCCGTGTGACGTGTGTCTTGACTTGTGTGTTCTCCGTGTGACGTTGTGTCTTGACTCGTGTGTTCTCCGTGTGACGTGTGTCTTGACTCGTGTGTTCTCCGTGTGACGGTGTGTCTTGACTCGTGTGTTCTCCGTGTGACGGTGTGTCTTGACTTGTGTGTTCTCCGTGTGACGGTGTGTATTGACTCGTGTGTTCTCCGTGTGACGGTGTGTCTTGACTTGTGTGTTCTCCGTGTGACGTGTGTCTTGACTCGTGTGTGTTCTCCGTGTGTCTTGACTCGTGTGTTCTCCGTGTGACGGTGTGTCTTGACTCGTGTGTTCTCTGTGTCACGTGTGTCTTGACTCGTGTGTTCTCCGTGTGACGTTGCGTCTTGACTCGTGTGTTCTCCGTGTCACGGTGTGTCTTGACTCGTGTGTTCTCCGTGTGACGGTGTGTCTTGACTCGTGTGTTCTCCATGTGACAGAGTCTGCCGAAGCCTCGCTCCACTGGGTGTCTGGTTGTATGATTCATCAACGGTGTGTTCATCATGTAAAAGATATGTAAGACTGAAGTAGTCCAGTGATAAGACGATTCCTCTCGGCAGTGGTACATACAACTTTGTTTCTGTCGACTCCGACGTCTTTAAGAACTTTAAAATCTCTGCACTCTTCTCCGTATTTGTTAAACCGCAAATGACTTTCTGTTCCGGTTGCGCAGCAATCAGTAGCAGACTTTTACAAAATAAAAGCCTGTTAGCGATACACTTTTACAATAATAAAAAAATAATAAAATCTGCCCAGTCCTAGATTATATATAATAATGTTAAAGTCATTCATGAACCAACTTACTTTTTTGGGGGGCCTGAATAAGTCTTCATGTCTTGTGTGCTTTGCTGTTCCTTGAGTCTGTTCCTTGAGTCTGTTCCTGAGTCTGTTCCATGAGTCTGTTCCCCGAGTCTGTTCCATGAGTCTGTTCCATGAGTCTGTTTCTTGAGTCTGTTCCTTGAGTCTGTTCCATGAGTCTGTTCCATGAGTCTGTTCCCCGAGTCTGTTCCATGAGTCTGTTCCATGAGTCTGTTCCATGAGTCTGTTCCATGAGTCTGTTCCATGAGTCTGTTCCCCGAGTCTGTTCCATGAGTCTGTTCCATGAGTCTGTTCCATGAGTCTGTTCCATAAGTCTGTTCCCCGAGTCTGTTCCATGAGTCTGTTCCCCGAGTCTGTTCCATGAGTCTGTTCCCCGAGTCTGTTCCATAAGTCTGTTCCTTGAGTCTGTTTCTTGAGTCTGTTCCATGAGTCTGTTCCATGAGTCTGTTCCATGAGTCTGCTCCCCGAGTCTGTTTCTTGAGTCTGTTCCATGAGTCTGTTCCATGAGTCTGTTTCTTGAGTCTGTTTCTTGAGCCTGTTCCATGAGTCTGTTCCATGAGTCTGTTCCTTGAGTCTGTTCCATGAGTCTGTTCCTCAGGCAGTGAATCCACTATATTATAAAGTTGTCATCAACTCTCCTCATGTCCCACGTCGTGAAGACAGACTCACTAAACACCTTCATCTCTTCTGTTCTCCTGGTAGGTCCTTGAGTTTACGTACGTGTGCTGTGTGTAAGAACATTAAAGAAGAAGCAGACCTTTCTGAGCAGGCAAAGGGGCGTCCGGGGGGTCCTCGAACTTCAGTGTTTGGACCAGAGCCTCTGGAGTTATCCTGGTGCCAGCGAAAATCCCAGAGGGGAAGCAGGTCTCTGCCAGATGCTGTGAGGGTTCAGAGACAGGAAGTGAGGGTTCAGAGACAGGAAGTGAGGGTTCAGAGACAGGAAGTGAGGGTTCAGACCACAGGAAGTGAGGGTTCAGAACACAGGAAGTGAGGGTTCAGAACACTGGAAGTGAGGGTTCAGAACACAGGAAGTGAGGGCTCAGAGCACAGGAAGTGAGGGTTCAGAGACAGGAAGTGAGGGTTCAGAACACAGGAAGTGAGGGCTCAGAACACAGGAAGTGAGGGTTCAGAACACAGGAAGTGAGGGTTCAGAGACAGGAAGTGAGGGTTCAGAGACAGGAAGTGAGCACTCAGCAGAACGCCACTTCACCACACACCCCTTCTCTGTGGAGTGGACCTAGACCGTAACAATATGGTTTGTGATTTAACTAAAGCAAGATTTGTTTTCAAGCTGATTTTTTATTTATAATAATAATAGCGTTAACGGTCCATATTGATGTGCATTTCTTTAACACAATAGGGGGGGGGGGTTCCACTGCTGGTTCCAGGCTGGATGCATCCCATAATAACAGTGGAGCGCCAGGGCAACGTGAACACTGGTTAACACGCTACCTCTCAGCATGACCCCGTTCCTACCGGGAGGAATAGAACTATAGACACTAAGCCATGAGTACCGGGACCCGGCTCCGGTAACCGACCTGTCTCCCGCTGCTCGACCCGTCGCTCTTGTGGTTCTCCAGAAGAGGAGCGCTTGTTTTGAGTGGTTCCGCGGCGGCGGGCGGCTCCAGACCCGGACCCGGGCCCGGGGGGGTCTGCGGGGGGCGGGCCGGCCTCTCGAGCCGCACCGCCTCCTGGTGGAGCTTCTGGCGGACGTGTTTGATCTTTCCGACCATTGTTCAGAAAGTTCAGCGTGGACCGGACCGGCGCTGCTTCTCGCGACCCGTCGTACTGGTGCTGCCCGGCGTCGACGGCGTACAACGTCATCAAGTCCGCGACGTCACCACCGGAAGTTGATTTGTTTTTCTTTTCAATGTAAAAGTCAGATATCGGTTGTGTTCGAGACGTCCTAATAGGAACGTCCACAGTGTCGAGGAGCTGCTGCTAAGCTATTCTGATAAATATGATAATTGAGATGAAGTACTGAGCTATTTAATATAAATATGTAGCTGCCGTAGTCACGTTATTTTCAGTTTGGGATTTATTTGATAACTGATTTAATCTGAAAGTCAAACTCCGGAAGTTGTTTATATGTTTATACTCCGGGTAGCTTGCTTGTTGTTGTCATGACAAACGTGACTGGTGTTCCGGTTTAGTGGTTCGGTGGGAAACGGCGGAGAGAGAGTTCCGCCTGCCATTTATCGCCATGTTGTTATTTATTATTGCGTTCAATAGGTTGATAATCTAATCAATTTTATATCTGCATTAGAATATATAGCATTAGATAGGCTGTCTGAAAATATATGAAAAGAGACCACGAGACAGGCCTGTGGAGGACTACATAGAGGACC
Source organism: Liparis tanakae (assembly GCA_036178185.1). NCBI lineage: Eukaryota > Metazoa > Chordata > Actinopteri > Perciformes > Liparidae > Liparis > Liparis tanakae. The sequence continues at coordinate 9,468,403 of CM070103.1, read as the reverse complement.
AGGACCAGGATCCAGTAGAGTAGAGGGTCCACTAGTACACGAGACAGGCCTGTGGAGGACTACATAGAGGACCAGGACCCAGAAGAGGGTCCACTAGTACATGAGACAGGCCTGTGGAGGACTACATAGAGGACCAGGACCAGGATCCAGTAGAGTAGAGGGTCCACTAGTACACGAGACAGGCCTGTGGAGGACTACATAGAGGACCAGGACTAGGATCCAGAAGAGGGTCCACTAGTACAGGAGACAGGCCTGTGGAGGACTACATAGAGGACCAGGACCCAGAAGAGGGTTCTGCCCCTGTGAGGGACTGCACATATTCCCCCCAGTGTGATATCAATATGATTATTAAAGCCTCAAAAGAACCGCTCTCACTGCAACACACACTCTTCATGGAGGGAACATCACATTTATTTGCAGGCAGGATGATGGATATGAGGTTTCTACAATAAAAACAAGAAATACACACCACAATGTGCCATGCTGTACATATGAAGTATACAAAAATAGACATATCACAACACATTGACACCAACAGGATATGTACAGACCACCGGACACACGAGACGACTGGTCAACCACACACACAGTAATGAAGTCATGTCGTCCTTCTGTGGAGGAGCTAATACAAGAGGGGGGGGGGATGAAGTGCAGATTATGAAGATAATCCATAATGACGCCGATGTGTCCAGATGTTCGGACAGCATTCTACTTACATGTGTGTTTCATTGTATTTATTTTTTAAAGGGAATGAACCCGGAAATGAAAGAAAGCTGATTTAAAGCTTCTGTGAATACTGAAGGAGTTATTGTCTGACTGACGTCGATGTTTAATGTGTTTGCTTTGCCCTATTCATCGTTATTCATTGTTTTATTATTTTGGAGCCGGTGGTGAAGAGCTTGGGGATCACGTCAGGCCCGGTGGGCTTTGGTTCATGGTCGTTTCTGTGACCTCTGAGTGATATGGTTTGGATATTTATGATATTTATCATACCACGTCGTGCTGCATGTGTGTGGTGACGGCCGTAGAGAGGCTATGAGCAGCCTTGATTCTGATTGGCTGAGCCGCTGTCAAACATGGGAAGCACTCCGCTGTCCCCACGACAGAGGGACACAACTATATATTATATATAATACTCTTTAAATATGCTTTCCACTCGGCTGAGGAATTAATCCGAGTTATTAAAACATTGTTTTCATTTTGATATAATATGTTCAGATAAATGTAGTTTGGTAAAAGCAGGATGTGATTCACTGTGATGTTTAATAATATGACGGATTCATTAGATTCATCAATGTATCTATGTGTGTTACCTTAATGCAACAGGATGAACTCAGCTTGACATATATAAACACGTCGGAGCAGGAGGCCGTGTGCAGCGGTGCATGCTGGGAAGCCGTCAGTGTTGTTCTATAGGGAAATACTGACACACTGGTGGAGACACACACACTGCTGGAGACACACACACACACTGCTGGAGACACACTGCTGGAGACACACTGGTGGAGACACACCGGTGGCACATTCTACACACACTGAGCAACCATAGAACACATCTTACATGCATATCTCATATCTCAAACCTCATATCCATATCTCATATCTATATCTCATATCTCATGTCTCATACCTCATATCTCATGTCTGGTATTTCACACCTCATATACAGTATCATACCTCATATCTTATATATCAATTATTATATCTCAATTATCATATCTCAATTATCATATCTCATATCTTGTGGCAGCCACACCACCTCTAGAAGATTTGGCATAATAGCTATTCACATCAAATAAGAATAAAAGTAGGCGCGCTTAGTGTGGCCTCCAGCTGCATCATCCCAGCTGTGAGATCCTGATGTGCACGAACAGAGAGGACGGAGGGATCCGGGTCCCATCTCTGGACAGCAGCTGGATGTGACGGTAGCCTGAGAGAGGACCACAGGAAAGGAACGGGTTACTATCGGAGACACTTCCTGCTCGTCTGCAGGGCGTCATGAGGTCATGAGGTGACGGTGCGTGGAGGTGATGGAGGACGTAGCGGTATATGAAGGTGTGATGGAGGACGTGACGGTGCATGGAGGTGATGGAGGACGTGGTGGTGCATGGTGGTGATGGAGGACATGGCGGTGCATGGAGGTGATGGAGCACATGGTGGTGCATGGAGGTGATGGAGGACGTGGTGGTGCATGGAGGTGATGGAGGACGTGGTGGTGCATGGAGGTGATGGAGGATGTGGTGGTGCATGGAGGTGGTGGAGGACGTAGCGGTATATGAAGGTGTGATGGAGGACGTGGTGGTGCATGGAGGTGATGGAGGACGTGGTGGTGCATGGTGGTGATGGAGGACATGGTGGTGCATGGAGGTGATGGAGGACGTGGTGGTGCGTGGAGGTGATGGAGGACGTGGTGGTGATGGAGGACATGGTGGTGCATGATGGTGATGGAGGACGTGGTGGTGCATGGAGGTGATGGAGGACGTGGTGGTACGTGGAGGTGATGGAGGACGTGGTGGTGATGGAGGACATGGTGGTGCATGATGGTGATGGAGGACGTGGTGGTGCATGGAGGTGATGGAGGACGTGGTGGTGCATGGAGGTGATGGAGGACGTGGTGGTGCATGGAGGTGGTGGAGGACGTAGCGGTATATGAAGGTGTGATGGAGGACGTGGTGGTGCATGGAGGTGATGGAGGACGTGGTGGTGCGTGGAGGTGATGGAGGACGTGGTGGTGCGTGGAGGTGATGGAGGACGTGGTGGTGCGTGGAGGTGATGGAGGACATGGTGGTGATGGAGGACATGGTGGTGCATGATGGTGATGGAGGACGTGGTGGTGCGTGGAGGTGATGGAGGACGTGGTGGTGATGGAGGACATGGTGGTGCATGATGGTGATGGAGGACATGGTGGTGCATGGTGGTGATGGAGGACATGGTGGTGCATGGTGGTGATGGAGGATGTGGTGGTGCATGGAGGTGATGGAGGACATGGTGGTGCATGGAGGTGATGGAGGATGTGGTGGTGCATGGAGGTGATGGAGGACGTGGTGGTGCATGGAGGTGATGGAGGACGTGGTGGTGCATGGAGGTGGTGGAGGACGTAGCGGTATATGAAGGTGTGATGGAGGACGTGGTGGTGCATGGAGGTGATGGAGGACGTGGTGGTGCATGGTAGTGATGGAGGACATGGTGGTACATGGAGGTGATGGAGGACGTGGTGGTGCGTGGAGGTGATGGAGGACATGGTGGTGATGGAGGACATGGCGGTATATGAAGGTGTGATGGAGGACATGATGGTTTATGGTGGGGATGGAGGACGTGGTGGTGCGTGAAGGTGGTGGAGGACATGGTGGTGCATGGAGGAGGTGGTGGAGAAGGTGGTGGAGGAGGTGGTGCAGCCTCACCCTGCTGCATGCAGTGCAGAGGGAGCGTGAACTGGCCCACGAAGTCGTTCCTGGTGGTTTTGTCGTAGTCTTCCACCACAAAGCGAACCATGGCCAGATCAGGGCGCTGCAGCGTGAAGCGCAGCGTGTCGTACCACACGGGGTTGAAGCCTGCAGGCCGGGAGACACGGGGGCCACATGAGACACAGGGGCCACAGGGGCCACATGAGACACAGGGGCCACATGAGACACAGGGGCCACATGAGACACAGGGGCCACATGAGACACAGGGGCCACAGGGGCCACATGAGACACAGGGGCCACATGAGACACAGGGGCCACAGGGGCCACATGAGACACAGGGGTCACATGAGACACAGGGGCCACAGGGGCCACATGAGACACAGGGGCCACATGAGACACAGGGGCCACATGAGACACAGGGGCCACATGAGACACAGGGGCCACAGGGGCCACATGAGACACAGGGGCCACATGAGACACAGGGGCCACATGAGACACAGGGGCCACATGAGACACAGGGGCCACATGAGACACAGGGGCCACAGGGGCCACATGAGACACAGGGGCCACAGGGGCCACATGAGACACAGGGGCCTTATGGACCACAGGGGCCACAGGGGCCATGCTGGTCTTTCAATGATTATCCCAGTGAGGGGGACCATGGCTAATCCTTCTCGATGCAACAAAGGGCCCCGTGTGTTGGGGGCCCAGGACGACACTCAAATCTTGTATTGCCTGTTTTAGAACATCAACATCTGAAGGCTCTGGACTTTGAGGAGGGAGGATCCACTTTCAGATGGAAGTCTGTTGGCCTGATATCTACATCTAGCGTCTCTTAGCCCTGTACTCGTTTATTGTAGCTGGTTCTTTCTTTTAGGTCGGTTCCTTCTTGGTTCTGTTTCTCTGAACTGAATGTAATACGCTGACTCTGGATAAATTACTCAAACCATTAAACAGGTGGTATGATGTGTCTTATGCAATGACTTACAGTAGCCACCTAGTGGAGACTCTACTGACTGCACCTTCTAGTGCATTCCTTTATTGACTGCTATAGGGAATAAGTGTAAGGCCACCGCCTCTACTGCACCGTTGTTCTCGATGTATCTGGTCTCCTGCTTGGCCTGGTCCATCGGGACCCCGTGGATCTCCACTCTGACCAGAGGATCCACGATGGAGCCTTCTTTGATGTTGACTTTGGGCAGCTGCTGACCGCTGATCACCTGGAACACACACGGTAATCAATAAAGCCATGCAAAGCTCAAAACTACGTTCTTCGTGGTCCGTACCTGTATGGTGAGGACCACAGGCTGGTAGCCATCCCTCTGTTGGGGTATCTCAGGGTCGAATCTCTTCTCGCACTCTCTCATGAAACTGGGCTTCAGGACGTAGCCACAGCCGCCGTTCAGACCAAACAGTGCGTCGTTCAGATCCATCCCCTCCCCGGCTGTCTGGAAGTTCAACGCAACTGAATGAAATGGAAAATAAATGACTATTACTTTAGGTTCACAACGCACCGTATTCAGAACATGTTATCGGGTCGGATTTGAACACATGACTCCTCAAGTATACCAAACGGTACAGAGACTAAAAGAGACAGAGAAGATCTACATTACACTCCTGTGACTCTTGACTAACAGCCAGGAGGTCCAGAGGAGAACCACGGCCCGTCTGGCCGAAGGGTTAGACCTCGATGGCAGCAAGGAGCGGTTCCAACAAGTTTTGGACAAGAGCAACAGGAAGATAGCAGGAACAAATTATAGTTTAGGATGATAGCAGCAGCAGCATTCTGTATTGCTGAGATGTTCTGGGCCCTCCAGGATCCTCCCCCCCATGGTGTTACCTCAAGGATCCTCCCCCACCATGGTGTTACCTCAAGGATCCTCCACCACCAGGGTGTTACCTCAAGGATCCTCCACCACCAGGGTGTTACCTCAAGGATCCTCCACCACCATGGTATTTCCTCAAGGATCCTCCACCACCAGGGTGTTACCTCAAGGATCCTCCACCACCAGGGTGTTACCTCAAGGATCCTCCACCACCATGGTGTTACCTCAAGGATCCTCCACCACCATGGTATTTCCTCAAGGATCCTCCACCACCAGGGTGTTTCCTCAAGGATCCTCCACCACCATGGTGTTACCTCAAGGATCCTCCCCCCCATGGTGTTACCTCAAGGATCCTCCACCACCAGGGTGTTACCTCAAGGATCCTCCACCACCAGGGTGTTTCCTCAAGGATCCTCCACCACCATGGTGTTACCTCAAGGATCCTCCACCACCAGGGTGTTACCTCAAGGATCCTCCACCACCAGGGTGTTTCCTCAAGGATCCTCCACCACCATGGTGTTTCCTCAAGGATCCTCCCCCCCCATGGTGTTACCTCAAGGATCCCCCCCCCATGGTGTTACCTCAAGGATCCTCCCCCCCCATGGTGTTACCTCAAGGATCCCCCCCCCATGGTGTTACCTCAAGGATCCTCCCCTACCAGGGTGTGACCTCAAAGATCCTCCACCACCACGGTGTTTCCTCAAGGATCCTCCCCCACCGCGGTGTTCCCTCCAGGATCCTCCCTCCCCCACCAGGGTGTTACCTCAAGGATCCTCCCCCACCATGGCTCTCCCTCCAGGAACTCAAGCTCAGTCCAGGTTGAGCTTGAGGCCCCAACGTCCACTCCGATATGTCAGCCGCTAATGACCAGACTGGCTGGGTGTTCGAGGCAGACTAGTTTGCCTTGTTCAGAGGATTACATCTGGACCATCTTTGCTGCCACTTGATGGCCAACAAGAGAATGAGAGTCAAATGTCATAAGATAAGGCATACGTTATTCATGTCTTGAACTCGGAGGTTAATGAGATATTATCTTCTTTCTAAGGGGTTCATTACAGCCTCTTCTCCTTAACCAGGTGCAATTTCCATACAACGAACCTGCATGTAAATCATGTAGTAACCAAAGGAAACGTGTTTTCTTTATGACTGCATTGATTCTTTGCAGATGACACATTCTTTTCTATTCGTAGTCTGTGTACGTCTCCACAGGGAGGAGGTCCGAGTGGATTGAACGGGTCAACACAGGACTTTCACACAGGAGAACATTGTTTCTGTCCCACATGAAACCAAAGGTCAACGCTGACTGATTTACATGTACGTCCATAACTGAAATAAACAAACAAACAAGGGAGATTTACTAAACAATACAAAGTATTTGTGTTACATTTCACTACGTTAGCCTCACATGTAAAACTACAACCGTAATTAAATTTAACTGTATAGAACCATTACTTTAGTAGGAGACAGAGTTGTTTAATTACCATCATCTAAAGCCGGCGTTATGCCTTGTTATTATAGTTATGTAGTTATTGTATTGACTACCTGGTGGGGAGGTTCCATGAGGCCCTTTCTGCTATCCAAGCATAACGTGTCCCAATCCAAACACAGAGAACCCTTTTGGGAGCTGCTGTACATTGTGTTGCCTGGTTTTGTGATAGCAAACTTGCTATGACAGAAGTTAAATAGGTAGAGGATTGACTCTGCATTGGAGTTACATTTACCGATTTGGCACCCGGCATTCCACATCTCCTGAGGGTTGAAATTGGAGGAATCAGTTCGGAAGCCACTGGGATAAACTCTGGTCAGCTGACGTGAGTTATGGTGCACGAACTCCGCCCCTGGAATGGAGATAACTTCACAAGTATAGTGAGAAGTCGAGACATGGAGCTCCACTGAAGCCCCTGGTGCATGAATGTGTGTCAATCACAAGCACAGCACGATGATTTAAGTATTAATGTATGACTGCTTCTGCAGCTGAAAACCTCAGCGGTCACCCAGACGTGACGGGCCGGACTCACCAGCCTCTCTCAGGTGCTTGCGGGCCTTGGACTCCGTGAAAGAAGCGACCTCGTAGAACTTGGAGTGGATGCGGGCGTGTTTGAAGTTACTGAAGTGGACGCTTTTGCAGTAAACAACACAGTCGGAGAGCTCCTTGGACAGCCGCTGCTTTGACTTCTAGAAAGGGGGATACAAGGAGGAATACTTACTGCACTGATTAACCCGGAGGTTATTATGGGCTGCCCCAAAACCGACGTTCACATTTCAGTGAGCATGAAGTCAGGCTTCATAGAGAGAGGATGGGCAAGGAAGATCAGACTGCAGCCGGACTCAACTGTGTTTGCCTGAAACCATAACCTACTGCTGACCCTGTGGTTGTGACTGTACCCATGGCAACAAAGGTCCCATAACCCTCGGAAGAGGTCACCAAAAATACGACCTTTACTGAAACCAAACAGAGCCAAACCTTAACCGTCATGAATTGTTGGGAGGCGCAGAACAATGATGTTGTGCTCCTGATGTCGGTATACTTTATCCAGGGATAGGATACACAGGACAGATACAGGGAGAAATGACCACCCAAGTCTATATACTGGGGGGCTGTTGGGATGAAGAGGGTCAGACTGGAAATCCATTGGTAGACGAGTGTTGATTGAAAAGGTCTAGAGACTCTAGGTCTCTAGACCTTTTCAATCAACACTCGTCTACCAATGGATCATGGTTGTGGTTACCTCTTCTCAGACTCTAAGAAGATGTAACTATTAGATGTTCCATCACTCTGCTCACTTGTAGGAAGAGGCCCAAAGCCAATGACACGCAGAGGTCATTCCACTCTGAAGAGGCCCAAACCGAGGCCCAAACCCAATGACACGCAGAGGTCATTCCACTCTGAAGAGGCCCAAACCCAATGACACGCAGAGGTCATTCCACTCTGAAGAGGCCCAAACCCAATGACACGCAGAGGTCATTCCACTCTGAAGAGGCCCAAACCCAATGACACGCAGAGGTCATTCCACTCTGAAGCCACACAAGGCTCACTGAGGCCATGAACTGTCTCTGTGGGAAGTCAGCTGACCCTCCACCACGTGAGAGGGTAAACCCCAGGGAGGCGAAGGAACCCTGCCATGGATGGAAGCCCCGGGCATGTCCAAACCCGGAGACAACCTCCTCCTGAACCGTGTAAGTGATACTCGACCACGATGCCAAGCTCCAGCAGGTGTTCTGCCAGACCGTCCTTGACCATGTGGCATCCTCTAAGGCACAATGACAGAGTAACCTGCAGAGCACCTCTGGGCGCACGCCTAACTGCTCCCTCATGAAATGAGATCCCCGTCTACCAGACAGCCAGACCGCCTGCCCACCGACACCTACACCGTCAGCCGGGGCGCCGCCGAGCTCCTCACCTCTCATGACCGCGCTGACAGGAGGGCCCGTGTGGCGTTTCATGCTTCTCGGATGCTTATCAATAAACATGACTCTAAGTGCCCAATGAGGCCTTTTGCTCACATAGACACCAAGCAAGCCTTATCCTCTCGCCACATGCACCAGAGTCCAGTAATACAAATCCATTTCACCGGAACAGCGCCAGGGAATAAATAGCAGCACGTGTTCCCTGTGATGAAGGGTGTGAACACAGGTGTGTTCACCTACATCGGAGCTCCACGTGGAACGCCAACTGTTCTGTTAACCCTCCTGTTACCTTCAAATGTACATATTTTACCACAGCAGTTAAAACCTCCAGAAAATGATTACAATTAATATTGTTTCCCAAGTTTAAGTCTCAGGTACTTTTTGTTTGTTTGTTGATACCTAAATAGCCCTCTAAATAAATAAAGAAGTTGATATTTCTTATATGTTTTACACAGTGACAAACAGCCTGGGGTCAAATTGACCCCAAGGAACACCGATGAGTACAAGTTGTGTTCAAGACAGTGAAAACATATCATCATGTGAATTTGATGTTCTCCCAGTTTTCACCAACAAATTAGGAAAAGCCGTGAAATATGAAAAAAAAAATGATGTCAATAATTTCTTTAGAGACTTCAAATATTGAAGGGGGTCAAATTGACCCCAAAGTTAATAGGAGGATTAAAAGGTTGTAGTCGATACTTGATCTCACATTCTCACCCTACGTCCACCTCAATATTTACCAACCAAAGTGATTACTGACCGCAATTAGTGCTGTTCACAGGAATAACCCATTCTAGAGGAGACTGTACAACTTAGCCTAGTTTGGCCCAGCATGGTGTGGTCTGGTTTGAGAAGCCATGAGGTCCTCTCGTATGTCTCCTCTCTGTCTCCTTGGAGGTGTGACTCGTCCTCCTCTCTTTCCTCCCTGTCCCTGCTGCCTCTGTGTCTCTCGGCTCTCTGACTGTAACAGATCACCGTCTCTAACACCCGGTCCGCCGCCTGCCCTTAAATCCTCTGTATTTTTCATGAGGGATGACGGAAGTTCATGCAATCCTTTTCTGCTTGATTAAAAGGGGAACCAGATTTTCTGGGCGTCCCTGAGTGGCTCAGTGGAAAACACACACATGTTGGTCATTTACTGCTGTCAGACCAGATCATCAACAACTGCATGCTAGAACCAAACAAAACCAATGGCACTTAAAGAACCTGACAGGTTTGGAGCTCTGTGTAAATGATGATTAGTCTCACAAATGTCCCAGTTAATCTGCCCTCGTTTTGGGTTCGTCAGGTTAATCTATTAAGTGTTCCATTCCTGCATCGAAATCTGTCTGTGTGTTGCGTCATCAGCCAGGAAAGGATGTGGGACTAGAGGATCCTGAGGACTCATCAGACGGTGTATAATGGGGTGTCTGGAGTTCAACAAGCTGGCCTACCTTTACCCTGCGACAGACGCTCTCGCGGTGGAGGTGATCTTCGTTGATTTCAGCCACCTCGTCTTCATCGCTGACCTCTCCGGTCTGAGAGTCCTCGCCCGCCCCGTTGAAACTCTCCTCCAGACCACCGATCTTCTTGGCCTTCAGGAGAATCTTCCACTTGAGATCCTAACAGTGAGATCAAGTAAAGCGGAGGGTCATCCTTCATAGTCGGTGTTCAATGTTGTGTGAGGGGGGCAATATTAGTCTGTTGAGTAATGCAGGCTTCCATTGTTGCATGTAGACTCAGGTCACATGACCCAGGAAGCCCTGACTCACTGCTAACAACAATGCTAACACCAGCGCTAACACCACTGCTAACACCAGTGCTAACACCAGTGCTAACACCAGCGCTAACACTACTGCTCACACTACTGCTAATACCAGCGCTAACACTATTGCTAACACCACTGCTAACACCAGCGCTAACACCACTGCTAACACTACTGCTAACACCAGCGCTAACACTATTGCTAACACTAGTGCTAACACCACTGCTAACACCAGCGCTAAACACCACTGCTAACACCAGTGCTAACACCAGCGCTAACACTACTGATCACACTACTGCTAACACCAGCGCTAACACTATTGCTAACACCACTGCTAACACCAGCGCTAACACCAGCACTAACACCAGCACTAACACCACTGCTAACACCACTGCTAACACCAGCGCTAACACCACTGCTAACATCAGCGCTAACACCAGCGCTAACACCAGCGATAACACCACTGGTAACACCACTGGTAACAACACTGCTAACACCAGCGCTAACACCACTGCTAACACCACTGCTAACACCAGCGCTAACACCACTGCTAACACTACTGCTAACAACTGTGCTAACACCACTGCTAACACCACTGCTAACACCAGCGCTAACACCACTGCTAACACCACTGCTAACACCAGCGCTAACACCACTGCTAACACTACTGCTAACAACTGTGCTAATACCACTGCTAACACCATTGCTAACAACACTGCTAACACAAGTGCTACACTGCATACTAGATAAACAAGTCTTCAAGTCTTGTAAACATATGAACCTGGAGGTTTACTTCCAGGCTCATATGTTTTTGTTTGTGGTTTCTACTGGAACATGTTTACACGTTCTCATGTAAACACACTAGAGCCTACTCATCTCACACTGTCTGTTTTATCACCTCCTTTTAAGCCTCACAAAAAGCCTCCAGAAAAAGGCCGCTCCGCTCTGATTGGCTTACAAGAACAACATGGTGCACCTTGGGGAAGGTAGTTCTCCAGCTGTGGCCAGCATATTCTAATGAGCCTGTGACATCATCAGGGGAGCAACGTCTGATTGGCTTGTTGAACGTGTCCTGGCCGAGGCAGGTTTGTGGGTTGGAGGGCAATGCAGAGACCCACATGTAACCCCATGGGGTGGAGTAGGGTGGAGTAGGGTGGAGACCACGCGCTCACCTCAGGAGACGGCAGCCTGACGGAGGCCTTGCCCTCCAGCGTGCTCTTCAGCAGCTTGTCACCGAGGATGTGGTGGAGGTGTTGGGCCATGACTCTCTGCTGCTCCACACTGCAGTGGTTCTCCATGGACAGGATGACTGGATACTCCGATACCTGGGTGGAGGAGCGGAGGAGGACGGAGGGAGGTTTGTAATTCAACACCGGAGAGCTTCATTGTTGGGGAAGCTAATACGCCTGCTGCCATATACCTGTGGCTGACAGCAGACGGATGGAAAAGGATTCCCTGAGGACAGACGCTCAGACGCTACAGGCTGTGGAGCATGTGACCCTGGCAGCTGTTCACTCTGGCACGAGGCTGCCTTCACTTTGATGTCTTGATATCATTGCCCTGTTGTTCTCCCTCTCATAAATGTACCATGAGTTGTTGATACAGTTTTACTACGCAATGAAAGCAAAAGCTATTGCAATGCCAGCAACACGCTGGGTGTACTTGAACAGCCGATGATGTGAAGGAGGTTGTTTAGCACTTCATCCACTAAAGGACGAGTTCATCCCAAAGCCCACATTCAGAATATTGATGTCTACTGCAACAGTTGCGACTGGATGTTTCATTGATGCTGATCGATCCAGCCAGGCGGGGTACCTTAAAGGCGTAGTTGCCCACGGCGGTGACCACGTCCTTGAAGAGTATCTTGGAGGTGAAGGTGTGTCCGTGGTAGACGACGGGCTCTCCGTTGGCCCCGTCCCAGCAGTCCACTTCCACACACCGGCAGCCACGACTCAGAGCCCTGAGCGGCAGAACCAATTCATTATCGTTTCACTGTCAAACTAATGAGCGGGGGCAGATTAATGCGGGGGAACGTCCCAGTGGAGCTCATCACCCATGAGAGGAACACACCAGGTCAGGGATTTGAGCTGATGGAAATCCTGAAATCTATCAAATGGGTGCCGGAGTGGATTTGGAAATGGTCCGGTGGGAGTTGCAGTATCGTTTCTGGATTCAAATCAATTCTAAGTCTTCTTTTAAGCTTTGCCAGCAGATTTATGGATATCGGTGTGCATATGGATACCAAAGATATTTCCCTATAAAAGGAATGTCTTACTATGGCATTAACCCAAGGGAATCAGTGGTAAGTGCACAGCAAGAGGGGCCCGGGTCCGATCCCCGATCCCAGGCGGTCCTCCAGAGTGGAGTTTGCACGTTCTCCCTGTGGTAGCGAGGGTTCCCTCCGGGTTCTCCGCTTCCTCCCACAGTCCAAAGACATGCAGCGCAGGTGAACTGACTCTTCAGGTTGAATAGAGTGTGAATGGTTGTCTGTCTCTATGTGTTCTCTGTAATAACAGCAACATTTTATATTGAAATCATGCATCCATCTATTATCCAAACCGTTTACCCTTCTTCAGGGTCGCAGGGCGCTGGAGCCGATCCCAGCTGACATTGGGCGAAGGCCGGTTACACCCTGGACAGGTGGCCAGTCCATCTCAGGGCACGCAGAGACCAACCATCCACACCTACGGGACATTTAGAGTTCACTTATCCTGCATGTCTTTGCATTGTGGAAGGAACCGGGAGAACCCGGAGGGAACCCACGCTGCCATGGGGAGAACATGCTGCCTCCACACAGGTGTGCCCGGACCAGGAACCTCTCGCTGTGAGGCGACAGTGTACCAGTACACCACCGTGCAGCCACTGATTGAAATCAATTAATTTCATATTAATGGCAACTGGCATCTCCAAAATATGAAGGAAATTGTCTTTGTGGAGAAGTCAAATTTGCTGAACTTTAAAATGTGAGCGTAAATCATTGATCCGTTCCAGATTTATTTCGAGGGTACAGACCTTTGAGCAAACAGACAACTGGAACGTCCAGCTTCCTATGAGCAGGTAATTGTCTTGCAAGTGTCTTGCTAATGAGCCCTGCAAGTCGTCTCCCAGTTACAGTTTCCACTGTGCAAAGGCACGTGTTGCTGTTAGTGGTCAATGCAACACCACAAAAACCTGTTCAGCAGGTAACCCAGGAGCATCACCTGATGTAGCCCTCAACACTGCTCTGCCCTCGGAGCTGGTCCTCCATCAGGTAGGTGTTGTGGGAGGAGGAGATGAAGTAATGGCACAGTGGCTGGCTCATGTCCTGGAAGACACCGCGCCACTGTGGGTTGAAGATGGAGCCCTCGGCTGAACCCAGGTACATCAAGAAGCCGTCGAACGTCATGGCGTTTAGCAGCTTGGCTGGACACACAGAAGAGGGGGGGGGGGTCAGACCTCCTAAGTCCCAAGAGGTTCATTACACAGCCTGCAGTCCACTACCTGTGTCAGAGGGCTCGTAGCGCTCAATGAGCTGCTTGGCTTGCTGCTGGACGTCCATCCCGTCCAGCTGCTCCTCTCTCAGGAAGTCTTCCAAGTCACTTTGGGATAACGTCTGTCCATCCACCGAGTACTCCTGGAAAACCCTCAGAACATCCTCCCGCTGGGTCAACATCTTGTAGAAGAACACAAACTCCTCGTCCTCCAGGGAACCCGACTGAGACTTATCGGCCATCTGAGAAGAGAAAGGACCACGCTGTTGCTCAACGAACCCAAGAGGTCCTGCGGCGGCCAGAGGAACCCGACATGGACTCTCACGGTGAACAGCTGGTGGGCGTGGTGCTCGTTCATGTCCACGTTCATCATCTTCAGCAAATCTTGCACTTCCTTGAAGTTCATCCGGCCGTCGTTGTTCTTGTCCGCCTTCCGGAACCAGTCGCCGATCCATCTGGAGAGGCCACTTCAGGAAGGTGTCACATGAGATACTGGATGGAGACTGACACACTGCACAACTGCATGTTTACTCATTCCTCAGACTGGACCACTTCAATGTGTACGCCTTATAGCTCTGACTGGATCCATTGGCCAGGAAGATGCCCTGGGAACCATGTGCATGGTATTGAATGTTCTATGTTTTAAATCTCATTTCATCTCATTAATTGCTGGTATTCGACCGCCACCCATCCCCCAGTCTGACCTCCACAGCTTTACTTCCCAGCTCACTACTTCCTTGGTGGGCCTGACCACCAGCAAACCCTGAGTGAAAGATACTGGTCCAGTTTCTCCCGTTCCCCCATGTTCTCCTGGTTCTCGATCAGCTTCCTCATGCCTCGGATCCAGGACTGGGCCTCCTCGGCTGACTCGGCCACCAGGTCCAGGTTGCCCCGCCGACCGCGGAAGACCAGCGTGAAGCATCGGTCCGCCGGGAACTCATCGGCGAGGCTGAGGAGCACCTCGGACTGGTGCCCATCCCGCACGGCCTCCACGTCGCTCACTGAAACTGGAGAGAGACCAGCAGAGGACGCAGGACTCGTTAGTGTCACACCTTCCTCGTCTTCATTGTTAGTGTCCCGCCTTCCTAGCCTTCATCGTTAGTGTCCCGCCTTCCTCGTCTTCATCGTTAGTGTCCCGCCTTCCTCGCCTTCATCGTTATGTTCACCCTGCCTGCTCCATGAACTCTCCTGTCATTCCAGATCCTGTCCTCCTCACCTGATTGTCTCTAGTTCTCTTCACCTGGTCCTCCCCCTCCTCACCTGCAGCCCCTCCCCTCACTAGTCCCCCACTAGTCCCCCACTAGTCCCCCACTAGTCCCTCACTAGTCCCTCACTATCCCCTCACTAGTCAACCACTAGTCCCTCACTATCCCCTCACTAGTCCCCCACTAGTCCCCCACTAGTCCCCCACTAGTCCCTCACTAGTCCCTCACTATCCCCTCACTAGTCAACCACTAGTCCCTCACTATCCCCTCACTAGTCCCCCACTAGTCCCTCACTAGTCCCCCACTAGTCCCTCACTAGTCCCCCACTAGTCCCTCACTATCCCCTCACTAGTCCCCCACTAGTCCCCCACTAGTCCCCACTAGTCCCTCACTAGTCCCTCAGTATCCCTCACTAGTCCCCCACTAGTCCCCACTAGTCCCCACTAGTCCCCCACTAGTCCCTCACTAGTCCCCACTAGTCCCTCACTAGTCCCCCACTAGTCCCTCACTAGTCCCCCACTAGTCCCCCACTAGTCCCTCACTAGTCCCCCACTAGTCCCTCACTAGTCCCTCACTATCCCCCACTAGTCCCCCACTAGTCCCCCACTAGTCCCTCACTATCCCCTCACTAGTCCCCCACTAGTCCCTCATCAGTCCCCCACTAGTCCCTCATTAGTCCCTCACTAGTCCCTCACTAGTCTCTCATCAGTCCCCCACTAGTCCCTCATTAGTCCCTTACTAGTCCTTCACTAGTCCCCCACTAGTCCCTCACTAGTCCCTCATTAGTCCCTCACTAGTCCCTCACTAGTCCCTCACTAGTCCCTAATTTGTCCCTCATTAGTCCCTCATTAGTCCCTCACTAGTCCCTCACTAGTCCCTCATTAGTCCCTCATTAGTCCCTCATTAGTCCCTCACTAGTCCCTCACTAGTCCCTCATTAGTCCCTCACTAGTTCCTCATTAGTCCCTCACTAGTCCCTCACTAGTCCTGCATTAGTCCCTCACTAGTCCCTCACTAGTCCTACATTAGTCCCTCACTAGTCCCTCACTAGTCCCTCACTAGTCCCTCACTAGTCCCTCACTAGTCCTGCATTAGTCCCTCATTAGTCCCTCACTAGTCCCTCACTAGTCCTACATTAGTCCCTCACTAGTCCCTCACTAGTCCCTCATTAGTCCCTCACTAGTCCCTCACTAGTCCTGCATTAGTCCCTCACTAGTCCCTCACTAGTCCTGCATTAGTCCCTCACTAGTCCCTCACTAGTCCCTCACTAGTCCTGCATTAGTCCCTCACTAGTCCCTAATTAGTCCCTCACTAGTCCCTCACTAGTCCCTCATTAGTCCCTCAGTTAATAATAACCAGTGGCGACCAGGTATTTATCTGAATGGGCTTCGAGCGCAGCTATCAGGGAACCCTCCAGGGAGCTTCATGACGTGTCTTTACTGGAAGCTTCTCAAAGAGCTGATGTGGTTACCATGGTGACTCAACGCCGGACCAGAGAGGTCCATCCCATCATTCACCACCTGGTCTTACATGTGCAGTGGGTGTTGCCAGCCTTCTTGGACTTGTACCAGATGGTCATGCAGTCGTCCTGCAGTTTGAAGTAGCGCTGCTTCTTCCAGGTGCGAGACTTGATCTTCCTCATGACGGAGCCCACCAGCATGGACTGGAGGTTGTCGTCCCCCTGGATGCCTGGACAGACGCTTATGAGTTTGATATGAATGAGAGGACAACTGACAGTGTCTTCGCTCTGATGGAGGGAAACATCCCCCTGGTGGTTTCATGACCATATTTAGGATGCACATTGCTGACCTTCACATGTCGTTACCATTATTCAATTTATTTCTATTTAGTTTATTTTGTAATATCACAAATGAGTAACGAGCCTCAGCGGGCTTTACATTATGGCGTCTGCTGCTGGAGTACACGGGACATGCACATGTTGCATTTTGTAATTCAAATGTTCATTTTAGCTATTATACCAGTGAATTAAATACAGTTTTATATTTTAAATTAAAATAGATTTTGTACATTTCAATACAGCTCTGCATGTTCAACAGCTGTAATAATAAAATTAATATATGTTACTATGGCAACATGTGTTCTTCACGTGTTGCTGACCGGCCCAGGATGTACATACATATGTATTCAGACACACACACACACACACACACACACACACACACACACACACTGCTCTTCTGGTCTGTGTGACTTACGGAGGCCGACCCCGGTGGACGCCATTCGTGGGGTCTCACTCCTCTGCCATCTGAGGACAGAGGTGGGGATGAGGACGTGTCGGGTGGAGGGAAACAAGCTGTGATCTCTTCCCTCCGACAGGTGCGGGGCGGTCACTGCCACCGCTTGACAACGTGGTGGACTACTAAATGAAGCTCCGCCCACAGAAGCTTCTGGTCCCCACGTCCAGGTGAGTAACGCTGCGAGACAGTTGGAGACGCCTCCTGCTCCGCGTCACCTGGTCTGGATGCTCTGTCGATGCTCTCTGCTCTCTGGATGCTCTGGTGTGTTTTCTCTGCACTTTTGTTCTGTCTCACTAAGCCAACTAATCTCCCCAAATCCCTGCCCTGGCCCAGCATTCCTTCCCTCCTGAGTGCTGGTCCAGTTATTTCATGAGCACAGCTCATTCTGATGGACAGCACCACGCGATCTGATCAACAACACAAGGAACACGTGACGTAGATACAGAACACACCCTCCAGCATCCACCATCAGGTCCAGCAGCAGGACCACCAGCAGACTTACCAGTAGGACCAGCAGCAGGACCACCAGCAGGACCACCAGTAGGTCCAGGGGGTTTAAAGTGAAATATTCATGGAGCTCTACTGTTCCTCTCACAGGGAGTTTAAATATAATTGATTCAACATGTAAAACAGATCATACATGCACAGGTCCACCAGACCAACAGCTTCACTTATGACCCTTCATAAGTAAAGACTGATCCTTATAACCCTTCATAACGACTGACCCTTATAACCCTCCATAAGTAAAGACTCTGACCCTTATAACCCTTCATAAAGACGCTGACCCTTATAACCCTTCATAAAGACTCTGACCCTTATAACCCTTCATAAAGACGCTGACCCTTATAACCCTCCATGAGTAAGGACTCTGACCCTTTTAACCCTTCATAAAGACGCTGACGCTTATAACCCTTCATAAAGACTCTGACCCTTATAACCCTTCATAAGGACTCTGACCCTTATAACCCTCCATGAGTAAGGACTCTGACCCTTATAACCCTTCATAAAGACTCTGATCCTTATAACCCTCCATGAGTAAGGACTCTGACCCTTATAACCCTTCATAAAGACTCTGACCCTTATAACCCTCCATGAGTAAGGACTCTGACCCTTATAACCCTTCATAAAGACGCTGACGCTTATAACCCTTCATAAAGACTCTGGCCCTTATAACCCTTCATAAAGACGCTGACCCTTATAATCCTCCATGAGTAAGGACTCTGACCCTTATAACCCTTCATAAGGACTCTGACCCGTATAACCCTCCATGAGTAAGGACTCTGACCTGATGCAGGATCATGGTGGGTCCTGGTCCTGGTCCTGGTCCTGGTCTGCAGAGCTGGAGCGGATCCGATGTCCGGGAGTTGCTGTTGCCGCTCTGCAGTGAAGTCCGCCTGCAGCTAGAGTCTCCTCTGGGTGACGCTCATCTGGCCCCTCCCCCTCCCTCTGGCCCCTCCCCTTTACCCCTTCTGACCCCTCCCACAGATTGTTACCTCATCACCTGTGGGGCTCTGCTTCGCATCTCTAAAACATTCCTCCTTACGATCCTTGGAGTGGCGCTGCGTATCTGCATGACCATAAGATGATCATGCAGATTATGTATATTTTTTAAATGTACAAACATGTATTGTACTGTTTTAAATGTAAAGTAAAAAAAAACTCTAAAGTAAACACAAAGCTGTCGTACCCTCACAGCCTCGGATCCTCAGACTGGTCCTGGACCTCCTGAGTCCACCAGCTGGAGGACCCGCCTGAGTAATGTTACCAAGAGCTCACATCAGACCACAAGGTCACAACGGGGGTCCAGATGGAGCAACTGACCCCAGATCAGCTCTGCAGTCATCACACACACACACACACACACACACACACACACACACACACACACACACACACACAAAGATAAGCGCACACACACTCACACACACATGTGCATATTGTGGATATTAATCTTCGCTCTGTGGCCTTCACATGTTCTCTGCTCCGGTTCTGAGGCATCAATAATCCAAAGATGGGATCAGCTTCCAGCTCTCGTTACACACCGAGCCTCCAACGGAGGAGCCCTCTCCATGAGGTCTCAGGACTACATTACCCAGCAGCACCCTCAGCATGAGGTCTCAGGACTACATTACCCAGCAGCACCCTCAGCATGAGGTCTCAGGACTACATTACCCAGCAGCACCCTCAGCATGAGGTCTCAGGACTACATTACCCAGCAGCACCCTCAGCATGAGGTCTCAGGACTACATTACCCAGCAGCACCCTCAGCATGAGGTCTCAGGACTACATTAACCAGAGCAGCACCCTCACCATGGAACACGTGAGAAACGCATGAGGAACACGTGGGGAACACGTGAAAACACGTGAGGAACACGCGAGGAACACGTGAGAAACACGTGAGGAACACACAAGGAACATGTGAGGAACACGTGAGGAACACGCGAGAAACACGTGAGGAACACGCAAGGAACATGTGAGGAATACGTGGGAAACACGTGAGGAACACATGAGGAACACGTGGGGAACACGTGAGAAACACGTGAGGAACACGCAAGGAACATGTGAGGAACATGTGAGGAACATACGGGGAACACGTGAGGAACACGTGGGGAACACATGAGAAATACGTAAGATACATGTGAGGAACACATGGGGAACACGTGAGGAACACGTGAGGAAAACATGGGGAATACATGAGAAACATGTGAGGAACACGCAAGGAACATGTGAGGAACACGTGAGGAACACGTGAGGAACATACGGGGAACACGTGAGGAACACGTGAGGAACACAGGGAACACGTGAGGAACACGTGGGGAACACATGAGGAACACGTGGGGAACAGGCAAGGAACAAGTGAGGAACATGTGAGGAACACACAGGGAACACGTGAAGAACATGTGGGGAACACGTGGGGAACACGTGAGGAACATACGGGGAATACGTGAGGAACACGTGGGGAACAGGCAAGGAACATGTGAGGAACACGTGGGGAACAAGTGAGGAACACATGAGGAACACACAGGGAACACGTGAGGAACACGTGGGGAACATACGGGGAACATACGGGGAACACGTGAGGAACACTTGGGGAACACGTAAGGAATGCATGGGGAACAAGTGAGGAACACATGAGGAACACGTGAGGAACACACGGGGAACACATGAGGAACACGTGAGGAACACGTGGGGAACAAGTGAGGAACACGTGAGGAACAAGTGAGGAACAAGTGAGGAACAAGTGAGGAACACGTGGGGAACAAGTGAGGAACACGGGGGAACAAGTGAGGAACACGTGAGGAACACGTGAGGAACACGTAGGGAACAAGTGAGGAACACGTGAGGAACACGTGAGGAACACGTGGGGAATAAGTGAGGAACACGTGAGGAACACGTGGGGAACAAGTGAGGAACACGTGAGGAACAAGTGAGGAACACGTGAGGAACACGTGAGGAACACGTGAGGAACACGTGGGGAACAAGTGAGGAACACGTGAGGAACACGTGGGGAACAAGTGAGGTCTCAATAACATTCCCAGACACATGGAACACTGCTGTTGGTCTAAATCTTATTTATTGATCAGTTTGTATTTGTAAACGATGAAGCCTCGATGACCACCAACGTTAGTCACGGAGTTCCACAAGGTTCTGTGCTTGGACCAATTCTATTTACCTTATACATGCTTCCTTTGGGCAATATTACCAGGAAACACTCCATAAACTTTCATTGTTATGCAGAGGATACTCAACTACCGTCAACTCGTTATTATCAGGCTGCTCTATAAGTCTCTTAAGTCAACTCCTTGTGATCAGGCTGCTCTATAAGTCTCTTAGGTCAACTCCTTATTATCAGGCTGCTCTATAAGTCTCTAAAGTCAACTCCTTATTATCAGGCTGCTCTATAAGTCTCTTAGGTCAACTCCTTATTATCAGGCTGCTCTATAAGTCTCTTAGGTCAACTCCTTATTATCGGGCTGCTCTATAAGTCTCTTAGGTCAACTCCTTATTATCAGGCTGCTCTATAAGTCTCTTAGGTCAACTCCTTATTATCAGGCTGCTCTATAAGTCTCTTAGGTCAACTCCTTATTATCAAGCTGCTCTATAAGTCTCTAAAGTCAACTCCTTATTATCAGGCTGCTCTATAAGTCTCTGAGGTCAACTCCTTATTATCAGGCTGCTCTATAAGTCTCTTAGGTCCCTCCAGTTGATCCAGAATGCTGCAGCTCGTATTCTCACTAAACTAAGAAAAGAGATCACATGACTCCCGCACTAGATGCTCTGCACTGGCTCCCTATAAAATCAAGAATACTTAAAAAAAATGTATCTTAACCTACAAAGCCTGTACTGCTCATTATATTTATATAAGTTGTCTGAACCATTCCATACAGTAAGATAATGTCTTCATGTACCAGCCCGGGAACAGCCAAACAAGGAATCCCCTTAAAGTGTTTATTCTGGGAACGTTTTATTACAGAATACTAGATATGCTCTCAGAATACAAGTATACTCAGTATTATAAGGTTACACACACACACACACACACACACACACTGAGGTTCACTCAGAGCTGCTCATATTCACATGGACCTCCACACCAGACAACCAGCAGCAGTTCAGGGTGACGACCTCATTGTTTCCCTCTGAGGCTCCTGAGACTAAAGAGACACGACATCCACCATGATCTGAGAACGATGAACATGTCTTCTGAAAAACTCTTTAGCAAGTAAAACACTTCCTACTGGAGACACTCATCACCCAGAAGACACAATAACACCCCCAAAACACACAATAACACACACAATGACACACACAATGACACACACAATAACACACACAGCCACGAGAGGCACGGAGGTGTGATTATAACACAGTAATAACAGGTCCGTGGCTCTGAAGTGTGGCTCTGTGTCTCATGTTGAGTTCAGTGGCGCTTGGCGGTGTATTGAGGGTCTGGTCTTGGCTCTGCTGCCCCCTGCTGGATCCTTCAGGAGGTGCGTAATGCTCATGTTCACGTGACTCGAGGTCCTCCTGGAGAGGGACCTCTGCCCCCCCCCCCCCACCTCACTGAAAGGCTTCATGCTTCTCCCACCTGCTCCATGGGGACAGAGAAGCTTCTGTCAGGCTTAGTCGAGTCAGAGTTCAGGGTTAGTATAGTCAGGCTTAGTAGAGTCATAGTTCAGGGTTAGTAGAGTCAGGCTTAGTAGAGTCAGAGTTCAGGGTTAGTAGAATCAGGCTTAGTAGAGTCATAGTTCAGGGTTAGTAGAGTCAGGCTTAGTAGAGTCAGAGTTCAGGGTTAGTAGAGTCAGGCTTAGTAGAGTCAGAGTTCAGGGTTAGTAGAGTCAGTGTTATTAGAGTCAGAGTTCAGGCTTATTAGAGTCAAAATTCAGGCTTATTAGAGTCAGGGTATAGTGTTATTAGAGTCAAAGTTCAGGCTTATTAGAGTCAGGGTTTAGTGTTATTTGAGTCAGGGTTATTAGAGTCAGAGTTCAGGCTTATTGGAGTCAAAGTTCAGCATTATTAGAGTCAGAGTTCAGGGTTAGTAGAGTCAGGCTTAGTCGAATCAGAGTTCAGGGTTAGTAGAGTCAGGCTTAGTCGAATCAGAGTTCAGGGTTAGTAGAGTCAGGCTTAGTAGAGTCATAGTTCAGGGTTAGTAGAGTCAGGCTTAGTAGAGTCATAGTTCAGGGTTAGTAGAGTCAGGCTTAGTAGAGTCAGAGTTCAGGGTTAGTAGAGTCAGGCTTAGTAGAGTCATAGTTCAGGGTTAGTAGAGTCAGGCTTAGTAGAGTCAGAGTTCAGGGTTAGTAGAGTCAGGCTTAGTAGAGTCAGAGTTCAGGGTTAGTAGAGTCAGGGTTATTAGAGTCAGAGTTCAGGGTTAGTAGAGTCAGGGTTATTAGAGTCAGCGTTATTAGAGTCAGAGTTCAGGCTTATTAGAGTCAAAGTTCAGGCTTATTAGAGTCAGGGTTTAGTGTTATTAGAGTCACAGTTCAGGCTTATTAGAGTTCAGAATTTCTACAGTGAGGCTTAGTAGAGTCAGAGTTCAGGCTAATTAGAGTCAGGGTTATTAGAGTCAGAGTTCAAGGTTAGTAGAGTCAGTGTTCAGGCTTATTAGAGTCAGTGTTCAGGGTTATTAGAGTCAGTGTTCAGGGTTATTAGAGTCAGAGTTCAGGCTTATTAGAGTTAGGGTTCAGAGTTATTAGTCAGGGTTATTAGAGTCAGAGTTATTAGAGTCAGAGTTATTAGAGTCAGGGTTCAGGGTTATTGGAGTCAGGGTTCAGAGTTATTGGAGTCAGGGTTATTAGATTCAGGGTTATTAGAGTCAGAGTTATTAGAGTCAGAGTTATTAGAGTCAGGGTTATTAGAGTCAGAGTTATTAGAGTCACAGTTCAGGGTTATTGGAGTCAGAGTTATTAGAGTCAGGGTTCACGGTTATTGGAGTCAGGGTTCAGAGTTATTGGAGTCAGGGTTATTAGATTCAGGGTTATTAGAGTCAGAGTTATTAGAGTCAGAGTTATTAGAGTCAGGGTTATTAGAGTCAGAGTTATTAGAGTCACAGTTCAGGGTTATTGGAGTCAGAGTTATTAGAGTCAGGGTTCACGGTTATTGGAGTCAGGGTTCAGAGTTATTGGAGTCAGGGTTATTAGATTCAGGGTTATTAGAGTCAGAGTTATTAGAGTCAGAGTTATTAGAGTCAGAGTTATTAGAGTCAGAGTTATTAGAGTCAGGGTTATTAGAGTCATAGTTCAGGGTTATTGGAGTCAGGGTTATTAGAGTCAGAGTTATTAGAGTCAGGGTTATTAGAGTCAGGGTTATTAGAGTCATAGTTCAGGGTTATTGGAGTCAGGGTTATTAGAGTCAGAGTTATTAGAGTCAGGGTTATTAGAGTCAGAGTTATTAGAGTCAGGGTTCAGGGTTATTGGAGTCAGGGTTCAGTCGTTAACCCTGAGCCCACACAGCAGAACAAAGAGCCCCAGCGGGTCCAGCAGGAGGTTCTGGTTCTGGTTCTGGTGGGTCGGAGGGAACAGGACTCACCTGAAGAAGGGGTCCTTGAGGTCCAGGACGTTTCCAGATCTGAAGCCTGATTGGTCGACGGTGGCCGTGATGATGATGTCATAGCTCTCCCTGGAAGTGGAACATGTTGATGATTCGGTACCGTCACAGTACATCCTCTCACACAGACTCCCGGTGGTTCTGGTTCCTCTGTAGGCCTCCAGGAGAACCTCTGAAGCGGTACCTGTCGTTGGCCTCCAGCAGAACCGTCCCGGACAGAGTCTGCCCCCGCTTGGCGAAGAGCGGCGTCTGAAGCAAACACCTGATCTGAGACCAGCGGGTCAGAGGCTCAGAGGGAGCCGTGGAGAGCCACACGGTCGCCCTGCAGGGGGGGGGGGGGGGGGGGGGGGTACCAAAAGAGGTCTGAGGGCGGGGCTACCTGGTGATGGACCGGTCTCATCCAGGGCTGTGCGTCTCTCACCTGGACCCGAGGTAGGCCACGTCGAACCAGAAGGCCAGACCGTGGACCAGACCCGACTGCAGCACGGGGAACACGAAGGGGATCTCTATCCTGAGGACGACAAGAGGGGTCAGATTCACGGGGTCATCACGGGGTCATCACGGGGTCATCACGGGGTCATCACAGGGTCATCACAGGGTCATCACAGGGTCATCATGGGGTCATCACAGGGTCATCACGGGGTCATCACAGGGTCATCACGGGGTCATCACAGGGTCATCACGGGGTCATCACAGGGTCATCACAGGGTCATCACGGGGTCATCATGGGGTCATCAGTAACGTCTATGAGGTCATAGAGGTCAAGCCTCCGGGTTTGGGCTCATGTGTCCCTGCTGATTCATAAGCGATCACGCCTTTGGACTAGCTAGTGCTCCAGTTGTTGTGAGGAATCTAAATCGCCTTCCAGCAAACAGGAAGTGCGACTCCGTTTGACCTTTGACCCGCTCACAGACCCGTCATGGCTGACGCTCACGACTCTGACCTGTGGAGGTCTTCTTCTTTAGCCTCCATGAAGTCGATGCGGTGCCTGACCGACCGGGCCATCAGCACCTGCACTTCAAAGGAGTCCTGGAACACACGGAACAGAAGCTGAGCGCGCCCGTCGGCCTCGGCGGCGCCGCCGTGCTCGGCCTGACGTACCACGATGGGCTGCCGGAAGAACTCCTCCCCCGCGGCGCCGTGCAGAGCGCTCAGGTCCACGCCGTAGAAGCTCCTCTGCTGCCTGGAGAGAAGAGCGTCAGAGGGCTGCCGGGGATGACGTCATCCTGGGGCACGTGTTCTCATTGGAGAGGGAGCACAGGGGCGTGTCTTGTCTGGCACAACGGACCAATCAGGAGCCTCTCCTGTTCACGAGTGACCGTCCCTGAGGGCCCATCGCAGAAGGACTGGTAACAGGCGGCCACGGAGCCAGTCTGTGCGCCCAGAAGCAATTTATATAGACTTCTATACAACCAGAGGAGTCACCCCCTGCTGGCCAGGAGAGAGAATTCAGACTTCTATGCAACCAGAGGAGTCGCCCCCTGCTGAGAAGAAGAAGAAGAAGAAGAAGAAGAAGAAGAAGAAGAAGAAGAAGAAGAAGAAGAAGAAGAAGAAGAAGAAGAAGAAGAAGAAGAAGAAGAAGAAGAAGAAGAAGAAGAAGAAGAAGAAGTTCCCACAGTATCACTGAAACGTTGCTAAATGCTGAGCCTGGCTTTCATGGTCAATGACACACACACACACACACACACGCACGCACGCACGCAGGCACGCACACACACACACACACACGCACACACACACACACGCACACACACTGTACAGCAGTTGTTGATTTCCCAGAAAACAGCGATATAGCAGAACATCTCTTGTTGGACATCTCTTGTAGATGAACGTGTGAACAGAACCGCTCCGGGTTCTGGTGCTCCCCGCCTGGGAGGTGCATCCCGTCACTAGTTATGACCAGTTTTCACGCTTCATCTCTGGGTCCCTGGTTTAACGGGCTCCTGGCCGACCCGGTAGCCAGCTTCCCCCGGGACCCGATGTGAGCGACCTGGAGCCGGACTCCAGAACCGGAAGAGGAACGCCCAACCAAGAGCGCCCCTTCACCTCCACTATCTTCATCATCACTGAGAGCAGAAGCCGTACATTCTAACCAGAGGAACGGCAGTGAGGTCCAAACCTCCCTGGACCGGAGGGAACAGGTTCTGGTCCACATCGGCTCCTCCTGGTCTCCGGGCCCCCAGGGGCCAGAACCCCCAGAACCCCCAGAACCCCCAGAACCCCAGGAACATGTGTGAGGGGGAGACAGGCAGCCAGTGTGCTTGTGTCCTCATGCATGGACCTGAACCTCTACATGTGTGTGTGTGTGTGTGTGTGTGTGTGTGTGTGTGTGTGTGTGTGTGTGTGTGTGTGTGTGTGTGTGTGTGTGTGTGAGAGAGACCAGAAAGTAGTTCTTGCGTGGTGTTCGAAGTAGAGCTGCTCATCACTGAAGGGAGCCAGATGAATATCACCAAAGGAGGGAAACATCAGACCTGGGGGAGGGAGAGAGAGAGAGAGAGAGAGAGAGAGAGAGAGAGAGAGACAGAGAGAGAGAGACAGAGAGAGACAGAGAGAGAGAGACAGAGAGAGAGAGAGAGACAGAGAGAGAGACAGAGAGAGACAGAGAGACAGAGAGAGAGAGAGAGACAGAGAGAGAGACAGAGAGAGACAGAGAGAGAGACAGAGAGAGAGACAGAGAGAGAGACAGAGAGACAGAGAGAGAGAGAGAGAGAGAGAGACAGAGAGAGAGACAGAGAGAGAGAGACAGAGAGAGAGAGAGAGAGAGAGACAGAGAGACAGAGAGAGAGAGACAGAGAGAGAGAGAGAGAGAGAGAGAGAGAGAGAGAGAGAGAGAGAGAGAGAGAGAGAGACAGAGAGAGAGACAGAGAGAGAGACAAGGGCAAATGAGTCCCAAATCAAGTCCCCAGGCCATCAGAACTGGTCCCGTTGGGTCCCCAGTGTCTGTGGTGGGTCCCTCTGGGTCCCTCCGGGTCCCTCCGGGTCCCTCAGGGTCCCTCTGGGTCCTTCCGGGTCCCTCCGGTCCCTCAGGGTCCCTCAGGGTCCCTCTGGGTCCTTCTGGTCCCTCCGGGTCCCTCAGGGTCCCTCTGGGTCCTTCCGGGTCCCTCCGGTCCCTCAGGGTCCTTGAGGATCCTCGACCCCTACCATTGGGTTTGAGCCATTTGCGGGCGTGCAGGAAGCCGTCCATGAGCTTGTGGCTGAGCAGCAGGTACCCCATGGGCTCGGAGACGATGACGTCCACCATGTCGGGACAGACGACCTCCTGCACCTCCCCCTCCAGGACCCGGATCCGCTCGGACAAGCTGTTGTTCTGGACCAGCATCTGCACAGGAGACACATGTCCACTGAAACCACCGACACCAAAGACCAGGACCACAAGACCAGGACCACAAGACCAGGACCACAAGACCAGGACCACAAGACCAGGACCACAAGACCAGGACCACAAAACCAGGACCACAAGACCAGGACCACAAGACCAGGACCACAAAACCAGGACCACAAGACCAGGACCACAAGACCAGGACCACAAGACCAGGACCACAAGACCAGGACCACAAGACCAGGACCACGCATCGGACCGTCTGACAACGATGACGTGTCGTCATGTCCGTGTTCAGCGTCCTCCTCCTGCCGGTCGCCGAGGCCCGGTGCTCCGTCATTGCCGTTGCCATGGAGACAGTCACGGCCAGTCAGACGCAGGAATTTAAGCGAGTGGATTCAGAACGCTCCGTTGTTCCCGCCGAGAACAAAGGCACGGACGTTTACATCGTCGTCGTCTCGGGGACGAAGAAGAGGGAAACTCTTGTTCCTCTCAGAGACACCAGAGACACTGAGAGAGAGAGAGAGAGAGAGAGAGAGAGAGAGAGCTCTGGTTCTGGAAAAGTAAAACGAGGCCGATCGGAGTCCGTTGATAATCGAGCGTCTCCTTGACTCCTGCTTCCTTGCGGCCTCGCTGTGCAGCAGCATCTCTCTGCGCCAGATGCTGCTGCAACCCATTAACTCCCCAGTATGCCACGCTCTGCACGCGCTGCATGTTCCTGTGGGCCACTGGGCCGACTTCTCTTCTCTTCCCGGCCAACACTCACAGGACGCCGTCCGGCGCCCGGCGTGGACCTCCAGCCGTACGGCGCGTGGAGCGGACTCCGCCTGATGGAGGTGGAGCAGCACCTGAGTAAACTTGGCCATGGGGCTGGACTCCACAGCGTACACCCTGCTGGCTCCGGCCTGGACCGCGAAGAAAGACAGAACACCAGAACCACAGCACACATCCAGAACCACCTGGAGAGAGAGAGAGAGAGAGAGAGAGAGAGAGAGAGAGAGAGAGAGAGAGAGAGAGAGAGAGAGAGAGAGAGAGACAGAGAGAGAGAGAGAGAGAGAGAGACAGAGAGACAGAGAGAGAGAGAGACAGAGAGAGAGAGAGAGAGAGCAGAGAGAGAGAGAGAGAGAGAGACAGAGAGAGAGAGAGAGAGAGACAGAGAGAGAGAGAGAGACAGAGAGAGAGAGAGAGAGAGCAGAGAGAGAGAGACAGAGAGAGAGACAGAGAGAGAGAGAGAGAGAGACAGAGAGAGAGAGAGACAGAGAGAGAGACAGAGAGAGAGACAGAGAGAGAGACAGAGAGAGACAGAGAGAGAGAGAGAGAGAGAGACAGAGAGACAGAGAGAGAGAGAGAGAGAGAGACAGAGAGAGAGACAGAGAGAGAGAGAGAGACAGAGAGAGAGAGAGAGAGAGAGAGAGAGACAGAGAGAGAGAGAGACAGAGAGAGAGAGAGACAGAGAGAGAGAGAGAGAGAGAGAGGAAGGCCAGAGTGAATACACAAACACAAACTCCTCACACATTCTTCAGATGTCACACAGGAGTTGAAACATGATCTTCATCTCCTTCCTCTATCTCTGAGGCTCCTAGAGGAACCTCATCTCCTTCCTCTATCTCTGAGGCTCCTAGAGGAACCTCATCTCCTTCCTCTATCTCTAAGGCTCCTACAGAGGAACCTCATCTCCTTCCTCTATCTCTAAGGCTCCTAGAGGAACCTCATCTCCTTCCTCTATCTCTAAGGCTCCTAGAGGAACCTCATCTCCTTCCTCTATCTCTGAGGCTCCTAGAGGAACCTCATCTCCTTCCTCTATCTCTGAGGCTCCTAGAGGAACCTCATCTCCTTCCTCTATCTCTAAGGCTCCTAGAGGAACCTCATCTCCTTACCCTCTCTCTGAGGTCCCTCTCCCCCTCACTAGACCCAGAGGTCCTTGATCCCTCTCTTGGGGCTCTGGGTCCCCACCTG
The DNA here is from genome assembly GCA_036178185.1 of Liparis tanakae. Lineage (NCBI taxonomy): Eukaryota > Metazoa > Chordata > Actinopteri > Perciformes > Liparidae > Liparis > Liparis tanakae. The sequence goes on along the minus strand of CM070103.1, from coordinate 9,438,770 downwards.
GAGGACCAGTCCCCGGTGTCCAGCAGAACACCATGACTCTTGAACCCCTCAGACGTTGAGTGTTTGATGGTGAGGTGAATGGAGCGTGTCTGGTCACCTTGTCTTTGAAGTCTCTCTCATTGAGGAGGATGGCTCTCTGGTAGGTGGCGATCCTCAGGTAGTCCTGCAGCAGGCTCTGGTTCTGGGACAGACAGCTGTGGAACTAGAACACACAGAACAGAGGTATGAGGCACGTACTACTGCCTGCTCCTGAACCAGGCCTACTGGGGCCCCACCTGGTAGCCCTGAGGTGGTCTACCTGGTAGCCCTGCGGTGGTCTACCTGGTAGCCCTGCGGTGGTCTACCTGGTAGCCCTGAGGTGGTCTACCTGGTAGCCCTGTGGTGGTCTACCTGGTAGCCCTGTGGTGGTCTACCTGGTAGCCCTGTGGTGGTCTACCTGGTAGCCCTGCGGTGGTCTACCTGGTGGTCTACCTGGTAGCCCTGCGGTGGTCTACCTGGTAGCCCTGTGGTGGTCTACCTGGTAGCCCTGCGGTGGTCTACCTGGTAGCCCTGCGGTGGTCTACCTGGTAGCCCTGCGGTGGTCTACCTGGTAGCCCTGTGCAGGACCATCTTCAGTCCCTTGATGTCTTGTTTGGCCTCTCTCTTCATCCCTGTTTCCTCTCTCATTGCCTTCTGTGCAACCTTTCCTAGTCCCTTCATCGTCTCCTCTCCTCAATGACCGCTGAAAGTTCTTCATATCTGCAGGGTGAGAGAGGACAGGAGGTTGGACTCCCCCCAGGCCCTTGAGCCGTGTGCACTGTGATGTGTACCGACCAGTCGGAGTCTGGAAGCGCAGCAGGAGGCTTTGGTTGCCCACGGTTACCAGGAAGGACTGTCCTCCCACCTGGCAGCAGTCCATCTCCTTGGAGACCGAGAACTGGAAGACGGATGCTCTGTTGGCTGAAGGCATAGCGGGTCAGACTCCCCCAGACCCCCTGAGACACCTTCAGGTAGCTTAGACCGCTTTAGACATGAACAAAGAGGTCTAACAGGAACCAGAGGGTCCTTTACACATGGCTACCTCATCAGATATTTGTATTTATATTTTTGATACTCAATTTATATGTATGTATCCATTTCAATGCATCATTTTTAAGATAGTATGTTGTGGTACTTTACCAGTAATGACTCATAGCAACAATATTCCACCACTGAGCGTGTGTGTGTGTTCATGCATGTGTGTGTGTGTGTGTGTGTGTGTGTTCATGCATGTGTGTGTGTGTGTGTGTGTGTGTGTGCGTGTGTGCGCTCACCATCCTGCACAGTGAGCTCCTGGTACTCCGGTCCTGGTCTGAGGAGCACGGTGAGTTCCTGATCTGCTCCCTGTCTGCACACACTGAGCTGCTCCTCCCTGCTCACCTCCTCCTGGACCTCCTCCTGGACCTCCTCCTGGACCTCCTTCAGAGAACAATACACTGGGTGATGACGGCATACCACACCGGACCACATTGGACCACATGAGACTAAAGTAGGAGGAGCCAGAGCCGTCAGGTACCAAGCTCCTCCTCTTTTATGAACCAGCTCCTCCTTCAGTGCTGGAGGCTCCGCCCCCTCATGGAGACTGAAGACTTTCCTCCTGATGGTCTGATAGTGAGACCTGAACCAGGTTCACCTGGTCCAGACCTGGAGATGCTGCTAGAGGCTGAGAGGAGGGGGGACGCTAGGATACACTGAGCTCCTCTCTCCTCTCTCCTTATGGACGCTAGGATACACTGAGCTCCTCTCTCCTCTCTCCTTATGGACGCTAGGATACACTGAGCTCCTCTCTCCTCTCTCCTTATGGACGCTAGGATACACTGAGCTCCTCTCCTCTCCTCTCTCCTTATGGACGCTAGGATACACTGAGCTCCTCTCTCCTCTCCTCTCTCCTTATGGACGCTAGGATACACTGAGCTCCTCTCTCCTCTCCTCTCTCCTTATGGACGCTAGGATACACTGAGCTCCTCTCTCCTCTCTCCTTATGGACGCTAGGATACACTGAGCTCCTCTCTCCTCTCTCCTCTCCTCTCTCCTTATGGACGTTTAGGATACACTGAGCTCCTCTCTCCTCTCCTCTCTCCTCTCTCCTCTCTCCTTATGGACGTCTAGGATACACTGAGCACCTCTCTCCTCTCCTCTCTCCTTATGGACGTTTAGGATACACTGAGCTCCTCTCTCCTCTCCTCTCTCCTTATGGACGTTTAGGATACACTGAGCTCCTCTCTCCTCTCCTCTCTCCTTATGGACGCTAGGATACACTGAGCTCCTCTTTCCTCTCTCCTTATGAACGTTTAGGATACACTGAGCTCCTCTCTCCTCTCCTCTCTCCTTATGGACGTTTAGGATACACTGAGCTCCTCTCTCCTCTCCTCTCTCCTTATGGACGTTTGGGATACACTGAGCTCCTCTCTCCTCTCCTCTCTCCTTATGGACGTTTAGGATACACTGAGCTCCTCTCTCCTCTCCTCTCTCCTTATGGACGCTTAGGATACACTGAGCTCCTCTCTCCTCTCCTCTCTCCTTATGGACGCTTAGGATACACTGAGCACCTCTCTCCTCTCTCCTCTCCTCTCTCCTCTCTCCTCTCCTCTCTCCTTATGGACGTTTGGGATACACTGAGCTCCTCTCTCCTCTCCTCTCTCCTTATGGACGTTTAGGATACACTGAGCTCCTCTCTCCTCTCCTCTCTCCTTATGGATGAATGTTCATCTCTCCATCACACATTTCTAACCCTCCTTCCTCTCCTGAGTCCTTGTGACTTCACGTCTCTTAGGGTCCGTTGGACCTGCTGGTCTGATGTCATGGCCCTGCTGATTCGTAATTTGTGATATTGGGCTGTATAAAATAAACCAAATATTATTTATTTATTTTAATCTAAATTGTATTAGTGTTCAGAATCTCACATACACATATATATATTTGTTTTAATTCTATGTTAAAAGAGAAGTAAAAAACAAACAAACACATACAAATAAAGAAACAAAAACAATACCATAGTAACACAACTATAAATAAAGCAGGGAGAAATCATTTTCCATATAGTAAAGAAATAGTCAGGCCATTTATCTGTGAAACAAATTTAATTTAATTGACAAAACTATACCACACTACCACACTATTCAACTCAATTCAGTTTATTTGTAGAGCCCAGTTTCACAAATTACAAATTAGTCTCAGAGTGCTTTACAATCTGTACACAGAGACATCCCTGACCTTTGACCTTTGACCTCACATGGGATCAGGAACAACTCCCAAATAACCCTTCAGGGGGAAAAGGGTAAGAAACCTTCAGGAGAGAACAGAGGAGGATCCTCTCCAGGATGGACAGAACAATAGATGTCATGTGACCAGATGAACAATAGATGTCATGTCACCAGATGAACAATAGATGTCATGTGACCAGATGAACACTAGATGTCATGTGACCAGATGAACACTAGATGTCATGTGACCAGATGAACAATAGATGTCATGTGACCAGATGAACAATAGATGTCATGTCACCAGATGAACAATAGATGTCATGTGACCAGATGAACACTAGATGTCATGTGACCAGATGAACAATAGATGTCATGTCACCAGATGAACAATAGATGTCATGTGACCAGATGAACACTAGATGTCATGTGACCAGATGAACAATAGATGTGACCAGATGAACAATAGATGTCATGTGACCAGATGAACAATAGATGTCATGTCACCAGATGAACAATAGATGTCATGTGACCAGATGAACACTAGATGTCATGTGACCAGATGAACAATAGATGTCATGAGACCAGATGAACAATAGATGTGACCAGATGAACAATAGATGTGACCAGATGAACAATAGATGTCATGAGACCAGATGAACAATAGATGTCATGAGACCAGATGAAAAATAGATGTCATGAGACCAGATGAACAATAGATGTCATGTGACCAGATGAACAATAGATGTCATGTGACCAGATGAACAATAGATGTCATGTGACCAGGTGAACAATAGATGTCATGTGACCAGATGAACAATAGATGTCATGTGACCAGATGAACAATAGATGTCATGTGACCAGATGAACAATAGATGTCATGTGACCAGATGAACAATAGATGTCATGTGACCAGATGAACAATAGATGTCATGTGACCAGATGAACAATAGATGTCATGTGACCAGATGAACAATAGATTTAATGTGACCAGATGAACAATAGATGTCATGTGACCAGGTGAACAATAGATGTCATGTGACCAGATGATCAATAGATGTCATGTGACCAGATGATCAATAGATGTCATGTGACCAGATGAACAATAGATGTCATGTGACCAGATGAACAATAGATGTCATGTGACCAGATGAACAATAGATGTCATGTGACCAGATGAACAATATATGTCATGTGACCAGATGAACAATAGATTTAATGTGACCAGATGAACAATAGATGTCATGTGACCAGATGAACAATAGATTTAATGTGACCAGATGAACAATAGATGTCATCAGGTAGATGGAGGTAGAGAGGAGTGTAGATCACAATAGACCACAGTAGACCTCACTAGACCACACTAGAACACAGTAGACTACAGTAGACCACAGTTTACCCCAGTAGACCACAGTAGACCACAGTAGATCCCAGTAGACTACCATAGACCACAGTAGACAACAGTAGATTACACTGGACTACACTAGACCACAGTAGACCACCGTAGACCACAGTAGACAACACTAGAACACAGTAGACTACAGTAGACCACAGTTTACCCCAGTAGACCACAGTAGACCACAGTAGATCCCAGTAGACTACCATAGACCACAGTAGACAACAGTAGATTACACTGGACTACACTAGACCACAGTAGACCACCGTAGACCACAGTAGACCACAGTAGACCACACTAGACCCCAGTAGACCACAGTAGACCACAGTAGACCACACTAGACCCCAGTAGACCCCAGTAGACCACAGTAGATTACACTGGACTACACTAGACCCCAGTAGACCCCAGTAGACCACCGTAGACCACCGTAGACCACAGTAGACCACAGTAGACCCCAGTAGACCCCAGTGGACCACAGTAGACCACAGTAGACCCCAGTAGACCCCAGTAGACCACAGTAGATTACACTGGACTACACTAGACCCCAGTAGACCCCAGTAGATGCTCTCCAGTGCTGCGTGTGCTCCCTGGTCCTCCCCCTTCAGAGGAACCTGCATGAGGATCCTTGAGCTCCTCTTGAACCACATCAAAGCCATTCAGTGGGAGACGACTCCTCACGACTCCTCCTCTACCTCAGCTAGAGGAGGAGAGAGAAGAACACCTCCACCAGGTCTCATGCATCCGTTACCTCCTCCATGAGCTCCTCCTCCTCCTGTAGGGCGAAGACCCTCACAGAGAACGCCAGGAACTCCTCACTCTTCTCCTCCATTCTTCAATATGGAAGTGAGCTGCTCCTCGAGGAGAAAGCAGAGGAGGGGAGGAGGAGGAAAAGGGGAGGAGAGACGGGAGAGGGTTTGGAGGGAGAACAGTGGGGAGCATGGATGTCTGAGTCCTGCTGGAACCAACCAGAAGGTATTGGAGTGCCTGGTGCTGTTGCTTCAGAAGGTGGAACAGCAAACACCTCCGAGGATGAGAGGACAGCCAATCACTGGATCACCTCCCAGGACACGTGACTCTGTCTCACACGTCATGGTGAAGGGCAGGGCAACAGCAACACGCCCCCTGCAGGAGGCACAGCGTCACTGCAGGAGCAGAGGGACCTGGACTCATGCTGCTCCTCACTGCTGGTGGAAAGATGTGGGGATGGAAAGGTGTAGGAATATAGAGATGTAGAGATGTAGTGATCTAGAGATGTAAAGGTGTAGAGATGTAGTGATCTAGAGATGTAAAGATGTAGTGATCTAGAGATGTAAAGATGTAGAGATGTAGTGATCTAGAGATGTAAAGATGTAAAGATGTAGTGATCTAGAGATGTAAAGTTGTAGTGATCTAGAGATGTAAAGATGTAAAGATGTAGTGATCTAGAGATGTAAAGTTGTAGAGATGTAGTGATCTAGAGATGTAAAGATGTAGTGATCTAGAGATGTAAAGATGTAGAGATGTAGTGATCTAGAGATGTAAAGATGTAGAGATGTAGTGATCTAGAGATGTAAAGTTGTAGAAATGTAGTGATCTAGAGATGTAAAGATGTAGTGATCTAGAGATGTAAAGATGTAGAGATGTAGTGATCTAGAGATGTAAAGATGTAGAGATGTAGTGATCTAGAGATGTAAAGATGTAGAGATGTAGTGATCTAGAGATGTAGAGATGTAGTGATCTAGAGATGTAAAGATGTAGAGATGTAGTGATCTAGAGATGTAAAGATGTAGAGATGTAGTGATCTAGAGATGTAAAGATGTAGTGATCTAGAGATGTAAAGGTGTAGAGATGTAGTGATCTAGAGATGTAAAGGTGTAGAGATGTAGTGATCTAGAGATGTAAAGGTGTAGAGATGTAGTGATCTAGAGATGTAAAGGTGTATAGCTGTAAAGATGTAGAGGTATAGAGATGTAAAGATGTAGAGATTAGGGATATAGAGATGTAAACATATATAGATGTAGAGATGTAAACATATATAGATGTAGAGATGTAGGTATATAAGGTGTAGAGATGTGATGATGTAAAGATGTAGAGGTGTAGAGTAGAGATATAATGACGTATAGATGTAAAGGTGTAGAGATATAAGATGTAGAGGTGTATAAATGTTGATGTAATGATTTAGAGGTGTAGAAATATATATATATATATATAAATTATATTATATATATAAGATGTAGAGATGTAAAGATATAGAGATGGTTCTCCTGAGATGATGAAGGTTCCTTGTGAAGAGTTGAGAATAACTTTAATGTCTCATCATGTGAAAACACTATAAAGTGTGTTTGAGTGAATTGATGATCACAAAAGTGTTGCTTTAATATATATATATATATATATATATATATATATGTATATATATATATATAAATGTGTATATATATATATATAAATATACGTGTATATATATATATATATATATATATATATATATATATATATATATATATATATATATATATATATATATATATGTGTATATATACATATTATAGTTGACGGAGCAACATGTTGTCTTTCAGACTTCCGGTGGCCCCAAAACTAAACCTCAGCCTTGTCTGATCTCAGTAAGACTTGATCTAGTTGTCTGTTGTCTCCCTCCAGAGGCCCTCATGGAGTGCAAAACTAAAACCCTCACGGAGCCCTCATGGATCTCAGTCAAGGCCCTCATGGAGCCTCTCATGTTGTCTCCTCATGGAGCCCTCACGGAGCCCTCACGGGGCCCTCATGGAGCCCTCACGGAGCCCTCACGGGGCCCTCATGGAGCCCTCACGGGGCCCTCACAGGGCCCTCATGGAGCCCTCACGGGGCCCTCACGGAGCCCTCACGGGCCCTCATGGAGCCCTCACGGGGCCCTCATGGAGCCCTCACGGGCCCTCATGGGGCCCTCATGGAGCCCTCACAGGGCCCTCATGGGGCCCTCATGGAGCCCTCACAGGGCCCTCACGGGGCCCTCATGGAGCCACAACCAGAGCTCCAGAAGCAGACCACCAGCGCTGCAGGTCTGGTGGACCAGAACATCTGTTGTAAAGGTCCAGTAGTGTTCTGTCTGCTGCAGCTCCGCTCTGAAGGCCTGGGTCATTAATGTGAACAGGCTGAAAGGTGAAAGGTCATCAGGCTCAGATTTAAACAGATTACATTTCAGAAGCAGCAGAATGTTGAAACTCCATAAAGGTAAATGAAGGCTCATCACCTCAGGGGGAACATGGATCCTTATGAGAGGACGACAGGAGAACTTAAAGACTCAGACGTTAGCACCATGCTAACACAGTAGCACAACACAACAATGTTTATTATTGATTCTTAATGACGCCTTCAGGTGCTGTGGGAAATCACTCAAACCCGTTTCTATTTTAATGTAATGCAACAAATATAAATATGAGAGTATTTCCGCATGTGTACTCTCAACATGCTGGTGGCACATGTAGTCACAGGGACACGCACTGGTGATGCCTTCAGGCTCCGGCCCACCTCATCCACGTGTACAGGTCACGCTGCCGTCTGCAGCAGAGGAAATAGAACACTGTCCCTTTAAATCTGTGGCCGACAGTGAAAGGAAACCTCCCATGGAGGGTCTGATGGACTGAGACCCCCCAGGGTGCTGCCCCACCTCCTTAGAAGCTCCTAAGAAGCAGCGCCACCCTCTGGTGGCGAGTGGCTGCTACTACAACAACACGTGTCCACGGCGTAGACTCAGACTCCTCAAAGAGAGGTCGTCAGAATACAGAATACAGGTTCAGACGTGGGCCTGAAGCCACGAGCAGGGAGGAGGAGTCCACCAGGGGTCAGGAGGTCAGGGAGACATGACAAGAGCCTGGGGTGTGTGACCTTTGACCTTTATTGAATGGTGATGAGGTGAGCGCTCTTCAGTCCCCATCCTGTCCTCCTGAAGAACATCGGAGGACTAGAGCCGAGCAGCGACATGACACACACAGCGACGAGCGGATCAATACATCGATTACCAAACACAGGGACATCAAAGAGAGGGGGGGGGGCGGGGCTACACACACCATGTGACACACACGGGCCACTGGAGACACAGCAGCACCAGAAGAGCCTCTCAATACTTAAAGGTTAGCCCTGATTGGTTCTTACAGACATCAAGGTGTGTGTGTGTGTGTGTGTGCATTGAAAAAGGAAAGGCCTCGTAATGAAGCTGTATTCAATGTGACGGCGAAAGCAGTTAGTTAGACGACAAGCGGACTGAAGTTAGTCCAGGACCACGCAGTGATGTCATCCGTGATGTCATCACTCTGCGACTCGACCACGGCTGCAGAGGACGCTGTGACATCACAGGTCATGATATCTACACACAGAGCCCGCCTCCTCCGCCTGTCCGACAGGTCTCAGTCTACATGAGGATATACATTAATAGTCAGAATGATGCTGCATTCAGGTCCTGTGGGAACAACGGACGTCCAGCCACACACACACACACACACACACACACACACACACACACACACACACACACACACACACACACACACACACACACACACACACACACACACACACACACACACACACACACACACACCCTTCAGAGTCCCGCCCTCGTAGCGCGACACCACATTCCTACGCTCAACACTAATAGTTCCTCCAGCTCCGTCTCATCTGACGGTGCGCCCGTCTTTCCCACAGGACTTGAATGCAGCATTGATCCCGTCTGCAGGACGTGGGCAGCACCCTCGGGCGTCAGTCCCCAAAACCTTCAAAGCTCCCGACCTCCGGGTCGAGCGTCCGCTCCTCGCTCACTGCTCCTCCTCCTCCTCCTCCTCCTCCTCCTCCTCCTCCTCCTCTCCGGGCGAGTAGTCGGGCCGACGCGTCTGGACGATCTTCTGCCGCAGGGGGCGGGGCTTGTCGTCCTGGTCGCTGTCGTCGGGGGCGGAGTTGACGCCGCCGCGCTCGTCGTCGCAGACGTGGACGACCACGCTGGGGGTGGTGGGGGTGGCGGTCTGGAGCTCGTACTTGTCTCCTGGAACCACACGAGACGTGGTCATGACAGGAGGAGTCAGGGGGAGGAGTCAGGGGGAAGAGGTCATGACAGGAGGAGTCAGGGGGAGGAGTCAGGGGCATGTGGTCATGACAGGAGGAGCCAGGGGGAGGAGTCAGGGGCATGAGGTCATGACAGGAGGAGTCAGGGGGAGGAGTCAGGGGGAGGAGTCAGGGAGGAGTCAGGGAGGAGTCAGGGCGTACCTGGTCCCAGCTTGGAGATGGCACACAGCAGGTCGTAGTTGACCACCGGCATGGCGTCCTGCGACTGGGCCCAGCCCACCGGGGGGGAGGCGGGCGGCGAGATCAGGAACTGCTTGTCTGGCTTGGGGGGCTCCAGACGAGGACTCCCTATGTGGACCGACTGGGGACACGAGACCGTGAGACCACCACGGGGGGGCCGCTCGGCTAGCAGCAGCTAACGGGCTAGCAGCAGCTAACGGGCTAGCAGCAGCTAATTCAATTCACTCTATTTCATATAGCCCAATATCACAAATTACAAATTTGCCTCAGAGCTAACTTTTAACGGGCTTATAGGAGCTAACGTTCTAACATGAGCTAACGGCCTAACAGAAGTTAACAGGAGCTAATGGAACAACAGAAGCTAACAGGCTAACATAAGTTAATTGGCTAACATAATCTAACAGGAGCTAACGGGATAACAGGAGCTAACGGCTAACAGGTTAACAGAAGCTAACGGGCTAACAGAAGCTAACGGGCTAACAGGAGCTAACGGGCGAACAGGTCAACAGAAGCTAGGGGGCTAACAGAAGCTAATGGGCTAACAGGTTAACAGAAGCTAACAGGAGCTAACGGGCGAATATAAATTAACGGCTAACAGAAGCTAACGGCATAACTGGAGCTAACAGGATAACAGGTTAACAGAAACTAACGGCATAACAGGAGCTAACGGGCAAACAGAAGCTAATGGGCTAACAGGAGCTAACGGCTAACAGGTTAACAGAAGCTAACAGGTTAACAGAAGCTAACAGCATAACAGGAGCTAACGGGCTAACAGAAGCTAACGGGCTAAATGCAGCAGCCCAGATGGCAGCGTGTGATTGGCTGATGGCTGCAGCGGGGTGATGAACTAGTATAATAACACTGGCCAGAGACACTCGGGCTGCAGGCTACCTGGGCGAAGTAGAGCCGCATCTCCTTGCCGCTGAAGTCGGTCTTGTGGAGGCGGAGCCTAGCCTCGGCGGCCGCCAGAGCGTCGCTGAAGCTGATCCTCACGCGGCGGAACGACTTGAAGTACTGGAACTGGACCTCCGGGTCGAAGGACCGGAACAAGGACTCGAAGCTGGCCTGGGAACAGAGGAACGAGTCAACACACACACACACACGTCGAGAGGGAGGCCCCGCCCCCAGCCCTAGGTCATGTGACCTGGAGACGCCGTGAGCCCCGAGTTGCTCTCTCACCTGCGCCTCGGGGCGGCCGAACACTTCCTGGTGGGTTACCGTGGCGACCAGGCAGAAGCGGTTGCACTTGGTGGTCTTGATGTGCATGATGGACCCGGGGAGACGGAGCCGTCTCCACCCGGCGCAACGGGGCGATGGCGAGGAAGAGGAGGATGAAGAGGAGGAAGGGGGAGAGCGGTGGAGCGTGGCCTTCCCCAGGGTGATGAGGAGGAGGAAGTGATGTTCTTCTTCTGTGGTGGTGGAGTCAATCTGCACACTGAGCCAACACACAGCCAGTCTGGTCTTCTTCTGCAGCACCTGGTCCCTCAGTCCTCCTCAGAGCTCCTCAGACCTCCTCAGACCCCCTCAGTCTCTTCCGGCTCACTGAAGGTATCTTCCAGAGTTGGTGTCATTGGGCTTCTGTAAGCTCTCTCTCTCTCTCTCTCTCTCTCTCTCTCTCTCTCTCTCTCTCTCTCTCTCTCTCTCTCTCTCGCTGTTTAAAGGAGCTCCTACCAGCTGATGACGCATTACCCACAATGCCCTCCCTCTCCTCGGCTTCATTCATTCGTCTATTCACCGCCAGCCAGTCAACTGTGAGGGAGAGGGACGGCCCCTTCTGCCCCCCCCCCCCCCCCCCCCCTCTGCTGACTGCTCACAGGAGGAGGGATGAGCGAGCGCGTGTGTGTGTGTGTGTGACATCATGACATCACCGCTCAGCAAACTGACGCATTAACCTGCTGCTGCAGCCTTTGATGAATGGAAACTGTGACAATGAGCCTCACATGATAAGACTCACAGATCAGCTGACTGCAGAGAGAGGGGGGGAGGGAGGGGAGGGAGAGAGGGAGACAGAGAGGAGGGGGGAGGGAGAGAGAGAGAGAGAGGGAGAGAGAGAGAGTGGAGGGAGGGAGAGAGAGAGGGAGACATGACTGGTAGAAACAAAGGATGAAGGGATGAAGAGCAAGAGGTGGTGCTCATGGAAAGTATGCAGCTTGATAACATGATGAGGTATTAATAGCAGAGCTTTGAGTGGAGGGAAGTGTGTGTGTGTGTATGTGTGTGTGTGTATGTATGTATGTATGTTTGTGTGGGTGTGTATGTATGTGTGTGTATGCATGTGTGAATGTATGTGTGTATGTATGTGTGTGTGTGTGTATGCATGTGTGTATGTATGTGTGTGTGTATGTGTGTGTGTGTGTATGTATGTATGTATGTGTGTGTGCATGTATGTATGTGTGTGTGTATGTATGTATGTATTAGGGATGCACCGATCTGATCGGCGCCGATCCATATCGGCCAATATTGCCATTATCGGTTTTGATTGGCTTTGGATAAATATTATCAGCGCCGCAATGGAGACGATGCGCCGCAGAGTGAGAGGTCCGCGAGGGGATCCTCCCGCAGCGAGCGGCGCCCCGTCCCCGAGCTGAACCTCTGGGTCAACTCAGTGACACCTCCATGTCTGACCCTACAGACTGATGTTCACATGTCTGACCCTATAGACTGATGTTCACATGTCTGACTATAGACTGATGTTCACATGTCTGACCCTATAGACTGATGTTCACATGTCTGACTATAGACTGATGTTCACATGTCTGACCCTATAGACTGATGTTCACATGTCTGAGCCTATAGACTGATGTTCACATGTCTGACTATAGACTGATGTTCACATGTCTGACCCTATAGACTGATGTTCACATGTCTGACGTTCACGTGATCCTATAGACTGATGTTCACATGTCTGACTATAGACTGATGTTCACATGTCTGACCCTATAGACTGATGTTCACATGTCTGACCCTACAGACTGATGCTCACATGTCTGACTATAGACTGATGTTCACATGTCTGACCCTATAGACTGATGTTCACATGTCTGACCCTATAGACTGATGTTCACATGTCTGACCTATAGAATGATGTCCACATGTCTGACTATAGACTGATGTCCACATGTCTGACCCTATAGACTGATGTTCACATGTCTGACCCTATAGACTGATGTTCACATGTCTGACCCTATAGACTGATGTTCACATGTGTGACCCTATAGACTGATGTTCACATGTCTGACCTACAGACTGATGTTCACATGTCTGACCTATAGACTGATGGTCACATGTCTGACTATAGACTGATGTTCACATGTCTGACTATAGACTGATGTTCACATGTCTGACTATAGACTGATGTTCACATGTCTGACCCTATAGACTGATGTTCACATGTCTGACCTATAGACTGATGTTCACATGTCTGACCCTATAGACTGATGTTCACATGTCTGACTATAGACTGATGTTCACATGTCTGACCCTATAGACTGATGTTCACATGTCTGACCCTATAGACTGATGTTCACATGTCTGAGCCTATAGACTGATGTTCACATGTCTGACCCTATAGACTGATGTTCACATGTCTGACCTATAGACTGATGGTCACATGTCTGACTATAGACTGATGTTCACATGTCTGACTATAGACTGATGGTCACATGTCTGACTATAGACTGATGTTCACATGTCTGACTATAGACTGATGTTCACATGTCTGACCCTACAGACTGATGTTCACATGTCTGACTATAGACTGATGTTCACATGTCTGACCCTATAGACTGATGTTCACATGTCTGACCTATAGACTGATGTTCACATGTCTGACCCTATAGACTGATGTTCACATGTCTGACCCTATAGACTGATGTTCACATGTCTGACCTATAGACTGATGTTCACATGTCTGACTATAGACTGATGTTCACATGTCTGACTATAGACTGATGTTCACATGTCTGACCCTATAGACTGATGTTCACATGTCTGACCCTATAGACTGATGTTCACATGTCTGACTATAGACTGATGTTCACATGTCTGACTATAGACTGATGTTCACATGTCTGACCCTATAGACTGATGTTCACATGTCTGACCCTATAGACTGATGTTCACATGTCTGACCCTATAGACTGATGTTCACATGTCTGACTATAGACTGATGTTCACATGTCTGACCCTATAGACTGATGTTCACATGTCTGACCCTATAGACTGATGTTCACATGTCTGACCTATAGACTGATGTTCACATGTCTGACCCTACAGACTGATGTTCACATGTCTGACTATAGACTGATGTTCACATGTCTGAGCCCCTATAGACTGATGTTCACATGTGTGACTATAGACTGATGTTCACATGTCTGACTATAGACTGATGTTCACATGTCTGACCCTATAGACTGATGTTCACATGTCTGACCCTATAGACTGATGTTCACATGTCTGACCCTATAGACTGATGTTCACATGTCTGATCTACAGACTGATGTTCACATGTCTGACTATAGACTGATGTTCACATGTCTGACCCTACAGACTGATGTTCACATGTCTGACCTACAGACTGATGTTCACATGTCTGACCTACAGACTGATGTTCACATGTCTGACCCTATAGACTGATGTTCACATGTCTGACCCTATAGACTGATGTTCACATGTCTGACTATAGACTGATGTTCACATGTCTGACCCTACAGACTGATGTTCACATGTCTGACCCTATAGACTGATGTTCACATGTCTGACCCTATAGACTGATGTTCACATGTCTGACCTATAGACTGATGTTCACATGTCTGACCCTATAGACTGATGTTCACATGTCTGACCCTACAGACTGATGTTCACATGTCTGACCTATAGACTGATGTGCACATGTCTGACTATAGACTGATGTTCACATGTCTGACTATAGACTGATGTTCACATGTCTGACCCTATAGACTGATGTTCACATGTCTGACCCTATAGACTGATGTTCACATGTCTGACCCTATAGACTGATGTTCACATGTCTGACCCTATAGACTGATGTTCACATGTCTGACCCTATAGACTGATGTTCACATGTCTGACCCTATAGACTGATGTTCACATGTCTGACCCTATAGACTGATGTTCACATGTCTGACCTATAGACTGATGTTCACATGTCTGACCCTACAGACTGATGTTCACATGTCTGACCCTATAGACTGATGTTCACATGTCTGACCCTATAGACTGATGTTCACATGTCTGACCCTACAGACTGATGTTCACATGTCTGACCCTACAGACTGATGTTCACATGTCTGACCCTATAGACTGATGTTCACATGTCTGACCCTATAGACTGATGTTCACATGTCTGACCCTATAGACTGTTCACATGTCTGACCCTATAGACTGATGTTCACATGTCTGACCCTATAGACTGATGTTCACATGTCTGACCCTATAGACTGGTGTTCACATGTCTGACCCTACAGACTGATGTTCACATGTCTGACCCTACAGACTGATGTTCACATGTCTGACCCTATAGACTGATGTTCACGTCTGACCCTATAGACTGATGTTCACATGTCTGACCCTATAGACTGATGTTCACATGTGTGACCCTATAGACTGATGTTCACATGTCTGACCTACAGACTGATGTTCACATGTCTGAGCCTATAGACTGATGGTCACATGTCTGACTATAGACTGATGTTCACATGTCTGACCTATAGACTGATGGTCACATGTCTGACTATAGACTGATGTTCACATGTCTGACTATAGACTGATGTTCACATGTCTGACCCTATAGACTGATGTTCACATGTCTGACCCTACAGACTGATGTTCACATGTCTGACCTACAGACTGATGTTCACATGTCTGATCTACAGACTGATGTTCACATGTCTGACTATAGACTGATGTTCACATGTCTGACCCTACAGACTGATGTTCACATGTCTGACCTACAGACTGATGTTCACATGTCTGACCCTACAGACTGATGTTCACATGTCTGACCTACAGACTGATGTTCACATGTCTGACTATAGACTGATGTTCACATGTCTGACCCTATAGACTGATGTTCACATGTCTGACCCTATAGACTGATGTTCACATGTCTGACCCTACAGACTGATGTTCACATGTCTGACCCTATAGACTGATGTTCACATGTCTGACCCTACAGACTGATGTTCACATGTCTGACCTATAGACTGATGTTCACGTGTCTGACCCTATAGACTGATGTTCACATGTCTGAGCCTATAGACTGATGTTCACATGTCTGAGCCTATAGACTGATGTTCACATGTCTGACCCTATAGACTGATGTTCACATGTCTGACCCTATAGACTGATGTTCACATGTCTGACCTATAGACTGATGTTCACATGTCTGACCCTATAGACTGATGTTCACATGTCTGACCTATAGACTGATGTTCACATGTCTGACCCTATAGACTGATGTTCACATGTCTGACCCTACAGACTGATGTTCACATGTCTGACCCTGTAGACTGATGTTCACATGTCTGACCCTATAGACTGATGTTCACATGTCTGACCCTATAGACTGATGTTCACATTTCTGACCCTATAGACTGATGTTCACATGTCTGACCCTACAGACTGATGTTCACATGTCTGACCGTATAGACTGATGTTCACATGTCTGACCCTACAGACTGATGTTCACATGTCTGACTATAGACTGATGTTCACATGTCTGACCTACAGACTGATGTTCACATGTCTGACCTACAGACTGATGTTCACATGTCTGACTATAGACTGATGTTCACATGTCTGACCCTACAGACTGATGTTCACATGTCTGAGCCTATAGACTGATGTTCACATGTCTGACCTATAGACTGATGTTCACGTGTCTGAGCCTATAGACTGATGATCACATGTCTGACCCTATAGACTGATGTTCACATGTCTGAGCCTATAGACTGATGTTCACATGTCTGACCTATAGACTGATGTTCACATGTCTGACCCTATAGACTGATGTTCACATGTCTGACCCTACAGACTGATGTTCACATGTCTGACCCTATAGACTGATGTTCACATGTCTGAGCCTATAGACTGATGTTCACATGTCTGACCTATAGACTGATGTTTACATGTCTGACCCTATAGACTGATGTTCACATGTCTGACCCTATAGACTGATGTTCACATGTCTGACCCTACAGACTGATGTTCACATGTCTGACCTATAGACTGATGTTCACATGTCTGACTATAGACTGATGTTCACATGTCTGACCTATAGACTGATGTTTACATGTCTGACCCTATAGACTGATGTTCACATGTCTGACCCTATAGACTGATGTTCACATGTCTGACCTATAGACTGATGTGCACATGTCTGACTATAGACTGATGTTCACATGTCTGACTATAGACTGATGTTCACATGTCTGACCCTATAGACTGATGTTCACATGTCTGACCCTATAGACTGATGTTCACATGTCTGACCCTATAGACTGATGTTCACATGTCTGACCCTATAGACTGATGTTCACATGTCTGACCCTATAGACTGATGTTCACATGTCTGACCCTATAGACTGATGTTCACATGTCTGACCCTATAGACTGATGTTCACATGTCTGACCCTATAGACTGATGTTCACATGTCTGAGCCTATAGACTGATGTTCACATGTCTGACCTATAGACTGATGTTCACATGTCTGACCCTACAGACTGATGTTCACATGTCTGACCCTATAGACTGATGTTCACATGTCTGACCCTATAGACTGATGTTCACATGTCTGACCCTATAGACTGATGTTCACATGTCTGACCCTATAGACTGATGTTCACATGTCTGACCCTATAGACTGATGTTCACATGTCTGACCCTATAGACTGATGTTCACATGTCTGACTATAGACTGATGTTCACATGTCTGACCCTATAGACTGATGTTCACATGTCTGACCCTATAGACTGATGTTCACATATATGACCCTATAGACTGATGTTCACATGTCTGACTATAGACTGATGTTCACATGTCTGAGCCTATAGACTGATGTTCACATGTCTGAGCCTATAGACTGATGTTCACATGTCTGACCTATAGACTGATGTTCACATGTCTGACTATAGACTGATGTTCACATGTCTGACCCTATAGACTGATGTTCACATGTCTGACCCTATAGACTGATGTTCACATATATGACCCTATAGACTGATGTTCACATGTCTAACCCTATAGACTGATGTTCACATATCTGACCCTATAGACTGATGTTCACATGTCTGACTATAGACTGATGTTCACATGTCTGACCTATAGACTGATGTTCACATGTCTGACCTATAGACTGATGTTCACATGTCTGACCTATAGACTGATGTTCACATGTCTGACCATATAGACTGATGTTCACATGTCTGACCCTATAGACTGATGTTCACATGTCTGACCCTATAGACTGATGTTCACATGTCTGACCCTATAGACTGATGTTCACATGTCTGACCTATAGAATGATGTTCACATGTCTGACCCTATAGACTGATGTTCACATGTCTGACCCTATAGACTGATGTTCACATGTCTGACTATAGACTGATGTTCACATGTCTGACCCTATAGACTGATGTTCACATGTCTGAGCCCCTATAGACTGATGTTCACACGTCTGACCCTATAGACTGATGTTCACATGTCTGACCCTATAGACTGATGTTCACATGTCTGACCCTATAGACTGATGTTCACATGTCTGACCCTAAAGACTGATGCTCACATGTCTGACCCTATAGACTGATGCTCACATGTCTGACCCTATAGACTGATGTTCACATGTCTGACCCTATAGACTGATGTTCACATGTCTGACTACAGGCTGATGTTCACATGTCTGACCCTATAGACTGATGTTCACATGTCTGACCCTATAGACTGATGTTCACATGTCTGACCCTATAGACTGATGTTCACATGTCTGACCCTATAGACTGATGTTCACATGTCTGACCCTATAGACTGATGTTCACATGTCTGACCCTATAGACTGATGTTCACATGTCTGACCTATAGACTGATGTTCACATGTCTGACCCTATAGACTGATGTTCACATGTCTGACCCTATAGACTGATGTTCACATGTCTGACTATAGACTGATGTTCACATGTCTGACCCTATAGACTGATGTTCACATGTCTGACCCTATAGACTTTATGAAACCCTATATGACTGATAGAATGTCTAACTGTATAGACTGATTTCACATGACACAACATAGACTGTTTGCATGTCTGACGGAAAGACTGATGCTCAACATGTCTCAAAATAAGACTGATGCTCAAATGTCATACACTAACATATTCACATGTCTGTACCCTATAGAGGCTGATGTTCACATGTCTGACCCTATAGACTGATGTTCATTATGATCCTATAGACTGATGTTCAGTGATGTCGACCCAAAACCTGATGTTCATCTCTACAGATGTATGTATGTATGTATGTATGTGTGTGTGTGTGTGTGTATGTATGTATGCCGCTAACTTTATGTGGGTGTGTATGTGTGTGTGTATGTATGTGTGTGTGTGTGTGTGTATGTATGTGTGTGTGTATGTATGAGTGTGTGTGTGTGGGTGTGTGTGTGTGTATGTATGTGTGTGTATGTATGTGTGTGTGTGTATGTGTGTATGTATGTGTGTGTGTATGTATGAGTGTGTGTGTGTGGGTGTGTGTCTGTGTGTGTGTGTATGTATGTATGAGTGTGTGTCAGTTGAAGAGGAAGGAGATGAGGTTCCTCTGTAGGAGCCTTAGAGATAGAGGAAGGAGATGAGGTTCCTCTGTAGGAGCCTTAGAGATAGAGGAAGGAGATGAGGTTCCTCTCTAGGAGCCTTAGAGATAGAGGAAGGATGCAGACGTTTCCTCCAGGAGGTCTTCTTCTGCGGGTCAGGACCTCCAGGTGTTGGACTGTGTCATTGCCCTCAATGTGCCGGTGTAAAGCAGACAGGATCAGGAGTGTGTGTGTGTGTGTGACTGTGTGAGTGTGTGTGTGTCTGTGTGTGTCTGTGTGAGTGTCTGTGTGAGTGTGTGAGGTGGAAAACTAAAGTGTTGTAATGCTGCTGAGCCTCCCGACAGTGAAGCCGATGTGCTCATGTAAGTTTTGTTTGTTGATGTTAAACATTACCGTGTGTGTGTGTGTGTGTGTGTGCGTGTGTGTGTGTGTAGGTGCTAATCATCTCCAGACCTCGCCCCGCTGTGAGCACAGCTCTGCATTTTTTCCACCCCTGTGTTCTTGTTTCATCTTCCCATTTTTTCCATTCCCTCAAAACACACACACACACACACACACACACACACACACACACACACACACACACACACACACACACACACACACACACACACACACACACACACACACACACACACACACACACACACACACACACACACACACACACACACACAGAGTCTAAATGATCTACTGGACAGCTCCTCCATGACTCCTTCATGGCTCATTTATGACTCCTTCGTGGCTCCTCTATGGCTCGTCTATGGCTCCTCCGTGACTCCTCCGTGTCTCCTCCGTGACTCCTCCGTGTCTCCTCCGTGACTCCTCCGTGACTCCTCCGTGACTCCTTCGTGGCTCCTCCATGGCTCATTTATGGCTCCTCCATGACTCCTTCATGGCTCCTCCGTGACTCCTTCGTGGCTCCTCCATGGCTCCTCTATGGCTCCTCCGTGACTCCTCCATGTCTCCTCCGTGACTCCTCCATGACTCCTCCATGTCTCCTCCATGACTCCTTCATCTACATCCTGTCCTCATTCCGGCCTCCAGCGCCATCTTCCCTTCAAGTGGTGGAAACAGACTCGACTCTTCCAGGTGGATTCAGTTCCCTCCAGTCACATGACCCTCAGCCAGACGGGCGCCAGGTAACGAGGCCAGGTGTCCTTGTTGACAGCCGTCCCCACAGGGACCCCCTGACCCCGAGTTGACCTCTCACTCGGCCATGCAGGGTCTCAGGGTCAGTCCCCGTCCCCACGAGGAGGATCCGACCCCCTAGTAGACCTCTCACTATGAGCCTAACCAAACTAAACCGTTTGGACTTAGTCCTCAGACCAGGAGCCCTCAGACCGAGGAGTCCTCAGACCAGAACCCCTCAGACCGAGGAGTCCTCAGACCGAGGAGTCCTCAGACCGAGGAGTCCTCAGACCAGGAGCCCTCAGACCGAGGAGTCCTCAGACCGAGGAGTCATCAGACCGGGACCCCTCAGGCCGAGGGGTCCCGGTCCCCAGAGCCCCTCATGGGTTCTTTCCAGCAGCTCTCTGTTCCTGAACGTCTCTCAGGAGCTCATGAAACATTCACGCCTCAGTGGAACGTTGTCACCCGATCCCCCAGCCGAGCTCCTGGAGCCCAGAGGGGTCACGAGGAGAGACGACCTTTGACCCTCTGTCAGCTGACCCTGAAGCATCACACACACCTCTCACTGCCCTGTGGGTGCTGGTGGCTGGTACACTGCATGTGTGGACAGCTACACACATGTTATACACACGCTACACACACCTTATACACACACGATACACATACGTTACACACACCTTAGATACACACCTTATACACGTACGTTACACACACACTACACACACGATGCACACACTTTAGACACACGTTATACACATACGTTACACACATGATCAACATACGTTACACACATCTTAGATACACACCTTATACACATATGCTACACACACACGTTACACACACGATGCAGATACGTTACACACACCTTAGATACACACCTTATACACATCTGCTACACACACGATACACTTACGCTACACACACGATGCACATACGTTACACACATGTTAGACACACACTACACACACCTTATACACGTACGCTACATCAGAGCTGCCAACTTTTCAAAAAACCTTGGAGCGAGGTTTTGTCGGGTGACCAACATGTTGCCGCGCACACAGCCACACGGCGGTGGCTCACATATCAGGAACTTTGAATTAATGTGGCGTTGACCCATGTTGTACCTGCATTCTGGCCTGGCAAAGGTCTTTTACGAGGCATCTTTGCTACCTTAAAGAATTAAAATGTTTTTAATAACTCTACTCTCATTCACAAAAACATGCCTAATTCTATTGCACAAATGTCTTTATGTTAAATTCTTTAGAATACATCTTACTTGTTCAAAGTACTGTTTTGATTTGTTTTGTAAGGGTCCTTTTCCTCGGCCTGTTAGCTTAACAAGGTGCTCTCCTGCTCCTTATGACAGCTGAGTTTACATCACCACACAATCACACGCACAAACACAAACAATTATTTATTTCAAGATGTAAAGTTTAAGAGAGTGAGTACTTAATTGAACCACATGTCATTAACAGCTCTCAGGTTCTAAAGACAGGTAAGAGTGACTGATGCTTTATTTTCATTGGTTGCTGGATTACAGATAGGTTTTTTTCTGATTGGCTATTGTGTAGCCCAGCTCTTCTTTCTGATTGGCTGATAAGTGGCATCTCGCAGCAGACCTCCAGGGAGCGTTTGATTTCTCCACCGTGAGGTCAGCGCGGCTCTTGTTGGCCCTGCGGCTCATTAAAACATGAAATAGCCGAGAGGTTTTTTCAGCGTGATAAATCCGATGTGTTCCGGGAGTGCGTGAGTTAAGACCGAAATGCGTGACTGTCACTCTCAATGCGACACTTGAGAGCCCTGCATTAGCATACCGTGGTCTCTGCTCGCTGTGTCTGTCTGAACCTCTTCTTCTGCTGCTAACTCCGGGACTCTTTGGGGTCAATAGGTGTGTATGCAGCGAACAGCTTTACAGAGGCGCTCCTTAGCGCCATCTATCGCCGCGGAGTTTGAAAAGGAGCCAACGCACTTCGGCCCAAATCAGAATTTTTTTTTGCCATGAGAAATTGGTTGTGTGGCGTGAGAGCGTGAAAACACACAAAACCGTGAGTCACACGGCGAAACCGTGAGAGTTGGCAGCTCTGCTACATACACGGTGCACATGTAACACAAATGTTAAACACACGTTAGACATACGCTACACATACGTTACACAAATGTTACACACACGCTACACACAGGTGTAAGCAAGAATGACTCCATCTGGTGTCTGAGGTCACCAGCAGGTGCGTCTCAATGGGCCCATATTACTTCCATGTCGCCCTGCACGCCGCGCAGCCGCAGTGCGTACCTTCCGGTGCTGCTCGGTGAACAGGTCCTCCGGGACCTTACAGGCGATCAGGGCGTTGGTCACGTCCGTAAACTTCACGTCCACCGTCGCCTCCTCGGCTCCGCGCCCCGCCTGTTGCATCTCGACCGGTCCCTGTGGAGCACAGCAGCCTTTAACCACAACGGTGTACTTAACTATACGTGTGTGTGTGTGTGTATGTGTGTGTGTGTGTGTGTGTGCACGCAGGCAGGCCTGTGGTCACGTGTCCTACCGATGAAGCTCGAGACCTTATTTCATTCTCTTTGATGTTTCCTCCGTTAGCTACCTAGCACCGATGCTAACCGGAAGCCGAAAGCGTCTTTCCGTGAACGTCTCGCCCCGGTGGTCCGGACTGAGGGCCGCGGGGCAGCGGGTGAGGTCGGTACAGAGAACCGAACAGTGTTGTCCGGTATTAACGGGACGTAAAGCTCTCCGGTAGGTGCGTTAGCATTGCGCAGAGGATAAGGGAGATGACGTCAATGAGAAGCAGCTTCTTCTTCTGTGGTGTTTAACAGCAGCTTCGGTCCTGTTGCTTTACCGCCATCTGCTGGTGTGAGTGAGAATGGTCCGCCATAAACAACATAACGGCTCCAATGGAACTATACCGAAACAAATCACACGCACACACTGATTGTTTCCGCGAAAAATAAGTTCAACGCAGGGAATTTTCTTGTGTGTTTGGTGGTGGTGGGGGGTGACAATGTGCAGAGAAAATATTGTTCTTTTATATATTTGTCTATCCAAATAAATATCTTGAAACATTCATCGTAAGTGAGTTTATACTTATTGTATTACAGATTCCAAGATTAAACTTGCATGTTAAAAAAAAGCAAATAAACAAATAAATAAAACACCGATTTATATCAAGCTTTATATAAAAGATAACTTTAGTACTATTGAAGAAGAATAAACTATAACCTAAGTTCTTTCTTTGTTAAATACATATGCCTTATCTTAATGTCCATTCAACAGTTTTAAAGCTCTAACATCGTGTCGTTAAAGCCCCACTATGTAACTTTTCCACCTTAAAATAACAGCTTGAAAATAATGGTGCCGCTACAATGGCTTTTAATATGTTGATGTGCTCCTCCGCCATCGGGGTCTGTGGCCAGAAAACTGCTGAATGTAAGATGTTGGGACCGGCCCGGTACTTCCGGTTTGGACCGGCGGAAGTAGTTCAACTTGCTTTCTGGCAGTGATTACCCAACATCATATAGTGCCAGTCCACCTCACAGGTGACTTTTTATTTGCTCCACTACGCGACGCGTACAGACAGAATGACATGCTGCGGCTGCCAGGCCCGCTGCCGATGTTCTGTCATTTCATGCTACTTGTCAAGAACCGATACTTTGTGGTATTGCGCATGCGCCGAGTCGATTTTCCGAGTTTTTTTTGACACGCCCATAATGTTTTGCCACCCTGTCGATGCACGTCTGATAACGGGGAGTGACATCCTCAAAATCCAGATTATTTGCCTAGTTAAAAGTACATTCAGCATGTATATTCTACAGGTAGTAATAATACGTAGTAATGACATGTAGATTAATGAGTGATAAGCAGTTGCTATTTCTTTTGTGTCAACAAATTATTGTAAACATGAGTTTGTTCACATTATCATATCATTATCATCATTATCGATCAGCTGTGAGATCAGCTGTGCGCTCACGAGCCGGAAGAGCCATATATAGCTCGAGAGCCAGGAGTTCACTAGCCTGGATACCAGACCGAACTTAGCCCCGCCCTAAAGAAATTTGGTCGGGAAGTTGGGTCTGGCATTGCTCCATTGGGGAGAAATTATCTCCGGTCAAAAATTGACCGGACCAATCAAATTGTCGGGGCGGGCTTTATACGATGACGGACACATGATCAACAGTAACGTAACCAACACATCATCAAAAGGCGCTTGCTTCTTCCAGCGTGCTGCAGTTGAGTTCAACAACGATGCATTGCTTAAAATACGTCACATACTGCGTTGCTCTGATTGGTTGTCGCTCTATCCAATTGAGCCAAGAGGCATTTTCTTTCCTGGTTGGGTTGAGACACGCCCCTTAATCACAGCCCAACGGAGCAGATCAGACTCGCATTCTGACTAGGATTATGAGTATGACATTGTCAGACTAGGAGTTCACAACACTGAAGTAAACGTTAAATACCTGAAGGGGGCGCTACAGGGGAAAAGTTACATATTGTCGCTTTAAGATCTTATTGAAGTCACCGTCTGCCCTCTGGTGGCGTCCCTACATATTACATGTAATTTACTTAATTTAAGATAAGCATGTGCACTTATAATACTGTTTAAACTGTTTAGAGAGATCAATATATGACTTTACATGAATTAAAACTCTTTTTGATAGGCTACTAAAGCCAAGCATCTACAAAAAAAGGCAGCAAAAATATAATATATATATATATATATATATATATATATATATATATATATACAATCTTTCACAATTACTTTCAAAATGAGGCAAAAAAAGTGAAGAAAAAACATTTTGTCAGCAGACCATGAAAACTACACGAGGCTGAAAAATAACTGCTCATGTGTTTAAGTATGCCATGGTACTGTGTGTGTGTGTGTGTGTGTGTGTGTGTGTGTGTGTGTGTTTCTGCATGTGTGTGCGTGTGTTTTTAAGGAAATTCATCTCAAGTGGTGCTGGTTCCTGGGTGGCAGAGGGGTTTAATTAAGCTCCAGGTCATGTGGGGATCAGCCTTCATTTAATCCTCTGTAGAGAGAGAGAGAGAAAGAGAGAGGGAGAGAGAGAGAAAGAGAGAGGGAGAGACTGTATTTATTGATGTCTAACTGGGCTTAAGATGCACTTGTAATTCGAGCACCGGAGCCACAAGCCAAGAGTAAACGAGTTGAACTTCTCAACTTACGTTCATGAATAATACACATCGCCTTCTCATCGCTGGAGGTAGAAGATCTAAATCTGGATTATCTTCCCTTTGCCTGGATTTCTGGAACTCCCTGTGAATCCAGCAGGTCTCTCAGACCTTCAGGGCTGTGTCCGCGTTTAGAGATCCTGAAACCTGGTCGCATCTGGAAATCCTCCTGTCGGGACTTCATTCTTACCTCTTTAAGCATCAGAGCAAAGGTGAGATCCTTTTACTTGTCCTTTGCTCTGAAACTCTCTGGGATTTACTCTGGGATCTAATCTGGGAACTGGATCCATTCTGCAATCTCAGTCTCCAAGATCTTCTTTGACTGTTTCTGGAAAACATTGTGTAACTAATCTGGTCTCTTGGGCATTGACCCTTCATCAGTAAGAGTCCCCTCATTTCCTCAAACCATCACCATGTCTCAGTCAGGATCAAATGGCTCTATTGTCTACGGACCACTAGGTATGTGTTCAGACCTGGATACCCTGAGAGGAAGAGAGGAGGAGGAGGGAGAAGAAGATGACGAGGAGGTGGAACTAGCCGAAGAAGTGGGGGAAGAGGTTTTGGTGATGACTGAAGCAGAAGAGGAACCAGACAGCAGAGAGCAGAGTGAAAAAGAGGAGGTGAGGGTTACCCAGGTGGCCCCGTTACCAAATGAAGCCGTACGAGGGGGGGTGAGTCAGGAAGTAAACGGGGAGGCAGGAGTGAGGGATGAAGAGTACAACGTGACAGGAGAACAGACAAGAGAGACCGAAGCTGAACCCGAGTCAGAAGACACAGAGGCAGTGATCGGAAGTCGTTGTTCAGCATTGATGACACTTGAAGGTGAGGAGCAGTTACTAAATAGCAGAGAGGAAGAAGACGAGGAAGATGAAGACAATAAACAAGAAGCAGAGATAAGGGAGGATGACACTGCTGAACGAAACCATGGGCGGGAAGACCACCAGCGGGGGTCCACTCCTATTGACCCAGAGCACGCTCAGCACCCAGCTGCTCCTGGAGAAGAGCCAGGAGACGCCGTTATTCCACCAACCAATGGAAATGGAACAGCACACTGTGAGGACACTTCAGGAGATGTGACCCCTGTTACCATGGGAACAGAAGAACAAGTCGACTATCCGGAGCATCGATGCCAAACCTCAAGACCCTTTGATACATGTGCTAGAATCGAACCGGGGGCCATTGAGACCGACCAATTAACCAGTGAGAAGAATGATGACAAGAAGGACAACGCAGCATCCATCAAACAGGAAGTTGCTGGCCAGCAGGAGGATTGCATAGAAGCAAAGGTTCAGGATGAGGAACCCAACCAGTTTGTGAACGATGCAGTGACCTCTGCTGATGGCCCGGAGATAGAGACTGAAGAGAATCAGAAGGTAGAGACACCAGACTTTGAACCCTCTGAAGAACAACCACAGACAGAAGGAGGGGGCGAGGAAACAAGGACGGTAGGGATCAACAAGAGGGAGCAGGAGGAAACTGTGATGGATGAGAGAGGACACAGTACGGGAGAGGACTGGAAGACGGGTGGGAAAGTTAGGAGAGAGTCAATGGGAGAAGAAGTGCACAGAGAAGGAGGTGATCTAAAAAGTGTTCAAGTTGAAAACCAGGCTATGGAAGATCTCCCAGGACCAGTACCACAGTGGGTGGAGGAGGTGGAGGAAGTCTTTGAAGTCGAGGAAGGGCATGAAGACATCCCTGATAACTCTGGAGCCACTAGTAGAGGCAGAGGGGATTCACAAGTACATCCGGCACAGCTTCGCAAAGGAGGAGGAACCGATTGGGGAGAACCACTGACAGAACAGCTAAGGGAGCAGGCCCTTGACGAAGATGAGAAGGGGGGAGGAAAGGAAGGAGAGGGCGAGATGGAGGAAGAGCCTGTGACTGTTTTAGACGATGAGGGTGAAGAGATGGAGGACAGTCTGAGGAGAGAACTCGAAGACCAAAAGCCTGCCACCATTACACCCCCTCCTGAACCCACCACCGTGGAGACAAAGCATCGAGACACTCCAGAACAGCAAGAAGAGGAGTGTGAACTTCTTAAAGAGAAATATGAGAGTGAAGAGAGGCCAACAGAGGGCAACAGAAAGGTAGAGTCGGCTACAAATGAAAGAGTTAAAGAACTGAAACAAGCGACGGAGATCGGGACCGTGTGTCGTGAGCCACAGCCGCTCAGGATGGAAGAATGGGGGTCGGCAAAGGTTCTGCCAGCCGGGAGGAAAGACAACGACTGGATCAGAAAGGTTGAACCGCAGGAAGAGGGCGCAGCAGACATGAACCTCTGGAGGAAAGAGCTCAGGCCTGTGAAAAGAGATGTCTGGGAATCTGAGGCGGGAAGACGGGAGGCAGAGAGAAGTCCTGCATGGAAGGAGGACTGGATCAAGGAGCTGAAGTCGGTCATCAAGCACGAGACCCTGTCCAGGAAGAAGGACGAGCACGTCAAGAAGAAGCGAGTGGTGCTGCTGGAGGAAAGCCATTCAGACACCCCCCAGCGGGAGGAGATGACGGGAGAGAAAAGAGAGGAGGTGAAACTGATCTCCCACAGGAGGAACAGCGGAACACCCCTAGACCAGGACTACGAGATCTCCCTGTACGTCAAGGTGAGGAACCATAAGAACCAACATACCGTACGCCGTCACTTCATGGTGTCATTGTAGGGTGCTAGAACCTTCTGGTTCTAGCACCCTACAATGACACCATGAGGCCGAGGGCAGAATACAGCGAGCTAACTACCGTTGACTCACTCCAGCTGATTGGTCCAGGCGCGAGGCGGCTCAGGTACCTCGCTGCCGAAGGCCACGTTCAGGAATGTGGACCAACTCAAAAGTCCCAATGAGCAGCACATGAGCAGCTCTGGACCAGTAGAGCGGGCCAGTTCCTCAGGAGTTCGGCTCCTGGGAGACGTCCCTGTAACAGAGCGAGGGCCCGACATACTGGACTTCAACAGGTTGCTTATTTGTATGCAATAAATACACAACTAAACATTTAACCACCTGCTAATCTTCACAAGCGGTTCGCTTGAGACTCAACTGAAACCATTTCAGACATGCCCACATGTGCCATCACGCATAAGTGGTCACATGTTATCCTTATTGGTCATGAATAACATGTTGGTCTTTACCGTTTCAGAGCCGTTGATCTGCTTACATCATTTAGTCAGCGATATCCTAATCCATCCGGCGCGGTAGCTCTATGCATGCAATGGTTGTGGCCAAAACAATAGGAACACACATATTACAACACAAGCAAATGCAACACGTGTGTCAGAGCTGTGACCTTTGTGAAGGTCACACTGGTTGGTGTACGTCAGTGTCCGTCACTCTACAGGTGTGTGCTGACGCTTAAATGAACCTTGATGTGTGTACCAGGTGAACAGAGGTCGGGTCAGCAGCACATTCCTCACGGAGGCCAGAGAGGGTTAACGCCACAAGCAAGGCACTAATATCTTCACACGGGGGGCTCACATCCAGACAAAGGGGCTCTGTTGAGGCTCAGAAGCCCCTGAAGGCCAGGATGTAGACTCCCCCCCCCCTAGCCCCTTCTTACAGGTCTGTGGAGGTTTTCACGAGTCCTTCTTTCATGACCACCTGACAGTGAGATGTGGACTTGGCGTACAGTTCCTGGTTCGTTGTGAGCCTAATGAGTGAATAACAGAGCTGTGGCATGCAGGGCTGATCTCTGCATTCTCACTCTGTAAGGAGATTAGCTGCTGAGCTCTGAGAACAACTCCTGAGCCCCCCGGTGGACAGCCGGCGGGACTGCAGGCTGCCGGGTCCAACACAGGCTCATGACCTGTGCTACTCTGGGGGAGAGTTCTAGTGGAGAGTTCTAGTGGAGTGTTCTAAGGGAAGGTGAGGTGATGAGGTAATGAAGTGATGAGGTGATGAAGTGATGAGGTGTTGAAATGAGGAGGTTATGAAATAATGAGGTGATGAAGTGATGAAGTGATGAATGAACATTGTCCTGGTGACGGGGGAGGAGGAAGCCACGCCCCCTACAACCCTCACCGGGACCAAAGAAGCGGCTTGCTCCTACATTTGTGTTCCCACATCCTGACTGTGATTAACACACAGGCCGGCTCACCAGAAACGAGAGGTCACGTGACCCAGGTCAAAGGTCAGGTCAAGGTCAGCTCTAAAGTCAGGCTTTGTGTTGTGTGATCTATGGCATGCTCTCATTTTTGTCTGTGTGTGTGTGTGTGTGTGTGTGTGTAGGCAGGAAGTGACGGGGAGAGCATTGGTAACTGTCCGTTCTCTCAGAGACTCTTTATGATCCTGTGGCTTAAAGGAGTCGTCTTCAACGTCACCACCGTGGACCTGAAACGGTAACACACACTCGTACCCATGCTACATGATGCTATATCATGATTTATTATTCTACATTCTTCTTCTTAATGCCATAAGATGCTATGTGTTGTTAAATGATGCCATATAATGCTACATGATGCTAAATGATGCTACATGATGTCCACTATGCAGAACATTTAGTCAAGCTTTCGTTCTCTGTGGAAGGAAAGAGAGTCTCAGGTGTCTCAGGTGGTTTTGATGGTTGATAAAACCAAGCCAGCCCAACAACACGTGTTTTGCTAGGATCAGTAGACCTTCCCGTATGGCCTCCTGCAGCCTCCTGCAGCCTCCTGCAGCCTCCTGCAGCTCTGTGTTGTGGTGTGACGGTAACCGTGGTAACCCTCCTCTTCAGCCTCATGTGCTCCGTGTTGTCAGGAAGCCGGCCGACCTGCAGGACCTGGCTCCAGGGACACACCCTCCTTTTGTGACCTTCAACAGGGAGGTCAAGGTCGACGTCAACAAGATCGAGGAGTTCCTGGAGGAGAAACTGACCCCACCACGGTACACACACAAACCTACACACACAAACCTACACACATACGTACACAAACGTACACACAAACCTACACACACACGTGTAAACACACACATGCACACACCTGTCCTCTTGTGTCCTCACATGACTGTAGCAGGTCTCATGCGTGTCCTGATTGTCAACCAGCCAGCAGCTGAGGCCAGACTGGTGTCCACACATGTCCTCACGTGTCCTCTTGTGTCCACACATGTCCTCTTGTGTCCTCACGTGTCCTCTTGTGTCCTCACGTGTCTTCTTGTGTCCTCACGTGTCCTCTTGTGTCCTCACATGTCCTCATGTGTCCTCTTGTGTCCTCACGTATCCTCTTGTGTCCATAAATGTCCTCACGTGTCCTCTTGTGTCCACACATGTCCTCACGTGTCCTCTTGTGTCCTCACGTGTCCTCTTGTGTCATCACGTGTCCTCTTGTGTCCTCACGTGTCCTCTTGTGTCATCACGTGTCCTCTTGTGTCCACACATGTCCTCACGTGTCCTCTTGTGTCCACACATGTCCTCTTGTGTCCTCACGTGTCCTCTTGTGTCCTCACGTGTCCTCTTGTGTCCTCACATGTCCTCATGTGTCCTCTTGTGTCCATACATGTCCTCACGTGTCCTCTTGTGTCCACACATGTCCTCACGTGTCCTCCTGTGTCCTCACGTGCCCTCTTGTGTCCTCACGTGTCCTCTTGTGTCCACACATGTCCTCATGTGTCCTCACGTGTCCTCTTGTGTCCTCACATGTCCTCACGTGTCCTCTTGTGTCCACACATGTCCTCACGTGTCCTCTTGTGTCCTCACGTGTCCTCTTGTGTCCTCACATGTCCTCATGTGTCCTCTTGTGTCCATACATGTCCTCACGTGTCCTCTTGTGTCCACACATGTCCTCACGTGTCCTCTTGTGTCCTCTTGTGTCCACACATGTCCTCATGTGTCCTCTTGTGTCCTCACGTGTCCTCTTGTGTCCACACATGTCCTCACGTGTCCTATTGTGTCAGATACCCCCGGCTGTCTCCCACTCACCCTGAGTCCAACACGGCGGGCATCGATGTGTTCGCCAAGTTCTCAGCGTACGTGAAAAACCCGAGAAAAGACGCCAACGACGGTAAGAGGACAGGAGGACGGGAGGGGGGAGGGGGGGGGGAGGAGGACGGGAGGACGGGAGGACGGGAGGGAGGACGGGAGGGGGGAGGGGCCTTCAGAGGGTCGGTCGTGACGGCTCCGCCTCCGTCCCCAGCCCTGGAGAAGACCCTGCTGAGGTCTCTGTGGCGTCTGGACGTCTTCCTGAGGACGCCCCTGCCGGAGGAGACGGAGGGGACGGAGGCGTCCTCGCAGCGGCCCGAGTCCTCCCGCAGCTTCCTGGACGGCTGCCAGCTCTCGCTGGCCGACTGCAACCTGCTGCCCAAGCTGCACATCCTGAAGGTCTCGGCCTGGTGTTCGTACTGCAGCGACACAATGCATTCTGGGAGTATTAAGTCGTCGTTTGTGTTTTGGGGCTCAACTAAACGTCGCGTTTGCAGGTTGTAGCCCAGAAGTACCGCGGCTTCCAGATCCCAGAGGAGATGGAGGGGGTGTGGAGGTATCTACACTGCGCCTCCAGGAGGGAGGAGTTCACCAGCACCTGCCCGGCGGAGCGGGAGATCCACTTCGCTTACCTGGATGTGGCTCGACCAATCAGATGAGAGCGAGGAGGCCCTGACAGAGAGGGGGGGGGTCGGGAGGAGCTGGAGAACCCACGCTCCAGGCGATAGACGGGGCCCATCCATACGAATGCATCCATTAACTCTTAATGGAGCCTTGGTGACCTGTGTGTGTGTGTGTGTGTGTGTGTGCTCTCACAGGTTGGGTTGCATATCTTTCTGCATGTGAATAATAACTGAAGTCATCATTCTTGTAGGATGAGTTTCAGGAGATGGCCGGTCCACGTGGTTTCAGCACTACCGCTCTGACCTCTGACCTCTGACCTCCGACTGGTCCAGAGTGTAACGGCTGTTGTACACTCCTTGGCAATCAGTGAGTTTAGAGGTGCTTTCGGTGCTAGCCACCCTTTATGCTAAGCTAACGCTAAGCTCCATATGTAGCGTGCATTTCTTCTTATTCAACCCCTGAAAGAGAGGAGATCAGAAGGCCTCGAGAATGTGTCCGTTGGGCCGGTTCCAGACATGATGACATCACACGGGGTCACGCCGTGAGAGGTGTTGACACCCAACACACACCATGTGCCATGGGGTCATAACTGAGTTGTGGTTGTTTTGCCCCACCAGCATCCTCTCATGGAGATCTACTGAGTCCTCGTAGAAGTTGTGGGTCCACTGCTCCTCGGGTCATGGGCTGCTGGCACTTCTGGTCTTTGAGATGAAGGTCAAAGTAAAGCGTGCAGGCGGAACGGGACCAGGATGAACGCGCTGCGCTAACCACTGTTAGCTCGCTGTATTAGCTCGCTGCATTAGCTCGCTACATTAGCCTGCTGCATTAGCCCGCTGCATTAGCCCTCTGCATTAGCCCGCTGCATTAGCCCGCTGCATTAGCCCGCTGCATTAGCCCGCTGCATTAGCCCTCTGCATTAGCCCTCTGCATTAGCCCTCTGCATTAGCCTGCTGCATTAGCCTTCTGCATTAGCCCTCTGCATTAGCCCTCTGCATTAGCCCGCTACATTAGCCCGCTGCATTAGCCTTCTGACACTAGTAGTGAGTTGTATTGATCTGCCGGTCCTGAGTGAACAGTGTGTGTGTGATGACATCATGGACTCAGGTGTGTGTACCTCATGCCAGTGACTGTGGGCGGGGTTACTGATGACGCCGCCCCCTGAAGGCCCCCCCTCGTGGCCCCACCCCTCATCGGTCACGGCCCTTCACCATGTCGACAGACTAAAGGACCTGAGAGTGACGCAACAACATGCATGTCGGTTTATTTTAATCAATGTTGGTATTTTATTCCAGACTTTTGGAAATAGGGACTTCTAGTCCCTTGAATTTGACTGAAGGACAGAAGTGGGTCAGAGAGTTCTTGATAGACCGTCAGCCGGGTTCTGACACCTTGTCTGTATTAAACTGATTACATCACCGATGACATCGTCTTGTGTTGTCTGTTCTATACCAACCTGTTTGTTCACTGTTTCACGCTGTACTCAACCAGCAGGTCCCAGAATAAAGTGTGCTAGAGCTCCCCCTAGTGGTCAGGGGCCTCCATCACAGCAACAACACCCTCCAGGCTCCTGGGATGGCTCCTGGTACACATGGGCCTACAGAGTGTTGGAAGGGGAGGAACCGGATGTCTGATGTCTGGAGTGTTGGAAGCAGCCTGACTCACAGGAGTCCACTGACGTGCTGGTTCCTGATTTCCTAAAGTAGACCATGAACACATCACCAATGCAACATGTACATAACTCAACAACACGCGGCTCTTTGCCTGGGGGAGACCCACACAGGCAGCAGCTCTCCCTCAGCCCTTATTGGTCCACAATGACCTCCGCTCGGCTCAACGGCTGATCGCGACTACAAGCCCCTCCCACTTAGGCCCCGCCCCTCTACCTGGCAGTGAGGCTGATTGGCGGTTGGTATCACACGCCATAAAACATGACGGACAGATCACCAAACACATTAGAAAATAAAATCCTCCGTAGACAGGGCTACCTTATTATATAAACAATAATATTATGATGTAATCTAACTATAATATCAGGGCTACACACGTAAACACATAAACACTGGAGCGTCTTCACACACTCATCACCGTGGCGACGGCGACCTCTGGAACCCTGAACGTAATGACCAGAGTTTACACACCGACAGCAAACACAGCGCCCATGGAGACCACACAGAGGAATGTCCCTGAACGCACCGCGCTGGCCTCAGACTCCTCAGACAGGAGCTTCACGCTAAGAGAATCAAGTCATCATCAACTGGGCCTTCATGGTGCTGGGGGGGGAGGGGGGGGGGTAAAGAGCGTAAAGACCCCCTCACTCATCTGTCTGCTGTAGAAGTCCTGTGACCCATCACTCTGCAGGATGAACGAGTGAAGAGAGTGTGAGGTAAAAAATAAAATCTTTATTGTCAGCGCGGTGTTTCATGCTCTAAATGAACTTTATTTCACACACATACGCCCCGACGTGTGTCTGTCAGGAGGAGGAAGGGTTAACAGGGTTCAGCGTGCCGCCGGCACACATCGTCTTCTCTCATTGGTCAGTCCGGTTGATTAACGAGCGGAGGAAAAGTTCCAGGCTGGCGCCGGAGGGGATGGAGGGGCGGGGCTTCCTGATGCCACGGCAACAGAGTCCAAGATCGCAGAGGTCCGGTAAGAGCCAGAGGGACCGGATGGGCATCAGTTCTGGGAGCAGTACTTCCAGAAACACACTGGAGGAGGAGGAGGAGGAGGAGGAGGAGGGGGAGGAGGAGGATACAGATTATTGTTACTGACTCCTGATACTGACTCCTGATACTGACTCATGATACTGAGTCATGATACTGACTCCTGATACTGACTCATGATACTAATTATTGTTACTGACTCATGATACTGACTCCTGATACTGACTCATGATACTAATTATTGTTACTGACTCATGATACTGACTCCTGATACTGACTCATGATACTAATTATTGTTACTGACTCATGATACTGATTATTGTTACTGACTCCTGATACTGACTCCTGATACTGACTCCTGATACTAATTATTGTTACTGACTCATGATACTGATTATTGTTACTGACTCCTGATACTGACTCCTGATACTGACTCCTGATACTGACTCCTGATACTGACTCATGATACTGACTCCCAATACTGACTCATGATACTGACTCATGATACTGACTCCTGATACTGACTCCTGATACTGACTCATGATACTGACTCATGATACTGACTCATGATACTGACTCATGATACTAATTATTGTTACTGACTCATGATACTGATTATTGTTACTGACTCCTGATACTGACTCATGATACTGACTCATGATACTGACTCATGATACTAATTATTGTTACTGACTCATGATACTGATTATTGTTACTGATTCCTGATACTGACTCCTGATACTGACTCATGATACTGACTCATGATACTGACTCATGTTACCGGATGTTCCTGGTTCTGGCGCCCCCTAGAGTCATAAGCGAGTTCAAAAGGCCAAACTTTTTGCCCCCAATGACCGGTTTACTTGAAACTCGGTCGACATTCTTCACTTCAACAAAAAAGTGAATGGTTCCATAAAAAGCCCTGAAACAGATTTTCGGGCCATTTAAATTAGGTAAAAAACAAATTTTCTCAATGTTCTCAACAAGGCGGGCTCTAGTTCATACACAACTCTATGTGGTTCATTATTGGTTCAATGTCATCATAACTTGTCAAAAACGTGTTGATATCTCATTGAGTTCAAAGGATGTGGACCAATGAACATCAAAGGGGTGTGGCCTAATATGTAAAGACGCATAACTTCCAAATCAATTTGTCTAACGTTGCTAGCTTATCTCCACATGGCATCCCTAAAGGTACCCTGAATCTTTCACATGTACACTTTAAGGTGCAATCAATTGCTCAATATCTGCATTTGTAGCCCATTTCGATTTTTTGGGGAGTTGTAAAACAGTCAACTCCTCCTAGAGAGTAATCCCTTTGAACTATTTAAAATATATTAAATTATATGTGGTGGCTGTAACGGCTAGAAACACATCCAAACTTGGCACACACACATTGACTGCCCTAAATGTAGTTGTATGATATTATTTTCATGCTTAATATCACAATTCGGCTCAATAGCGGCCCCTACAAAATGTCAACAAACCTTCGACACATTTTGACAAAGCAGCCCCTGCAGTATTTGACATATACATACCAAATGTGTGAGCCGTATGTAACACATGTTAACTTGAAAATAACTCTATTGGGACCATGCTCTAAACCGTACAGAAAGACCATTTTGAGTTTTGTGGGATCCTTCCGTTAATTCTTGTGTATTTCTTTCTCGCCACTTTACGTTACTGAACTCCTGACGAAGGGATTTGATCAGATCCTCTTTAAAGGTGTGATGCTGATGCATGTTGGCTCGTTCCTACAGTGGAGACAGAAAGTGGGGGACATTCTCGGACCGCGTGAGGACCGCACGTCGCTGCTTGCAGCTTTAATTATTATGGTATTGGTGTTATTCTGTGGGAAGCTACCAAATACCAACCCACACTAATGAATTTGGCTTTAATCCATGTAAAGATACTCTGAGAAGGCCACGCCCAGGTCCTAGACCTTCACCTCTCTTGTTGGTCTTCTTGGTCTGCGGCCCGATGGACTTCCTGAAACTCCGACCAGTCAGACTGGGGACGATCCCACTGGCTCTGGACACGGTGCTATCCACTGCTGCTGGGGCCACCGTAGTGGGCTTCACCCCTCCTTCAGGCCCAGGGGGCTTCACCCCTCCTTCAGGACCAGGGGCCTTTACCAGCAGCATGAGAGGGTGGAGGATGGAGAGGGGATGATTACTTAAACAAGGATCCCTAATAAACCCTCAACTGGGACTCCCTCTGGTTTCCCATACTGTTCTATCATGAGTTAATCACATGACTCTACAGCACAAGGATGACATGCATCATCACATAGAGGAAGTACGCACTGATAATAAGAGTTATTAAACATAACATAATACTATAAATACTATGCAAGGACATAAAGGGGAAGTGGGGCTGATGTGTCAACTCACCACCTTATTTCTTCTTCCTGCATTTCGTCCATTTGCTGAAATGAAAAAAGAGAGACGAGCAATGCTTCTGGGAACTGACTTCAGGAACGGCCTCCCTGGTTCCTCAACAGAAACCATGTTGGACATTTTGGTAACAAATTGGAGCGCTGAGATTAAATCACAAGCAGTCGGCCAGGTGTCTGTTTGACTGTGGTGGCTGGGGCGTGGTTAGGCTCAGCTGTGGAGGGGTGTGGGGGAGTGGCTCAGGGAACAAGTGCCGAGAAGAAACCTAATTGGCCTCAGCTGTAGGAATCTGGGTGGTTGTCTCCCTTTTCCCAGCACCTGATCCCTGAGCCACTCTCCCACACCCCTCCACAGCTGAGCCTAACCACGCCCCAGCCACCACAGTAACATGTAGTTTATCTTGACACCAAACCTCTCATTCATTTAATAAACCTGGCACTTTCCATTTCCTCCCATTGGCTGAATGTCCACCATCTTTAATCTCTACGGCCATCAGCACGTTCCTGGAGTCTGAATGTCCTGCGGCCAGTGAACCTGACATACCTCGAGGCAGGAGGCTGATCCTGGAGCTCAGCGTGCTGTGGAGCGCCCGGTCCATCTCCTCCAGGGCAGAAATCATCTTCAGCATCTGGGCTCGTTTATCTGGACCGGGCGTCCCGGGTCCGGTCCTCAGCCGCCCCGTTTTGTGCCCAGCAGTGATGGTCCTCGTGGTGGTCTTGTCTGTGACTCTTGTGGTCCTTTCCACTCCAGCTGCTTTGGGACTCAGGAGCCAGTGTTTGAGGTACTGGCCTGGGTTTAGT
This sequence comes from Liparis tanakae, assembly GCA_036178185.1. NCBI lineage: Eukaryota > Metazoa > Chordata > Actinopteri > Perciformes > Liparidae > Liparis > Liparis tanakae. The sequence continues at coordinate 9,400,384 of CM070103.1, read as the reverse complement.
GCTGAAGACCTCTCTGCATGAGGGAGACCCACGAAGCCTGGAACACAAGAGGGACTGTGATGTGGTCTGGACCAGAGCACACGACTCCCCCTTTGGTGGGTCGTTGGCTGTAGGGTCTGTGATCCGGTGGTCCTGTAGGGTCTGTGGTTCTGTGGTCCTGTAGGGTCTGTGGTTCTGTGGTCTTGTAGAGTAAGTGGTCCTGTAGGGTCTGTGTTCCTATATGGTCTGTGGTCCTGTAGGGTCTGTGTTCCTATATGGTCTGTGGTCCTGTAGGGTCTGTGGTCCTGTAGGCTCTGTGTTCCTGTAGGGTCTGTGGTCCTGTAGGGTCTGTGGTCCTGTGTAGTCTGTGGTCCTGTAGGGTCTGTGTTCCTATATGGTCTGTGGTCCTGTAGGGTCTGTGGTCCTGTAGGGTCTGTGGTCCTGTGGTCTTGTAGAGTAAGTGGTCCTGTAGAGTCTGTGGTCCTGTAGGGTCTGTGGTCCTATAGGGTCTGTGGTCCTGGAGGGTCAGTGGTCCTGTAGAGTAAGTGGTCCTGTAGGGTCTGTGGTCCTGTAGGGTCTGTGGTTCTGTGGTCCTGTAGGGTCTGTGGTTATGTGGTCTTGTAGAGTAAGTGGTCCTGTAGGGTCTGTGTTCCTATATGGTCTGTGGTCCTGTAGGGTCTGTGGTCCTGTAGGGTCTGTGGTTCTGTGGTCCTGTAGGGTCTGTGGTTCTGTGGTCTTGTAGAGTAAGTGGTCCTGTAGGGTCTGTGTTCCTATATGGTCTGTGGTCCTGTAGGGTCTGTGTTCCTATATGGTCTGTGGTCCTGTAGGGTCTGTGGTCCTGTAAGGTCTGTGGTCCTGTAGGCTCTGTGTTCCTGTAGGGTCTGTGGTCCTGTAGGGTCTGTGGTCCTGTAGGGTCTGTGGTCCTGTGTAGTCTGTGGTCCTGTAGGGTCTGTGTTCCTATATGGTCTGTGGTCCTGTAGGGTCTGTGGTCCTGTAGGGTCTGTGGTCCTGTAGGGTTAGTGGTCCTGTAGGGTCTGTGGTCCTGTAGGGTCTGTGTTCCTGTAGGGTCTGTGGTCCTGTAGGGTCTGTGGTCACAACAGGAGGGGGTCTGGCTCCCCACTCAGTCTGCAGGTCTACTGGTTCAGACTCAACACCTGAGTTAGAGCTCCGTGTGTGACCTGATGAGGACCCTGGAGGTCACCTGACTTCAGAAAGGTCACATGACATCAGTGAGGTCACATGACATCAGTGAGGTCACATGACATCAGAAAGGTCACATGACATCAGAAAGGTCACCTGACTTCAGAAAGGTCACATGACATCAGAAAGGTCACCTGACTTCAGAAAGGTCACATGACCTCAGAGAGGTCACATGACTCACTTTGAGCAGATGCTCCTGGGTGAAGGTCTGCGGGGTCCGACCGGAGACCTTCATGCTGGTTCTGATATGGGCCACTAACTCACACTAGGTTTAGATCAAAGCCCCCTGCACACACAAGACCTTACACACACACACACACACACACACACACACACACACACACACAGGGTGGGATTCCACTGCTCTGCCGGTTGCTGTGAGACCTTCAGCTTCACAGTTATATGAAGTGTGTGTGTGTGTGTATGTGTGTTTATGTGTGTGTGCGTGTGTGTCTGTGTGTGTGTGTGTGCATGTGTGTGTGTGTGTGTGTGTGTGTGTGTATATGTGCATGTGTGTGATGACGTCGGGGGCAACAATGCAGCTGCTTGTGTTTAGACAACAGCATACACACACACACACACACACACACACACACACACACACACACACACACACACACACAGCAATAGAGGACCAAGAGGACCAAGAGGACCAAGAGGACCCGAGAGGACCTGGTCAGTACGTCCCTCTGAACTCGGGGAGGGGATCATGCGTCTCCACATTGAGCCCGTTCACATTTGGAAACGGTAAAAGTTGAAGAGAAATTTCAGCTAAACTACAAATGAGCTGAGGCCGATGTCAACGTGACCCCTACAGGTCCACCAGCCCCCCCCTGTAGAGGAGGACCCTGATGGACCCATGTCTCCAATGGACCCCTTACCTCTCTCTGGGGGCGCTGCTCCTGACCCCAGTACCAGAACCAGAACCAGAACCACCGCCTTCCTCCCGGACGCCAGCGCTGCACGCCTCATGGCTCTGGAGGTTCTGGACGCCGGGATCACCGGTGTCTCCTGGGGACTGGACCTCAGGGGTTCTGGTGGAAGGGTTGTCAAGCGGTGTTGATCCTGCTCCTGCTCAGACCCTCAGACCCCCAGACCACTAGGAGACGTTGGAGACCACCAGCTGCTTCCAGAGTCCTCGTGGTCTGGTCCTTGGAGTCCAGTCCTCTTCGGGCCGAGGTTCTGCTGCTCGTCAACCGGACCGTGGTCTTCGTCGTCTTCCGTCTCCTCGGCGCTGGGACTTCGTTCCTCTTGAAGCTGCTCATGCGCCTCTAGCAGAAGGCTTGTCGGTGTGTCCTCGCGCCGCGGCCCGCCGGCCTTTATAGACCCGAGCTGACCCCTGAACGGCGGCTCGGCGGCGGCCAATGACGGGCCCGAGAGGAGCGCTAGCCCCGCCCCTTCCTGCTTGATGGATCGGTGACATTTGGGGAGTTTGGCGGCGATCTTTGTGTGTTTGAGTCAAAGCTATGGTTCTGTGTGTGCGTGTGTGTGTGTGTGTGTGTGTGTGGCGCTGGCTGTATAAGCAGTGATACGGTACTTCTTAATATGTTTGCTCAGGGGCCACAGAGAGAAGAAGGCCCTCTGACGCATGAGGGCCTGGAGCCACAGTGACTGCACACACACACACACACACACACACAATGTAAAAAGGAGCGTGGGATGCACATCAAAGGGACAAAGGCTGAGAAGTCTTGTCTGAAGGACAAAGGGCAGGACAGCGTTGGCCGTCTCCTCGCCGTGGCGTCTGACCCTCAGACAGGAAGTAGACCGAGGGACAGACGCCACCCCGCCCAGAACACCAATACCCAGAGCCCAGAGACATGAGGACATAGACATGAGGACAGATATATGAGGACAGAGACATGAGGACAGAGACATGAGGACATATATATGAGGACAGAGACATGAGGACAGAGACATGAGGACAGAGACATGAGGACATAGACATGAGGAAAGATATATGAGGACAGAGACATGAGGACAGAGACATGAGGAAAGATATATGAGGACAGAGACATGAGGACAGAGACATGAGGACATAGACATGAGGAAAGATATATGAGGACAGAGACATGAGGACAGAGACATGAGGAAAGATATATGAGGACAGAGACATGAGGACAGAGACATGAGGACGGAGACATGAGGACAGATATATGAGGACAGAGACATGAGGACAGAGACATGAGGACATAGAGATGAGGACAGATATATGAGGACAGAGACATGAGGACAGAGACATGAGGAAAGATATATGAGGACAGAGACATGAGGACAGAGACATGAGGACAGAGACATGAGGACAGATATATGAGGACAGAGACATGAGGACAGAGACATGAGGACATAGACATGAGGACAGATATATGAGGACAGAGACATGAGGACAGAGACATGAGGACATAGACATGAGGACATGAAGACAGAGACATGAAGAAAGAGACATGAAGACAGAGACATGAGGACATGAAGACAGAGACATAAAGACAGAGACATGAAGACAGAGACATGAGGACATGAAGACAGAGACATGAAGACAGAGACATGAGGACAGATATATGAGGACAGAGACATGAAGAATGAGACATGAAGACAGAGACATGAGGACATGAAGACAGAGACATGAAGACAGAGACATGAAGACATGAAGACAGAGACATGAAGACAGAGACATGAATACATGAAGACAGAGACATGAAGACAGAGACATGAAGACAGAGACATGAGGACATGAAGACAGAGACATGAAGACAGAGACATGAAGAGACCTGGACTAGAGTTAGACCAGGAATCCTCTGTTATATGAGACCTGGACTAGAGTTAGACCAGGAGTCCTCTGTTATATAGAGACCTGGACTAGAGTTAGACCAGGAGTCCTCTGTTATATAGAGACCTGGACTAGAGTTAGACCAGGAGTCCTCTGTTATATGAGACCTGGACTAGAGTTAGACTAGGAGTCCTCTGTTATATTGAGACCTGGACTAGAGTTAGACCAGGAGTCCTCTGTTATATGAGACCTGGACTAGAGTTAGACCAGGAGTCCTCTGTTATATAGAGACCTGGACTAGAGTTAGACCAGGAGAACTCTGTTATATGAGACCTGGACTAGAGTTAGACCAGGAGTCCTCTGTTATATGAGACCTGGACTAGAGTTAGACCAGGAGTCCTCTGTTATATGAGACCTGGACTAGAGTTAGACCAGGAGTCCTCTGTTATATGAGACCTGGACTAGAGTTAGACCAGGAGTCCTCTGTTATATAGAGACCTGGACTAGAGTTAGACCAGGAGTCCTCTGTTATATGAGACCTGGACTAGAGTTAGACCAGGAGTCCTCTGTTATATGAGACCTGGACTAGAGTTAGACCAGGAGTCCTCTGTTATATGAGACCTGGACTAGAGTTAGACCAGGAGTCCTCTGTTATATGAGACCTGGACTAGAGTTAGACCAGGAGTCCTCTGTTATATGAGACCTGGACTAGAGTTAGACTAGGAGTCCTCTGTTATATGAGACCTGGACTAGAGTTAGACCAGGAGTCCTCTGTTATATGAGACCTGGACTAGAGTTAGACCAGGAGTCCTCTGCTATATGAGACCTGGACTAGAGTTAGACTAGGAGTCCTCTGTTATATGAGACCTGGACTAGAGTTAGACCAGGAGTCCTCTGTTATATTGAGACCTGGACTAGAGTTAGACCAGGAGTCCTCTGTTATATGAGACCTGGACTAGAGTTAGACCAGGAGTCCTCTGTTATATAGAGACCTGGACTAGAGTTAGACCAGGAGTCCTCTGTTATATAGAGACCTGGACTAGAGTTAGACCAGGAGTCCTCTGTTATATGAGACCTGGACTAGAGTTAGACCAGGAGTCCTCTGTTATATGAGACCTGGACTAGAGTTAGACCAGGAGTCCTCTGTTATATGAGACCTGGACTAGAGTTAGACCAGGAGTCCTCTGTTATATGAGACCTGGACTAGAGTTAGACCAGGAGTCCTCTGTTATATGAGACCTGGACTAGAGTTAGACCAGGAGTCCTCTGTTATATGAGACCTGGACTAGAGTTAGACCAGGAGTCCTCTGTTATATGAGACCTGGACTAGAGTTAGACTAGGAGTCCTCTGTTATATTGAGACCTGGACTAGAGTTAGACCAGGAGTCCTCTGTTATATGAGACCTGGACTAGAGTTAGACCAGGAGTCCTCTGTTATATTGAGACCTGGACTAGAGTTAGACCAGGAGTCCTCTGTTATATAGAGACCTGGACTAGAGTTAGACCAGGAGTCCTCTGTTATATAGAGACCTGGACTAGAGTTAGACCAGGAGTCCTCTGTTATATGAGACCTGGACTAGAGTTAGACCAGGAGTCCTCTGTTATATTGAGACCTGGACTAGAGTTAGACCAGGAGTCCTCTGTTATATGAGACCTGGACTAGAGTTAGACCAGGAGTCCTCTGTTATGAGACCTGGACTAGAGTTAGACCAGGAGTCCTCTGTTATATGAGACCTGGACTAGAGTTAGACCAGGAGTCCTCTGTTATATGAGACCTGGACTAGAGTTAGACTAGGAGTCCTATGTTATATTGAGACCTGGACTAGAGTTAGACCAGGAGTCCTCTGTTATATGAGACCTGGACTAGAGTTAGACCAGGAGTCCTCTGTTATATAGAGACCTGGACTAGAGTTAGACCAGGAGTCCTCTGTTATATAGAGACCTGGACTAGAGTTAGACCAGGAGTCCTCTGTTATATAGAGACCTGGACTAGAGTTAGACCAGGAGTCCTCTGTTATATGAGACCTGGACTAGAGTTAGACCAGGAGTCCTCTGTTATATGAGACCTGGACTAGAGTTAGACCAGGAGTCCTCTGTTATATGAGACCTGGACTAGAGTTAGACCAGGAGTCCTCTGTTATATGAGACCTGGACTAGAGTTAGACCAGGAGTCCTCTGTTATATGAGACCTGGACTAGAGTTAGACCAGGAGTCCTCTGTTATATGAGACCTGGACTAAAGTTAGACCAGGAGTCCTCTGTTATATGAGACCTGGACTAGAGTTAGACTAGGAGTCCTCTGTTATATTGAGACCTGGACTAGAGTTAGACCAGGAGTCCTCTGTTATATGAGACCTGGACTAGAGTTAGACCAGGAGTCCTCTGTTATATAGAGACCTGGACTAGAGTTAGACCAGGAGTCCTCTGTTATATGAGACCTGGACTAAAGTTAGACCAGGAGTCCTCTGTTATATGAGACCTGGACTAGAGTTAGACCAGGAGTCCTCTGTTATATGAGACCTGGACTAGAGTTAGACCAGGAGTCCTCTGTTATATGAGACCTGGACTAGAGTTAGACCAGGAGTCCTCTGTTATATGAGACCTGGACTAGAGTTAGACCAGGAGTCCTCTGTTATATGAGACCTGGACTAGAGTTAGACCAGGAGTCCTCTGTTATATGAGACCTGGACTAGAGTTAGACCAGGAGTCCTCTGTTATATAGAGACCTGGACTAGAGTTAGACCAGGAGTCCTCTGTTATATAGAGACCTGGACTAGAGTTAGACCAGGAGTCCTCTGTTATATGAGACCTGGACTAGAGTTAGACTAGGAGTCCTCTGTTATATTGAGACCTGGACTAGAGTTAGACCAGGAGTCCTCTGTTATATGAGACCTGGACTAGAGTTAGACCAGGAGTCCTCTGTTATATAGAGACCTGGACTAGAGTTAGACCAGGAGAACTCTGTTATATGAGACCTGGACTAGAGTTAGACCAGGAGTCCTCTGTTATATGAGACCTGGACTAGAGTTAGACCAGGAGTCCTCTGTTATATGAGACCTGGACTAGAGTTAGACCAGGAGTCCTCTGTTATATGAGACCTGGACTAGAGTTAGACCAGGAGTCCTCTGTTATATAGAGACCTGGACTAGAGTTAGACCAGGAGTCCTCTGTTATATGAGACCTGGACTAGAGTTAGACCAGGAGTCCTCTGTTATATGAGACCTGGACTAGAGTTAGACCAGGAGTCCTCTGTTATATGAGACCTGGACTAGAGTTAGACCAGGAGTCCTCTGTTATATGAGACCTGGACTAGAGTTAGACCAGGAGTCCTCTGTTATATGAGACCTGGACTAGAGTTAGACCAGGAGTCCTCTGTTATATGAGACCTGGACTAGAGTTAGACCAGGAGTCCTCTGTTATATGAGACCTGGACTAAAGTTAGACCAGGAGTCCTCTGTTATATGAGACCTGGACTAGAGTTAGACCAGGAGTCCTCTGTTATATGAGACCTGGACTAGAGTTAGACCAGGAGTCCTCTGTTATATGAGACCTGGACTAGAGTTAGACCAGGAGTCCTCTGTTATATGAGACCTGGACTAAAGTTAGACCAGGAGTCCTCTGTTATATGAGACCTGGACTAGAGTTAGACCAGGAGTCCTCTGTTATATGAGACCTGGACTAGAGTTAGACCAGGAGTCCTCTGTTATATGAGACCTGGACTAGAGTTAGACCAGGAGTCCTCTGTTATATGAGACCTGGACTAGAGTTAGACCAGGAGTCCTCTGTTATATGAGACCTGGACTAGAGTTAGACCAGGAGTCCTCTGTTATATGAGACCTGGACTAGAGTTAGACCAGGAGTCCTCTGCTCCTCCATCACTGTGTGGTTTGGATCGGCCACCAAACAGGACAGAGGCAGACTACGGCGGATCGTCAGGTCGGCAGAGAGAACTATTGGTTCCAGCCTGCCCTCCATCCTGGACTTGTACACCTCCAGAGTCAGGAAGCGGGCTGGAAAGATCACTACAGACCCGTCACACCCTGGACACAAGCTGTTCCAGCTCCTCCCTCTGGGAGGCGCTACAGAGCTCTGTACGCCAACACCACCAGACACAGGAACAGCTTCTTCCCTCTGGCTGTCACCCTGATGAACAGCTGATCAGACTCTCCATCTGCACTATCTGCACTTTTTTAACTACTGCCTTTAATGTCTTTTTGAATCTTTTTTATATTTATCTAGTTTAATGTATATTGTGTATGTATGAGAGAGCAAAGTGGAACCGGAGACAAATTCCACGTATGTGAAAACTTTCATGGCCATTAAAGCTGATTCTGATTCTGATTCTGATTCTGATTGTGATTGTGTCCTCGTTCACTCGTGAAACGTCATCAGTCTCAGCCCGAGTTCACGTTCCAATTCAAAGTTCGCTTCTCTCTCTTCACGGTCAAAATGCCCGGATGTGACTTGATCTTCTCACTTTACCCAGGATGCGTCACAGGAGACTTGTGCGTACTCTGGCCAGCAGATATCCCACAATGCATTTCACCAGCAACCGGAAACAATAGTGGAGGAGAAAATAAACAACTGACAGTTGACTTTTTATAAATACTGTTGTTGAGTCAGGAATATCATTTTAGGATGTTTTGTTTATTCGACTGTAAAAAATAATTTACACTGATCAATTAGAATAAACTCAGGATAAGAACAGCTGATGTGGTGACGTCATCAAATAAGCAGCCGTTCCAATCGCAGAAAGACCGTCCTCCCGTTCTCCCGTCCTCCGGAGACTGGGCTCCCGAGACCAGACTCCCGAGACCAGACCCCCAAGACCAGACTCCCAAGACCAGACCCCCAAGACCAGACCCCCAAGACCAGACCCCCAAGACCAGACTCCCAAGACCAGACCCCCAAGACCAGACCCCCAAGACCAGACTCCCAAGACCAGACCCCCAAGACCAGACCCCCAAGACCAGACCCCCAAGACCAGACTCCCAAGACCAGACTCCAAAAGAACACAAGTCTGCAGTCGTGTTCTTTGAATTGAGAAACGGCCTTGATGTCTGGAAGCGGCCGTCATCCAGACGCAGCTCCTGGAGAAGCTGCGCGCGGCTACGGATAATATAATATGTAATAATAATATTATGAACCCAGATCGAGGGCTTGATGGTCCGACGTGTGTGGGACTTCCTCATCAGAACAAAGAGTGTGTATTTCTTCCGTGGTGGACGGTGGTAACGAACTGTTACGCCACGATAAGCCGCGCCCCCTCTCCGGCGCTTCAAGCGCGAGTGAAGAGAACGTGACAAATAGTCCGGCGAGGGAACTCACGCGAGTACATTTAGTAAAGCAACGCAAGAGTTCGCCTCTCCTCTGACGTGAACACAGCCTAAAGGAGAGTGAACAGACGGCACTCCACTGCAACAAAAAAGACCTTCAAAATAAAAGCACAATTTTTTTTTTGCCCTTTTTTAAGAAAATGCATCATTTATTTCATGCCGTCGCGGGCCACATAAAATGACGTGGCGGGCCACATCTGAGGACTGAACACTGGCAGTGGGCAGAGGACCTGTTGTTCTCACATCTTTAGTATTACTACGTGTCTTCGGCACAATCGATGTTCTCCATCAGAATGTTGGCAGAACAATCAAAGCTCCGTAGTTATAAAAGCTTCAGGTTTCATCAAATCACCAGGATGTCATGGGCTGCTCATTATTAAAAGGTGATTAAGGCAAATTTATTTTTTGGGACGTTTATATAAAACAAGTCGCCCTTCGGATTATGTTGTACCCTTGAAGTAGCCCTCGGTCCCAAAGAGGTTGGTGACCCCTGGTGGAGAAGGATCATGTGTTGAACCGTGGCACCACTCTGACCAAGATCCTACTACGCTCTGGAGAAACTAGTTCGGTATAAAACAAAGACGCATCGAGAATCGACTGGAAAGTCAACGACAAACTTTCTTTTGGTAGCTAAGCACGACGACTTTTTATGAACTAAATATTGTGTAGACGCACGCCTGCGGAGCGGGATTCATTTTCTAAAGGACTTTTCGTGGTTCACCTTGAAGCCTAGGATTCACATATTAATGACACATGTAGACATTAGTCCATGAAATATATTTATTCACAACAGGGACGGTAAACATTGGACACACAGCCCATAGTGCAAGGTCACACAAACAATAACAGTCAAATATCATTTATATAATAAAATAATGTAATTATTACAATAAGAAAATATACATGACAAACACTGCTCATCTCTTAGTTTCTCTTGGCAACGGCCCATCTGTTTTACCACGTCGTCTCCTTCTCCTTTATTTGGGAGTTGTTCCTGATCCATGTGAGGTCAAAGGTCAAAGGTCAGGGATGTCTATGTGTACAAATTGTAAAGCACTCTGAGGGGAATTTGTAATTTTTATTCCTGTTGCTCTCTATTTGTTTTAACGGCGGTTTCTTCAAGCCCGATTGTAACAGTTCAGCTCCACACTTTCCTTTATTAGTAGTTTTCATCCTGTCTCACTGTCATGTCGTTCCAGATCCTGCTTCCCATCTCGTCAGTCCAACTCCCCTCACCTGCCTCTGATCCCCTCGTTAGTCCCTCATCCCCTTCACCTGGTCCTCACCTCTCACCTGCAGCCCCTCCCCTCGTTAGTCCCTCATCCCCTTCACCTGGTCCTCACCTCTCACCTTTAGCCCCTCCCCTCGTTAGTCCCTCATTACCTTCACCTGGTCCTCCCCCCTTCTCACCTGCAGCCCCTCCCCTCGTTAGTCCCTCATTCCCTTCACCTGGTCCTCCCCCCTTCTCACCTGCAGCCCCTCCCCTCGTTAGTCCCTCATCACCTTCACCTGGTCCTCACCTCTCACTCGAGGGTACCTGTGTCTAGTGTTTCTGTCCCTTTTAGGCCCTGGCAGTAAGTCCCAATCGCCGGGACGACGATTAAAATATTAGGCAGTAGATTGTAGTGGGGAACACTCCCCAGAGAAGGGTCTAGTTTCTGTCAGCCTTTGGGGAGGAGTCCCAATCAGTGCCACTATAAAGGCACCTGTTGTTGGCACACTCTTTCACTCTTGGTCCTGTGGTGGCTCGTGGTGAGTTTACTTTCAGTTGTTTTAAGTAATTAGTATCTCATATTGTATGTTGCAGCAGGTTGTTACCCTTTTAACCTTTTGTTTTTCATTGGTAGGTTCTCCTGCTGCTGTTTTGCAGCCTTTGTTTTTGTTACTCTGTTTTGCTTTTGCCTTTGTTTTGTGTTACTCTGTTTTGCTTTTGCCTTTGTTTTGTGTTACTCTGTTTTGCTTTTGCCTTTGTTTTGTGTTACTCTGTTTTGCTTTTGGCTTTAGTAGTTTTGTTTCATCCATTTTATCTATTTTGTTAAGTCTACTTTGCTTTTATTGTTCTGCATGGGTTGTTTTGCTGGGATCTGATTTTGCATGTTGTGGCTTTTATGGTAGATTATATATACTTTTAATTCATGAAATAAACTTTTGGACAATCTTTTAAAACCACGTCTCCGGCCCAATCTCGGTAACGAATCTGTGTCCTTAGTGAATCCTAAATTGACTCGTAGGGTTGCTAAACGGATATTTCTTGGGGTGCAAGTCCCCAGGTGGCGTTGTTGGTTCCCCTCCATTCCCCCTTCCCCTAAGACCCCGTCACATTCTGGCGTTGTTGGCAGGATACTGTGAAGGCGGAGACGTGTAGTTTTATTTTTTCTAACGTATTCCAGTTGGTTTATTTAATTTGTACGAGGTGTGTGTGTGAGCAAAACAGCAGCAGGGCCTGGTCGGATCCCGAAAGACAAGCCAGTACTACTCTTCTCCTCTGCACGGTTCCCTCATGGAGGAGGAACTCTCCCAGCTAAAAGACTTGATCGCCCAGCTGCAAGCTGAGAATCGATTGATGCGTCAGGAGCGGGACGTCAACCAGCCTGGGACCAGTGCCGCATCAAGTCCTCCCACACCTGGGCGCCCTTCTGTCAATGCTCCAGTAACCGAGAGACTGATATATCTTCCTAGAGACAGGAAGTGCCCCACGTTCCGGGGTAGGACAGGTCTCAGCATTGTTGAATGGGTTGAAGAGGTCCAGTCTGGTACACGTGCTCGTCATCTGTCATCAGCTGAAAAAGCACTTTTCATTTATGATCATTTAGAGGGGGAGGCAAGGGAAGAGGTTAAATACAGGTCACAGGCAGTGAGGGAAGATCCTGACCAGATTCTGGCTATACTGCAGGAATTGTATGGGTGTAATAAGTCATATGTGTCTTTGCAGGAAGAGTTCTTTTCCAGAAAACAACAAGAGGGGGAAACTCTACAAGAATTTTCTCATGCTCTCATGTATCTAATGGATAAGGTTGTCAAAAGAGCCCCACCGGGGTCACTGAACAAATATGTGTTACTCAGAGACCAATTTGTTGAACATGTGTCTGATTGTTACCTACGCAGAGAACTCAAGCAGTTTGGCCGGAGCCACCCCACGACCACCTTGATAGAGGTCCGAAGTGAGGCCATTAGGTGGGAGCATGAAGGAATGCCAGGAGGTGGGAGGAGTAGAAGTAACTCTGTCCCTGCAGCATTTGGTTTTCAGCACTCTGCTCAGGGAGGCCATCTCGGTTATGGCAAGGCGGGTAACTCCTCTGTTGGGTCTGAGCTAGGTGAACTAAAGGAAATCCTAAGGAATCAGCAAGAGCAGTTGAGTCAGCTTACCAGAAGTCTTGCAGCCCTTAGCAATGCCCCTAGAACTCAGTTGAAGCCTCGCATGAACACTGTCATATGTAGGAGGTGCCAACAGCCTGGCCACTTTGCTAGAGAGTGTAAAGGAGAATACGTTGCTGCCTTGCCCCAGCCGACCTCTCTAGCAGTTCACGCCAATTCTATTGATAGGCCCTGCCCTCAAAACCAGGGAAACTTTCACCCTCTGAACCAGTGAGCCAAAGTTCAGATGGGGGCTCACCCGGCTCAGAGTCCGCAGTAGATCCTCAAAATTTGGTGTCAGCGTGCCCAAACATTACCGTGTTAATGGGTGGGGTCTGGGTTCCATGTCTCGTTGACACGGGGTCAATGGTCTCTACCATAACGGAGAGTTTCTTTGTACAGCATTTTGTACCCTGGGGCACAGAAAAACTTTGTTCTTGCAGCTGGTTGAGGTTAAGTGCTGCTAATGGGCTAGCAATACCCTATGTAGGCTACTTTGAGTTGGATGTGCAGCTTTGTGATAAAGTTATTACAAAGCGGGGAGTGTTGGTGGTCAGGGATCCCCCACACGGTATGCCGGAGGTTCCGGGTGTACTAGGAATGAACATTCTCAAGGAGTGTTACTGGGAGTTGTTGGTACAGCATGGCCCTGCTCTCTTTAACTTACCCTCTGTGTTGCAGGCTCCAACCCCAATTCAGCAAGTTCTCCAGCAGTGTCACCAAGTCAGGCTAACGCCCTCCTGATCGCTCGGTCGTGTAAAAGTGAAGGGAGGTAGGGTCTGCAGAGTCCCAGGGGGTGCCATGAAATTGGTGGCAGCCACATGCTCCCAACAGCACCTGGCAGATGATGCTTTGTTTGAGCCCTTAGCAATGGCTTACCTTCAGGATTACTAGCATCCCCAGCGCTAGTCCGTGTAATACAAGGTACTGTTTATATCCCCATTGTAAATGTAGGGACCCAGGATGTTGTACTTTACCCTCGCACTGTGTTGGGTACCTTGAGTCAGGCTCACCTGGTGAGTTTACCCGCAGGTCTTAAAGAGGGAGATATCAGCCACTGTTTTCTCTCAGACCGTAACCAGTCCAGTGCAGGAGAAGATTGAGGCATCAGATCTAACAGCACTCAATGATCAGGAGCAATGTCAGGTCAGGTCCTTACTACACAAGTACAGTGGTGTCTTTTCTGCCCATGAGGGAGACATAGGTTGTACTAATCTCATTTCCCATGAAATTCCGGTAGTGGATGAGGTACCTGTACGTCAAAGGTATAGACGCATTCCTCCGTCAGAGTATGAGGCAGCAAAGACTCACATTCACCAGCTCCTTGAGGCACAGGTTATCCGAGAAAGTAGTAGCCCTTTCGCCTCTCCCATTGTGCTGGTGAAGAAGAAGGATGGCAGCCTTCGTCTGTGCGTGGACTATCGGCTCTTGAACAGCAAGACCCGCAAGGACTCATTCCCATTGCCCCGAATTGAAGAGTCCCTTGACACCTTGTCAGGGGCCCGCTGGTTCTCGACTCTGGACCTGGCCGCTGGGTACAACCAAGTACCAGTTGCAGAAAAGGACAAAATGAAGACGGCATTCTGCACTCCCTTTGGGCTGTTTGAGTGGAACCGGATGCCATTTGGGTTGTGCAACGCCCCAAGCACCTTCCAGAGATTAATGGAGAGGATCTTTGGAGACCAGCACTGTCAGTCATTGTTGCTGTACTTGGATGATATTGTTGTCTTCTCTTCCACGGTAGCACAGCACGTGGAGCGTCTAGAAGCCGTGCTGGGCCGTCTGCAGCAGGAGGGCCTCAAAGCCAAGTTGGAAAAGTGCTCCTTCTTCAGACCAGAGGTGAGATACTTGGGTCACATCATATCCAAGGATGGAGTGTCCACAGACCCTTGCAAGATTGAAGCGGTCTCAAAGTGGAAGCGACCTAACCATGGGTCAGAGTTGCGGTCCTTCTTAGGATTTGCAAGCTACTACCGACGTTTTGTTGAAGGGTTTGCCAAGCTTGCTGCCCCACTACACCGCCTTGTTGCGGAACTGACTGGCTCCAAATCACGGAAGTCATGGAAGTCATCTGGAAAAAGTCTACCTGCTGCATGGACAGAGGAGTGTGAGCAGAGCTTTGAGGGCCTTAAAAGTAGGTTGATGGCTTCTCCAGTCTTGACCTATGCTAACTTCACTTTACCGTTCATCCTAGAGGTTGACGCCAGCTACAGTGGACTGGGTGCTGTGCTCTCACAAGAACAGGATGGTAAGGTTCGACCCATAGCTTATGCAAGCCGTGGCCTTAAGCCTACAGAGCGTAACATGAGCAACTACAGCTCTATGAAATTGGAGTTTTTGGCCCTCAAATGGGCCATGACTGAAAAATTCAGAGATTACCTCCTGGGACAGAAATGTGTGGCGTATACGGACAATAACCCGTTAAGTCATCTCTCCACAGCAAAGCTGGGTGCCACGGAACAGCGTTGGGCTTCACAACTGGCTGCATTTGATTTCACCATCAAGTATAGGCCCGGTTGATGCAGATGCCCTTTCCCGGCAGCACCCAGTCAGTGCATTGGATTATGCGGCCTCTGGCATCCAAGTTCCAGAATCGCTCCAGCGGGCTATTGGAACTAATCAAACTACACAGGCCACGCAGGCCACCATCTCAGTTTTCTCCTGCCACACTCGTTCTGACCTATGTGCTTTACAGGAAGCAGACCCAATCATCAGGGAATTCCTGGGGTTTTGGATCCGAAGGAAGGCCCCTGATGCAGCTGAACGACACCAGGCCTCCAAGGAAGTTCTGGTGCTGGTCAGACAGTGGGACCGGATGGAGGAACAAGATGGGGTGCTTTATCGCAGAGTCTGCCGCCCCAAGGGAGAAGAGGTCCTCCAGCTGGTACTACCCATGTCGCTCAAGAGTCAGGTCCTGCATCAGCTACATCATGAACATGGACATCAAGGCAGAGAACGGACTACTGATTTGGTCCATCAGCGGTGCTACTGGCCTGGAATGCACCATGACATTAAACAATGGTGTCTGGAGTGTGAGCGTTGTCAGGTAGCTAAAAACACTCAACCGGCTGCCTGCGCCTACATGGGCCATTTGTTGGCTTCTCGCCCAAATCAAATCCTTGCTGTTGACTTTACAACGCTGGAGCCGTCGAAGAATGGGATGGAAAATGTCCTGGTCATGACTGATGTCTTTTCAAATTACACTCAGGCAGTCCCAACACACGACCAACGGGCCTCCACAGTGGCCACGGTGCTGGTCAATGAGTGGTTCTGCAAGTTTGGAGTGCCAAGTCGTATCCACTCTGACCAGGGCAGGAATTTTGAGAGCCATCTCATCCAACAGCTTTGCGGTATGTACAGCATTGAGAAAAGCCACACCACTCCCTACCATCCAACTGGCAATGGCCAATGTGAGCGGTTCAACCGCACTCTACATAACCTCCTACGCACCCTGCCAGTTACCAAGAAGAGGGATTGGTCGTGCTACCTACCACAAGTGACTTTCTCCTACAACACCACAGCACACCAGTCTACCGGTGAGTCTCCATTTTTCTTAATGTTTGGGCAAGACCCTCAGTTACCTGTCGATTTCTTTTGGGCCGAGTTCAGGAACCCGTAGCTGGTAGCACTCATGACTGGATTGTGGAACACCAAACCCGGCTACGACATGCTTTTGAGGGTGCTTCCATGCACCTCGAGGCTGCCGCTGCTCAGCGTAAGAGGCACTATGACCAACGTGTACGAGACATTCCCCTGCAGGAAGGTCAGTTGGTCTATCTCCGGGATGTTGGCGTCAGAGGCCGTCATAAAATCGCAGACATCTGGAGCTCAGTGGAGTACCAAGTGCTTAAGGCCCCAGCAGTGGGATGGTCGGTGTACACCATTGCCCCGGTGAACGACCCTCGGAAGGTAAAACATGTCCACCGTTCACTAATCAAAAGTAATATGGCTGGTGTGGTTAACTTTCCTAGTGCGCCTCCCCAAGAGACTGAACCCCCTCCCATGGATGAGTCTTTAGATGGCGAATGGTTTGCGCTAGTCCCTGGACAGACTACTGCACCAGTTGATGTCCAGACAAGTCAACTACCGGTGGCAGTCGAGGCTGTTCCAGACAACCTGGAGCTATCCCGAAGGACCACACGCATCAATGCAGGGAGGCATCCTAACCTCCATCACCTACCACAGACAGCCGGGAGTAGGTCAATGGGGGCTACGAACTCGAGGGTACCTGTGTCTAGTGTTTCTGTCCCTTTTAGGCCCTGGCAGTAAGTCCCAATCGCCGGGACGACGATTAAAACATTAGGGGTAGATTGTAGTGGGGAACACTCCCAGAGAAGGGTTTGAACGCAGCCTTGGGGGAGGAGCCAGCCCAATCAGTGCCACTATAAAGGCACCTGTTGGCACGGCCTCTTTCACTCTTGGTCCTGTGGTGGCTCGTGGTGAGTTTACTTTCAGTTGTTTTAAGTAATTAGTATCTCATATTGTATGTTGCAGCAGGTTGTTACCCTTTTAACCTTTTGTTTTTCATTGGTAGGTTCTCCTGCTGCTGTTTTGCTTTTGCCTTTGTTTTGTTTTACTCTGTTTTGCTTTTGCCTTTGTTTTGTGTTACTCTGTTTTGCTTTTGCCTTTGTTTTGTTTTACTCTGTTTTGCTTTTGCCTTTGTTTTGTTTTTGCTCTGTTTTGCTTTTGGCTTTAGTAGTTTTGTTTCATCCATTTTATCTATTTTGTTAAGTCTACTTTGCTTTTATTGTTCTGCATGGGTTGTTTTGCTGGGATCTGATTTTGCATGTTGTGGCTTTTATGGTAGATTATATATACTTTTAATTCATGAAATAAACTTTTGGACAATCTTTTAAAACCACGTCTCCGGCCCAATCTCGGTAACGAATCTGTGTCCTTAGTGAATCCTAAATTGACTCGTAGGGTTGCTAAACGGATATTTCTTGGGGTGCAAGTCCCCAGGTGGCGTTGTTGGTTCCCCTCCATTCCCCCTTCCCCTAAGACCCCGTCACATACGTAATATTTCAAAAATCATGCAAATCTTTTCTCAAAAATGTGGAAAAACAGGTTAATGTGTTTGTTACTTCTAGACTGGATTACTGCGACTCCTCATTATCAGGCTGCTGTAAAAAGTCTCTTAGGTTCAATTTAATTTAATTCAGTTTATTTTGTATAGCCCATTCTCACAAATTATAAATTACATTACTTATTACATTACATGTCATTTAGCAGACGCTTTTATCCAAAGCGACTTACAATAAGTGCATCAACTTAGAGTATAAACTAAGAACAACAAGAATACAGAAAGTAACATTTCAAACTACAAAAGTACCACAATAAGAGCCATTCAAGTGCTACTAAAGTGCAAGTCTGTGATTAATCCAGATATAGTCGGAAAAGGTGCGTTTTCGGCCGAAGATGTAGAGACTTCCTGCTGTCCTGATGCCTAAATGTGCCTCAGAGGGCTTCATAATCTGTAGAGGAGACTGAAGACGTTCCTCGTGATGGTTGGGGCAGCCGTCTCCAATCTGGCCTCGGCTGCTGGCTGATTGGCAATTAGTCACTAGCCGATGCTGCTCATGTAAGAGGGCAGCAGAGCTGGAGGTTGGGAGGCAAGTGAGCAGACGTGTCGTGGTGCTCTGCTGTGTGTCGCGTGGTAAATAAACCACCTTATCCAACAGAACCTCGTTGTAGTCTGGTAATCCTTGGTGCTTTTGGGGGAAACCCACGGGTGACGGCCAGGGAATCGTCACACTGGAGCCCAACGTGGGGCCCCCGGATAAAGAAAAGTGCCTGGTAGGGATCGTCACAATGGTCTGAGAGTGAGACCTGAACCAGGTTCACCTGGTCCAGACCTGGAGATGCTGCTAGAGGCTGAGAGGAGGGGGGACGGTAGGATACACTGAGCTCCTCTCTCCTCTCCTCTCTCCTTATGGACGCTAGGATACACTGAGCTCCTCTCTCCTTATGGACGTTTAGGATAGACTGAGCTCCTCTCTCCTCTCCTCTCTCCTTATGGATGTTTAGGATACACTGAGCTCCTCTCTCCTCTCCTTTCTCCTTATGGACGCTTAGGATACACTGAGCACCTATCTCCTCTCCTTTCTCCTTATGGACGCTTAGGATACACTGAGCACCTCTCTCCTCTCCTCTCTCCTTATGGACATTTAGGATACACTGAGCACCTCTCTCCTCTCCTCTCTCCTTATGGATGTTTAGGATACACTGAGCTCCTCTCTCCTCTCCTCTCTCCTTATGGACGCTAGGATACACTGAGCTCCTCTCTCCTCTCCTCTCTCCTTATGGACGCTAGGATAGACTGAGCTCCTCTCTCCTCTCCTCTCTCCTTATGGACGTTTAGGATAGACTGAGCTCCTCTCTCCTCTCCTCTCTCCTTATGGATGAATGTTCATCTCTCCATCACACATTACTAACCCTCCTTCCTCTCCTGAGTCCTTGTGACTTCACGTCTCTTAGGGTCCGTTGGACCTGCTGGTCTGATGTCATGGCCCTGCTGAGGCCCCGCCCACTCCTCCTCTCTACCTCCATCTGCCTGATGGATCATGGAGGTCTGGATCGTTTCCATGCCGACTACCAACTATTCATACACTCTGTCATACTCATTAAATGTGTTACTCTGTAATGATTCCTTCTGGTCACATGACATCTATTGTTCATCTGGTCACATGACATCTATTGTTCATCTGGTCACATGACATCTATTGTTCATCTGGCCACATGACATCTATTGTTCATCTGGCCACATCTATTGACATCTGGTCACATGACATCTATTGTTCATCTGGCCACATGACCTCTATTGTTCATCTGGTCACATGACATCTATTGTTCATCTGATCACATGACATCTATTGTTCATCTGGTCACATGACATCTATTGTTCTGTCCATCCTGGAGAGGATCCTCCTCTGTTCTCTCCTGAAGGTTTCTTCTATTTCTTTGGAGTTGTTCCTCATCCGATGTGAGGTCAAAGGTCAGGGACAGGCACGTGCACAGATAGAGCCCTAGTGGTGCTCAAGCACCAGCCCTTTTGGCCTGGAGACACTTTTTATTATTCTTCAGTATATAAGAATAAAAGTTTCTCTCTCTGTCATCAAGTCCGCACAAATGTGTTTTAATATCCGACGGGGCATTTATTTGAGTTCTTCTGAGAATTTCAGCCCGACCGGCTCCGCAACGCGCATGTTTAGAGAATAGAGAGGGAAGAGGGAGAAAAGAGAGAGAGAGAGAAGAGAGAGATAATTCTTATTCCGTTCTAGTTAACAGGGGCTCGTCTAGGATTTGCGTGGCCAGACTGAAACATAAATCCTAATGCCTCTCTTGTTCAGAGGGCCAAATGTGGCGACGGGCCTTATCCGGCCCGCGGACCTTAGTTTGAGGACCACTGCTCTTGGCTGTTGATGTCTATCAATATTGCTCATTTTGAAAATGAGGTCAGAGGGCGATACTGATCCATATCAGCCCAGCGAGGAGGACGATACGTGGCATGACGACCCATTTGTCAGGACCCCGGAGTCAGAAAGCGGACCCGGGTCGCTGTATGGTTAACCCACGGTTGCCCAGTGGGCTATTGAGAACCCAGATGCAGAGTATAGGATCAAACAATCGTTTTATTCTCTCATCACATCAAAGTCTCAAACGTGTCTTGAAATATCTTGAACAAAAGAGGTATGTCCCAAAACACTGAACTCAAAAAGGTAGAAATCCAAACCAGGTTGTTGAGTCCAAAAGGGTAGCAGTCCAAACGAAGAGGTAAATCCAAAAGGGGAGTAATCCAAACAGTAGGCGTCTATAGATCTCTGCTTGAGGAAGCAGCGAAAACCGCGTCTGAGAACCGCGCTAGCGAACCAAAAAGTGCCTTGAGATAGTACCGAGGAGCACTAGTATTTTTTTTTTTATATATGATTTATTTTAGAAATTACAAAACAAGACTTATAGTACAATGTATACCTCACAAATAAGGATTGACAACATATCACATTCAAATGGTGAGGATACACATTATGTAAAGACTATAACTAAGGAAACAAAACAAAAAACAACAAAACCCCTATACATAACAATAAGTAAAACAGCATAAAAGAAATAAAAAAAGAAAAATAATGCTGCGAATATGTGCTACCAGTAAAGCTAGTTAAAACAGGATGCTGGTGCGTTGTTCGGGCGAATTAAACAATGGTGGCGATATCTAGTTGGGTAGATCTGACGTGCTCTAAGAAGGGTTCCCAGACCTTACAGAACTTATAGAGGTGCCTCGTAAAGAGTACTTAATTTTTTCCAGTGACATAAAATGAAGGGCATCTCTAAGACACTGAGAGTGGGAGGGGGGGCGGGAGTTCTTCCAGTGAAGCAGGATAAGACGCCTCGCTAAGAGTGACAGAAAGGCCACAAGTTCACAGAAGTATAATGGTAATGGGTTCCCAGAAGGTAGGACACCAAACAGGGCAACTACTGGGGAGGGACATATATCGGTAGAAGTGACGGCTGAGAGAGTGTCAAAGACACCCTTCCAGAACGGCACAAGTACAGGACAATCCCAGAACATGTGGCCAAGACTGGCCGGTCCTAAATGGCGCCGGTCGCAGCCAGAGTCTGTACCTGGGAAAATACGAGCCAGTTTACTCTTGGACCAATGAATCCTGTGCACCAGTTTGCATTGTAAGATTCCATGCCGGGCACAGACGGAGGATGAGTGGACCCATTTCAAAGCCTTCTCCCACACCTCAGGGTCTATCTGTATATTAAGATCAGCCGACCATGCAGTACACAAGGCGTCAGAGGTTGAGGATTGGTGCGCAAGAAGAGTGTAGTATATCCTTGATATAGTACCTTTCTGGTAAGGGTTGATTTTAGGATGGTGTCTATAAGCGTGGGAGACGGTACGGTAGGAAATTTGGGAAAGTGGTTGCGGACAAAATCTCTTATCTGCAAATACCTGAAAAAGTGGGTTGAAGGCAAATTATATGCCTGTGATAACTGACCAAAAGAAGCAAATTTACCATCAATGTAAAGATGGTTAAAGGATAATATTCCTTTGTCTCTCCAGGTTGAGAAAGCATTATCCATAATGGATGGAGTGAACAGGGGGTTAGAGTAAACAGGGGCCATACCAGGTGTAGATTGCAATGTAAATTGTCTTTTTAAATTGTGTCCAAATTTTAAGAGTTTTTCACAACAATACTGTCTGAATGCACATATGATGAAATAGATGTGGGGAAGCATAGGAGGGACATCAGAGATGATGAGCCACATGAGGCCTCCTCAACCTGTAGCCATGGTGGGGGTTGGTCATTAGTGCAACAGCAGTGTAACAAAGCTCTAATATTTGTTGCCCAGTAATAGAGTGAGAAGTTGGGGAGGGCTAGACCACCCAGCTCCTTAGATTTTTGTAAAGTGTCTCTTTTAATTCTAGGGGGCTTCTTGTTCCATAGGAATTGGGAAACGATGTGGTCAAGTGAGCGAAAGAAACGTTTAGTAAGGAAACTGGGTATACATTGGAAGAGATATAGAAATTTCGGGAGCACATTCATTTTAACACAGTTTATCCGCCCTGCAAGAGAGAGGGGCAGGAGGGACCACCGCTGGAGATCCTGAGTCAGCTTCGCCAGAAGAGGGGAGAAATTAAATTCATATAAGTCAGAGTATTTTTTGGTTATACAGATACCTAAGTATTTAAAATGTTCAAGAGAAGTTTTGAAAGGTAAGTCAGATAATGGATATGCCATGGCTGCAGCATTAATTCACTCTTTTGGAAATTTAGTTTGTAGCCTGAAATTTGACCAAACTCCTCCAGTAAGTTTAAGACGAGAGGGAAAGCTCTGTCTAAGTCAGAGACAAAGAGTAAGAGGTCATCCGCATACAGAGATACTTTATGTTCAACGCCACCCCTTAAAATACCTGGCCTGACCTTAGGGCCACCGCCAGTGGTTCAATGGCAATGGCGAACAAGAGTGGAGAGAGTGGACACCCCTGACGGGTCCCACGTTTGAGAGGGAAGTAATCGGAGTAATCATCGTTTGTGCGAACACAAGCTTGGGGGGGATGTATACAAAAGCCTAATCCATGATATGAAGGTATTACCAAAGCCAAAACGTTTTAACAAAGAGAAAAGATAGGACCATTCCACACGGTTAAATGCCTTCTCTGCATCCATGGAGATGACCACCTCAGGGGTGTCGGAGGGTGTCGGTGCGTAGACATCAAATAAACGTCTAACATTATGAAAAGAGTGTCGGTCTTTAACAAACCCCGTTTGGTCAGTACCTATAATGGTTGGTAGTACAGTCTCCAAACGCCTAGCAAGCACTTTGGCCAAGAGTTTGACATCTGCACATAGCAGAGAGATGGGGCGGTAGTTACCACAAGAAAGTGGATCTTTGTCTTTTTTTAAAAGGAGAGAAATAGTGGCTTGTCTTAACATGGGGGGAAGAATGCCATTTTGCATAGATTCATTGAACATGTTGAGTAAAATTGGAGCTAATTGATCTGAGAATGTTTTATAAACTTCAGCCGGGAGGCCATCTGGGCCTGGGCATTTACCACTCTGCATCAGCATCAAAGCACTACTGAGTTCACCAATCGAGAAGGGTTCATCCAGTCTAGATGATGTTGCACCGTCAATAGAGGGAATATCTAAAGAAAAAAAAAAAAAAACATTTTTTCTCATCAGCCAGGCATTCAGAGGTGTATAATTCGGCATAGAAGTCTCTGAAATAGTTGTTGATTACCTGTGGGTCAATAGTTGTCCCATTGATAGAACTGATCCGAGTTATATGTTGTGATAAAGATGCTTGTCGGAGTTGGTGTGCAAGCAGTTTACTAGGTTTGTCTCCAAACTCATAATATTTATGACGTGATTTTAACAGTGACTCCGCAGCTTTGTTGGAAGCCAGGAGATCAAATTCAGCCTTTTTCACAAGTAATTCTTTTGAAAGATCTGCATTGGGCGAGTCCGCACATTTAGACTGCAGTTCTGATATATCTCTAGCAAGGCTAGCACTTTTCTCTAAGGTGAACTTTCTCCGATAAGCCGAGTAAGATATTATCTCTCCTCTCAGGTAAGCTTTGCATGTCTCCCAGATGACTGCTGCCGATGTATCTTGGTTAACATTGGTAGAGCTAAAGAGATCAATGCGGTTCTTCATGGTCGAAACAAAGTTTGGGTCAGAAAGCAATATAGAATTAAAGCGCCAAGGGGAGCGTTTCACGTGTCTACCAGGAAGAGAGATGTCGATAACCACTGTTGCATGGTCAGATATCACAATGGGATTGTAGGAGCATGAACTAACAGATGGTAGAAGTTTGCTATCAATGAGAAAGTAATCAATACGGGAGAATGTGCCATGGACAGGAGAAAAAAAAGAAAACTGTTTAGTACTAGGGTTAAGAAAGCGCCAAGCATCTGCGACTGCATATTGCTCCATAAACATCTGAATAACTTTTGCTGATATAGACAGACCAGAGGGCTTATTGGATGATCGATCAAGTGAAGGGTCAAGACAGCAATTGAAATCACCAGCAAGAATGAGTTGGTGGGAGTCCAAGTCAGAGAGAGAGAAGAAAACGTTTTTGAAAAAAATATCGTTGTCCCAGTTTGGGCCATACACATTTGCTAAAATCAAGTTATGACCTCCTATTTTGCCTGTGATTATGACATAACGCCCATTTGTGTCAGACACCACTTTGGTCACGGAGAGTGGCACTGATTTGTGAATTAGAATTGCAACCCCTCTAGCTTTACTTGAAAAAGAGGAGTGGAATACTTGGCCCACCCACCCCCTCCGGAGTTTAAGGTGATCTGAAGGCAGAAGGTGAGTTTCTTGTAAAAAGGCTATTTTAGTGTTTAAACCTGTAAGGTGGTTAAACACTTTGTTACGTTTGACAGGAGAGTTCATACCCCTAACATTCCAACTAACAAATCTTAAAGCGCCACCCGGTATACGCAGGGCATTTATATTCGCCATCATTTTATAGGATGTTTTTGGGCGTGTATGCAAATAACAATCATTGATTCATCTGCCAGAGACGACACCTGTTCCCATCCCTGCACCCGAGATGACAGGTAAAACACTTGACTAAGTTGGACACATAAAGTTTTAACAGCAGCATGCACGCAGGATACAAGAAAATACACATAAAACACGCACACAAAAATAAATAAAAAATTATCCCGAAGCCCAATCCCCCACCCCCCCCCCCCCCCCCATACTTCCAGCTGCTGCCCTAACTTGCAGCAACATGGAACCCTCTGATTCCCTGATCAGCATGTTTTCCACACTTCCTAACGCCGTGTTAGGATTCTACCTGTGCCCAAGTGGGTGTGAACCACTCATAGAGCGTCAAAACAAAGCTTCCGTCTGGACTTTATATAATAAATGTTGTAAACTTGTGACAGTGTGTGTGATTTGATCACATATCATTAAATGTTTTTCAATTTCTTAAGCACATTTGTTAAGCTACCTTGATACTTGTAGTTGGTCAGTGTTCTCCTTGAAGAAGGTCTTTGAGGTCTGATGCCGGCAGCACTGTCTTTCTGTTTCTTCTTGCTCCTCCACCCGTCATGGATCTGCTCCTCGATGCGCTCCCTTTCTCCGCAGCTCACCTGGACCCCGAGCTCCGCTAGCAGCTAGTGTAGTAAACGTCTTCTCTCCTGTACTCAGCTTGAGTTTCAGTTGGGCCGGGTACAGGCACTTCGCTTGTATGTCCTTCTTTTTAAGCTGCTTGACGACTTCGGAGACTTTCACCCGTCTCTTCTGTAGATCTGGCGAGTAGTCTTGGTCAAAGACGATCCGGGTGTCTTGTAAAAACACCTGTCGCTGGCTCCATGCTTGACGAATGATGGTTTCTTTCACCGCTGCGTCGACGAATCTTACGATTATTGGTCTTGGGGGAGCCGTTTCCTCCTTTGGTTTGAAGACAGGTGCGCGATGCGCTCTTTCAATCTTAATGTCCATTTCTGGTGGTAGTTTGAGTACCTGTTGCAACAGCTCTTTCACGAATCCCGCTGTATCTTTTCCTTCACTTCCTTCTTTAATTTGAAAGAGTCTTACGTTGTTTCGCCTCAGTTTATTCTGGAGGTCGTCACATTTGGCTGTGAGGTCCACGTCGCGGTGGAGCAGGTACCGGAGCGCTCTGCGGTGTTGCGTCACTATATCTTCTGTCGTACTGATTCTTTCTTCTGTCTGTCCAATTCTGTCTTCGTGCTCTTTCACTTTGTCTTTAATGTCATTAACAGCTTGTTCTAGTCGTTCAAGAGACAACCTAGTGTTATTATGTCCATCTAGATTTTCTTTACGAAGTTTCTTCAGTTCTTCCAGTACGTCCATTTCCGACTCGGCTTCTCTAGCTGCGCTCAAGCTGGCGTTAGTCTGTTTTGGAGGCTTTTCCTTCACGGTGTCTTGCCTGTTGTAGTTCTTTTGTCTCGTACTCAAACTCATTATATAGAGGCACTCTGTTCTTCACCATTTAACGTATCATTTAGATTCAGTTGTCACATTTCTTGTTTTGTCCGACGGAGCTCAGTTTCTATGCTACGACTCGTATCATGCCGGCATCAGAGAGGAGCACTAGTATTACACAAACGTCGCGATGACGTATCTGGCAAACTGACAGGAATTTATAGCCTGGCCAAACAAAGTTAATTGGCCTGATTGCCAAATGCAGCACAGGTGTGGATCAGCAATATTGTCTTTAGGCCACCAGAGGTCGCCAACGACCCCAGTGGCGCAAACAGAAAACCAAAGTCATCACACCATTAGCCAATCAGAACGCTTGTACTGTTGTTGCTATATAATAATTCATCTTTATTCATATATAAAATGTAAGCTAGCGGTCTGATGCTCCCAGAGGAGATGCAGGCCGAAGATGTATTGCATCATCAGTGTAACGCTGCTTATGCTTCAACTCGGTCCGAATTTTTTGGGCATTGGGTGCCCTTTTTTGGGGTTTGAGCACCTGCCCCCTAAAATGTCTGTGCACGTGCCTGGTCAGTGACGTCTGTTTACAGATTGTAAAGGCCTCTGAGGGAGTTTGTAATTTGTGATATTGGGCTATACATCATAAACTGAAAGGGATTGACATGATTGCATTTCCTTTCTGCAGGTTCATGTGACATGTTCAGCCCACAATGCCTTTCAAGAAGCTACATGCAAGGCAGAAGGTCGTTTTTAGATCCTGGTTTACCTGTGACCTTTTTTAAATGACTCTAAAAACCTTTTCCAACTCCAAAGGAAAAGGTTACAAAATACAATAAACACTTTTATTTAAAGAGAAGTGTTCTGGAAGTTATTTAGGAATGACTTTCCAAATGACTTTTGAACATCAGTATTTTAAATACATATAGTTCTTTAATTGTAGTTCTAATATTAATTCCCTCCAGGTTCTTCTGTTCACTTTGCGACCCATATTTAGAAACTGTTTTTATTTTTAGTTATTTCCTTCTGTAAGAAGGAACCGGTTCTGTTCTCATGTTCCTCAGGTTCTACCAGGCCAGTACATTTGACTGTATTTGGTTTGCAAATGGCATCTAGAAGCTTCGGCCCTCTGTGGGCTCTGTAGGAATTTACAGATAATGTATCATGTAGAAAAAACATCCACAAATAACTGACAACAATTAAACACATTTCATCCGTCTGAAGGTTTTTGTGAAAGGAAACTGGGGAGCACAACTCAGATCCATAAGGAAGGTTGGCTCAGCTGTGCGTCAGCTGGTCCTTTCATGTAACCGCCACTAGATGGAAGCAAAGTGCAGCCTGACAGGATGAGACAATCACCGGAAAACCCAAACGGCAACTGGCTATGGATGACTGGATGACACAAATACGTTAAATGTCGACATTTCTGAAATGCCAGCCTCGTCTTGCGCTTCCAGAATCTCACAATACCACCAAGTTATGGTTGTGAAAGGATTTATTAGGTGTAGGCGGGAAAAGATATGACAAAAAAAGAAGCACCCTCAAAGCCCTCTTTCTTGCGCCGTGTTATGTACCACGGCATCGGTCCTAAAGTCTGACTGTTGGCAAGGGACATGCACACCGGCCTCCTCGATGCCCTTCCTGTGTCTGACTCATCCACCGCCCCTTCAGCCTCAGCTGCACTTTGGGCTCAGAGCGAATTAGTGAGCATTAGCATGCTAGCACGCGACATAGTGAACGTCCTCGCTGCTGAACACCAGCGTGTTAGCCAGTCAGGCAAACCGAGTACAGCCTTGGAATATCCGTTAGCATGCCGGCTAATTAGCTTTCCAAGGTAACAACGGTCAGCCTCACAAAGTACGTTTGTATTTCTTCCATCAGCTTATCGGGAACCAGAATCCTTGTTTCAAACTGTATTTCCCGTATGGAAGTACTGCCTGATGGATCACGGAGGTCTGGATCGTGGAATATGCCTACTACCAACTACGCCATGGTGCTGCTGATGCCCCGCCCACTCCTTCCCTCTACCTCCATCTGGAGAGGGATCTTCCTCTGTTGCTTTTCTTTTCTTCCCTTTTGCCCTGAAAAAGTTATTGCTTGGGTGTTTTTCCTGATCTGATGTGAGGTCAAAGGTCAGGGATGTCTATATGTACAGATTATAAAGCAGTCTGAGACAAATGTGTAATGTGTGAGAATGTGCTATACAAATAAACTGAACATTTTATTTTATTGAAAGATATTCCTCTAAGGCAGTGGTTCTCAAACTGTGTGACTCACCCCTCTAGTGGTGTGCCAAGGCATTACAGGTGGGGCACAAGGGGAAAATGCAGATTTTTGTATTTCAAGAACTTTATTGAGAATTTCACATAGTACAAAGTACACAAACATAAAACTAAGTCATTAATAAATAAAGAGTGATGAATTTAAAGTGAAAAGATTGTGCTATAATGTGAATGTGGACAAGCAGACCAGACAATGGAGCACTGCCTTGTCTGCCCTCTACTACCTAACCCTTGCAGCCCGAAAGACCTTGCAGTATTCAACAAAAATGCAAAGCGCCTGCTTTTGAGGAGCAGCCATTGAATAGCAAGCTGGTGTCGAGTTTAAAAAGCTTTGGAAGATTTTATCCTTCAGGGACCAAAATGCTGATGGAGGTTTACAATATTCTTTGTATAGAGCCACTTCAGTCCATTCAGTCCGGTCAAAGGTCAGAATGGACTGAACGGTCTTTCAAGCTTTTAGAAATTCTCTTCATTATTGGATGCTTATTTTTGTATTGTACATTTTTTTAAACAAAAACCTTTTGCAATGTTTCAATGAGAATAACATCAACATAACAGCTGATTAGTAACTATACACGGCACATGTGCGTTGATGTGAACACAGTTGTATTTTATCTTCTCTGACTGGAAGGGGGGGGATATCCCAGATGAAGTCATAGTGTCACGTTTCTGGGGGAGTCAGGAGCAGAGCTGAGTTCTTTAGTAGACAGAAGGTCATCCACTGGGGTCAGACAGGGATCAACAACAGAGAGTAATGCAGAGTCCAGAGAAACACAAAGCTGACACGGGAAAACACCAAAGGGACGCAGGCGAGTATAGATGTGGGGTCGGAGAGGGGAAAACACAGGCAGGAGACTCGGAAGACACATGTACCCAACGGGATGTTACACAGAGTGATGTCATCAGGGCCATCTCAGATACAGCTTGGGGGCTACAGATATGTTAGAAGGTTATAATCCTGGGATGTAAAGGTTGAAGGAGGAGGCTGTTGAGTTGAGACATGGGAGGTTTTTGGAGTTTAACTTATGTGAAGATATGTCAGCCTCTACTGCTTCAATTTAACCCACTTGGGTTTTCAAAGCGTCTGCAGTGACCCCTCAGTATGGACCCAGCAGGACCCACGTTCTGACAAAAAACACATACGCAAAACTCACAAACGTACTTTGTGAGGCTGACCGTTGTTACCTTGGAAAGCTAATTAGCCGGCATGCTAACGGATATTCTAACGTAATGAATGTTGAACAAAGACTGCAGCCTGAAAGGTCTCGAGACAAGGCTGTACTCGGTTTGCCTGACTGGCTAACACGCTGGTGTTCAGCAGCGAGGACGTTCACTATGTAGCGTGTTAGCATGCTAATGCTCACTAATTCACCGATGCCTTCAACGCACAGGTTGATAGGACAATAACTTTCTCTCCCAAGCCGTAAAAAGAAGCACCCTTAAGCCCTCTTTCTTGAGTCGTGTTATACACAACTCAAGAAAGAGGGCTTGAGGGTGCTTCTTTTTTCGTCTAACCTTTTCCCGCCTCAACCTAATAAATCCTTTCAGAACAATAACTTCAAGGCTGATATATCAAACAGATCTTTTTTTCAGAAATGTCGACATTTAACGTATTTGTGGTTCTGATGTCTGCTCCTCAAGTATAGATATCAGTATTGTTACATGAGGTAGGGGGACTGAGACCGCTGTACGGCCCAGTCAGTCTAGCTCAGGGGTCGGGAACCTATGGCTGGCGAGCCAAATATGGCTCTAAATTAAATTTATTTAGAAAAATCGTCAAAGACAGTCAAAAAGGTTCCTGACCCCTGGACTAGCACCGATCCTAAGTCAGCGTAACGTGTTATCTGTGTATTAAAGGGCCGAACACGGCTTGGGAGAGAAAGTTACTGTCCTATCAACCTGTGTTGCGAGAGGACTTCTTGTGATTACAATGGAAGCTAACGCTCACACTTTGCTTGTGATCAGAGAATAAATCTACCAGAACCAGAGAGGTTGTTGGCTCAATTCTTCCCAAAGCTCAACCAGGCATCATTCATACTTTCAGTCAGCAAAACAATCCCAACGACGGGGTTGGTTTTGCAGATATTTGATAAACCAGAGTTCCGCACAATGAAATGTTGACCAGATGATGCCGCTGTATGAAGTTTTTGCATTTCACCCGTATGGTAACACAAATGTCTGACACAACGTCAGTCGGCTCGTTCTTCCTCTGGAGACCACGAATATCTGTTCATAGTTTCCGATGCTCAAACTCAGAGAGGGCCTTCAGCCTCACTCACACACCCAGTACTGACTCCCCACCGACCCCACAGAGAATCTCCCCACACCAACCACGTCTATTTGTGTTGACGGTGTGGGACTCACAGCCACACTGAGAGTTTCCATCTCCGTGGGGTCCATCACCAGGAGGATGAGAGTGAAAGTGAAAGCTTCAGGAAAGAAGAGGAAGCCTCGAGCACCGCTTGGTCTACATTGGTGAAGCACCTGGGTTCTGTTCCCCAGCTCTCCGCCTCCCTGTGTTTATCCTGCATTTACAACCACAGTGCCCCCCCCCCCCCACCTCCTTCAGTGTGTTTGGATGAACAAACAGTCCCGATAATGTCCACATCTGGAACTCCTCAGTTGCTTGATGAGTACACAGCTTCCTGCTTCACGGAGTGCTTGATGATTGTGAATGAGTCTGTGTGTGTGTGTGTGTGTGTGTGTGTGACAGTGGACAGAGGGATTGTGTGTGTGTGTGTGTGTGAGTCAGGCCCCAGCTGTTATTAAAGCCATGCTGCGTCTCACATACACACACACAGAGTGGACCAGAGCATCCTGAAGCACCTCCACATGTTTTGGGGTTGACCGTTGAGCCGCCTGCGACGCTCCTCTTGTGTGGGACCGTCGCCATGACCGCTTTGATCCATTCTCATGGCTCCACCGATTGGATTGGCAGCTTCTATTTCTAACGAACCACAATTTCTGCCGAGTCAGTTCTGGATGGAATGTGTCCATGCAGGCCGGGCTGCTGCCGGGGAAACCGGGCCACAAACCAAACACGTTCCCCACAGTTAGACCAGCAAGCACTCTATTTAATGGACTGGTGTATTAACTGGATACCTCATGACTTGCTAAAATACATTTCACAGAGCGCTCGTAAAAAGAGGATTTCACAGTTGTTGTTTTCTGCTGCTGAGGTCCAGAACTTGTAAATTACAAACCAATTGTGTGAATCCTTTTATAACCCAAGCAGAACAAATTAAACAATATTCCACCGCAGGTTGGCCCACAGACATGCTCTCATCTGCTGTAGACTCACACGCTAGTACCAGTGGGAGATGACCCAAAGGGCCACGGGTTGCTTGCATAGCTGCTGGAACCTCAGAGAATATTCAGGAAACTAACAGTTGAAACAGAACAGTAGAGTGTATTGACTTTCACATCCAGGAAACTAACGATGTGGGCGTGGCTCTCTAAGCTCTGAGAGACATTATCCTGATGGGGTTTGCAGTGGATGGTTCAACAAAGGCGTATCGGTCGCCCAGGAGACCGGAGCGGTAGTTAGTGGCAGAGTCCATCATTCCTGCACCTTATTCAGGTTCACCTGAAGTTTAGGATGCACTGAGCACCTCTCTCCTCTTTTCTTTCTCCTATGGATGAATCTTCATCTCTCCATCACACATGACTAACTCTGCTTCTCCCCGGAGTCCTTCTGACTTCACGTCTCATGGGGTCATCGGACCCTCTGAGACGGCATAGATCCCATCTGCTGATGGACCATCCATGGTTGGACCGTGAGGTCCTGCTACCAACTAAGCCATGGCCCTGCTGAGACTCCGCCCACTCCTCCTCTCTACCTCCATCTGCCTGATGGATGGTGGAGGTCTCCATCCT
The DNA here is from genome assembly GCA_036178185.1 of Liparis tanakae. Lineage (NCBI taxonomy): Eukaryota > Metazoa > Chordata > Actinopteri > Perciformes > Liparidae > Liparis > Liparis tanakae. The sequence goes on along the minus strand of CM070103.1, from coordinate 9,368,158 downwards.
GGAATATGCCATGAATGAATATACTTTGAACTATTCATACACTCGTTATATTCATTGAATGTTTTAACTCTAAATCTGTCCTTCTGGTCACATGACATCTATTGTTCATCTGGTCTCATGACATCTATTGTTCATCTGGTCACATGACATCTATTGTTCATCTGGTCACATGACATCTATTGTTCATCTGGTCACATGACATCTATTGTTCATCTGGTCACATGACATCTATTGTTCATCTGGTCACATGACATCTATTGTTCATCTGGTCACATGACATCTATTGTTCATCTGGTCTCATGACATCTATTGTTCATCTGGTCTCATGACATCTATTGTTCATCTGGTCACATGACATCTATTGTTCATCTGGTCACATGACATCTATTGTTCATCTGGTCACATGACATCTATTGTTCATCTGGTCTCATGACATCTATTGTTCATCTGGTCTCATGACATCTATTGTTCATCTGGTCTCATGACATCTATTGTTCATCTGGTCACATGACATCTATTGTTCTGTCCATCCTGGAGAGGATCCTCCTCTGTTCTCTCCTGAAGGTTTCTTACCCTTTTCCCCCTGAAGGGTTATTTGGGAGTTGTTCCTGATCCATGTGAGGTCAAAGGTCAAAGGTCAGGGATGTCTATGTGTACGGATTGTAAAGCACTCTGAGACTAATTTGTAATTTGTGAAACTGGGCTCTACAAATAAACTGAATTGAATTAAATGTAAAGGAAAACAGGTGGGTACAAGATGTATGCGTTTGCCAACGTCTATTCCAGCCGGTTCCGGGTCTCAAAGCGACAGCTTCAGAGTACGGAGACATCTCAGTGCAGCGCTGAGAGCTGGAGGAACACATGCATCACTGCAGCCTCATCAGTCCTCAGACTGGAACATGTTGACTTCATCAGCGAGAACAAAACTGAATAACGGTTGAGTGGGAGTCAGTGGAGGCAACATAATACAGCACTGGTTCACCCGCACTGGGCTGATAATGGATACGCACATCTCCAGTCCTCTCAGTCCGCCTGTCTGTCCCACTATAACCAGTCCTCTCAGTCCGCCTGTCTGTCCCACTATAACCAGTCCTCTCAGTCCGCCTGTCTGTCCCACTATAACCAGTCCTCTCAGTCCGCCTGTCTGTCCCACTATAACCAGTCCTCTCAGTCCGCCTGTCCCGTTATTTGAAAGTAATTTAAACTTGCATTCTTGCTACTGACCATCAGGGGGCAACCCCAAGAAACTACTTGATGTCTTCCCTCAGTAAACATTGAAAACATGAGTTCATGTCTCAGTTTCTAGTTTCTAGTCTTCTTCTATGTCATGATGTCATCATTTAGGACATGATGGTCATTTAGAGTCAAACAGACCATGAAGCAGGGGACTCGTTGCGATCACTTCACAAGTGGTTGCCAGTTGTATCAAATAAGTGTGTAGGTGTGTACCACTTTACTTACCGTACAACTGTCTTGTGTATTCAGGGCTTGACGGGATTGACGAAGACTAAACAGAGACATGAAGAGAGTGACGTGTGCACTTTCTTCACGTCTCAGTTGACTTCCTGAGTCTCCTAGCTTGCTACGTTAGCTTCGCCCACGTAATGAATGACAGACACCTGAACTATGGCTCACACCACACTGGTTTGTGACGACCTTCATATGTTCTGGTTGAGTAGAGGGAGACTCGGTCATGTTGAGTGAGAGTAATACATGCATTAGTCACCGCTACATACAACCACATTAGCTATAGATTAAAGTTAGGTCTACTTTTCAAGAAGCTAAACTTTGGAAATGCCTGGGTAGTTATTGGTAACAAAGAGCTTGTCATCTAGCCGAGGCGTCAAATGCCCAGCCAAAAGTAGAATCTCAATTAATATAACAGTTAAAGAGCATAATGAATGCAGTGCGCTACAAGCTAGCACTAGTGTTAGTTGGTAATTTAGCGTCTGTTATGCTAGCAGTACCTGGCCCTGCCTTCCCCATCTCCCCCTCTCTCCCAAATGGGTTCTCCAGCGCTGGTTGGGTGTGTTTGACTTGGATCACTTACCTACATGCCTGATGGATAGTGCATCAGTGATTCATTAAGGTGGGCACGCCGTCTTCTCCTGGGAGCTCTGTCCTCCAGCAGCGGCTGATTTATCTTTCTTTTAGTTCCAATTTTCCCATTTTATAAAGAACTTTTACCTGTAACCTTTGTTTTTGTAGCAGCTATATTTAATACATATGAAAGATTACTCAACAATACACAGAAGAAAACATTGTTCAGGTAAAAAATAAAAAAGAGGAGTAAACGCCGTTGGGTACCGCCACCCTGTACATTTCTTTCAGGCCAAATCTGCTGGACTAATGGGGTATTTCCTCATGGCGCCGGATGTTTCTTCTTTCTAGAAGATGAGACTCCAACTGTATTCCCTGAGCGATTATTGCAAGTTTCTAGTCTTCAAGAATAATGGTGACCTACTTCCTTCATCCAACACGCTTAATTGGGTATTCTCTCAGATTGGTATCTCTGCTCCGCTTTCTAAGGACAGCAGAAGAAAAACTGCATTCAACTTTCGTAATGAAAAGGTATATAAAGTCCCAAAACGTCTGTGGCAAACGCTCCTATATTAAATTTGAATAGAAAAGAATGATTCTCAGTTATGGATGTAATTTATAGTACAGTGGAAAAAACATTCTCGAGCCAACATCTTCAAATCTTTTGCTTTCCCTGCCTCAGCAATACGACTTTATTTTCTTTCTTTTTTTACTCTGAGCTTCGTAGAAGCAGGTGGAAATGTTTTATTAAAATATGTGAATACTGCTATGCGCCAGTCTGTCAAAGACAAATAATTTACAATTGAAGACATAGAACATTAATCAGCATTTTTTTTAAGAAGCAGATAAAAAAAATGCTTCACTGCGGAGAGCAAAAAAACATCAGTTATTGAAATATGTGCAGTTATGGAACACATAAACTACTAAAGATGGACATTTATGGAAAGCACAGGATACCAACTGATGTCTTTGGGTGTAGAATATACAAATCATCTACTTTAGAAATCTTGCTATCAACCTGATGCACATTTTTTATAAATTCCTTAGTTAAGTTAAACAATATTTCCTAGTTAGAAAATGCGTCATATAAGTTAAACGATTCTTCTGTCAATCTCAGAAGCAATTGTACGATGTCATAAAAGAAAAGCGACCGTTGAGGAGACGGAGTCTGATGTCATTATGCAGTTTGTTACGCGAGTCCAAAATGACTAATTCTTTCCATAGTATGTTGTTATCCCATTAAGTAACTGTTAGACAAGTACGCGTTAGCTATCTGTAAGCTATGTATATTTCATTGAGTAGTAGTACTGTGGACCGAAGAGCAGTACTATTTACCTGATTGTTGTTATTATCTTTACTCGTTTGTAGGACTATGGACCTTTTTTCTTTACTCTTCGTCTCATCTCCCTGAGTGATTTGAAATATAGAGAAATGGCAAAATGTCAAAATATTTAAATTTATTTTGTTTTCTATCATGGTGTTTGTCCCGGGTAGAACCAATCGGGTAACTATTCATCTTTTCCATCACCATATAGGTGCAAATCATTTACAGTTTTTAATTATTACTGGTGACATTTAAATCATTCAGTAACGAGTAATAATAGAATGCACAAAGGGACTACACAAGCCATTTTCCTGAAGCTGAATTTTAAAACACAACTGGTATCCAAAAGAAAAGAGAACCGCAGCAACTGTGCATGAGCAATAACTGGGAACAATTCTGGTAAACACGACCACACAGGCATCATTGCACTCTGCTTCCTCGCGTGATTACCCGATCTTTAGCAAACATTTCTCACAATTGGAGGTCTTTGAAAGTTCCCAGTGATGTGGATTATAAATATAAAAAAATACGTCTGTAGTTAAGTGTAGTGCGGGAAAATACCATCAACTGTTTGCCTCTAAAGAGCACAACTGAAGGTTTGAATGACCTCAATATTTCATCATTGTGACAGCAGTTTTTTACATTATGATCATTATAAACATCCGCTGCTTTCATCTCGGCAGTTGCATGGGCATACAGTATGTCGATTGACCATCGTGAAGTGAAATTCATCAAAACACTTGCAGAATGGTCGCTTTAGAGTCCATGCCGATTGCATTCTTGGCCGTGCATCGATAGACGCCGGCGTCTCTTTGCGTCGGGTTCTGGATGACGAGGGAACCTTGTGGGTGCAGGTACTTGTTCCCAAAGAGGCGTGGCTGCGCACTGACAGCCAAGCGGGTTTTATCGGGTGTTTCCCATGCTACCTCCACTCTTGGGATCCCAGTTGCTACACAGTTCAACTGAACAGCAACTCCATGTTTAGCATAAGTCACAGAGGGAGGGCCGCTGGTAATTCGAGGAGGGTATCCGATCACAATCACCGATGCAGAAAGCTGAGCGCTGCCGTACTCGTTTGCCGCTCTGCACATGTAGGAACCCCGGTCGTAAACCGATACGTGTTGGATGGCAAGTGTCCCATTAGGGAGTACAGCATAGCGACCAGCTCTCTGGGGCCTGTTGAGGACCACCCCGCTGGGTATGGTCCATGTGAGTCGGAGAGGTTCGCCACTGCTCAGACAATGAAGCAGAAGTCTTTCCCCATTGACGACGCTGACAGGAGAGTGATATCTGTTGTTCATCTCCGGCTTCCTCCCTGGGGACAAGGTGACCCTCCGCTCCACAAGCCCTTGAGAATTACGCCCCAGACAGCGATACATACCGGCTTCAGCCACGGATGGGTTGCCGATGATCAAAGAGCCATCGGGCTTGTGGAAAAACTTGAAAAAACGAGCGCCGCTATGCAGCGGTGTGCCGTTGGGTAAGATCCACGTGAGCGGAGGAAGTTGTGAGCCCTCAAGAGAGCAATTCAAAGTCATTGTATTCCCCACCGTCAGTGAAAGGCTGTCTGGTCTGGAGCCTCTGATTTGTGGATTCTCAACAACTTCTTTCACATCCAAGTTGACCACCATTTTGACCTCTCCTCCTTCATTACGCGCGATACAAGCCAGCTGCCCCGAATCCGTCCTCTTGGCGGACCGGATTTCCAAGGTACCATTTAGGTGTACTGTCATTCTGTTGCTGTAGTACGGTGCAGGTAGGATCACATTTCCTGGTAGTACCCACATGATGCGAGGGGTGGGAGTTCCCTTGGCCACGCAGTCCACCAGCTTCCGCTGATCCTCGACTGCGGCCACCTTGATGGTGTTGGCAGTTCCTCTTACGCCGCTGATGATTGGAGCTGTTACTAAGACCTCAAGCTTAATTACTTTATAGTCTTGTCCTGCATTGTTCCTCGACATGCAGGTGTAGTTGCCTCCATCAAAGCGCTGGACCTTTTGAACCACCAATGTGCCATCATCCAGGACCTGGTATTTTGGTAATGCAGGGGAGATCACTCTATTGGTCGGGGATCTCCATGTGACGGTGGGCTTCGGTACCCCCTTGGCACTGCATCTCAGTGTGACTGTCTCACCATAGAAAACCCTGACGGGCTTTTGGTCTTTATCCTGGATTAGTGGCGGGGAGGTTGTAACCTTGACCTTGACTCTAACCTTCATCTCATCCTTGCCCAGTTGGTTCTCAGCGTAGCAGGTGTAATCACCTTCTTCTGGCATGCCGACATGGTTGAAGTACAATGTTCCATTGTCAAACACCACATACCTACAGAGAGAGAGAGAGAGGGAGGGAGAGAGAGGGAAGGCGGGAATGGAGATGACGATTGTTTACTGTACTTTAGTTGAGTTAAATGCACTCATGTTCATTTATTACACAATATATGAATTAATGCAATTATTAATATTTGGACAACACACATTGTAACTTACTTTGTTCATATACATCACATTCTTACTGAAGAAATACTTCCACAAATAAATTGTCTTTTAGAGACACAAGTACTATTCAATACTTTTCTGTGTCCAGCCAGCGATTATGTGTCAGAAAGTGTTTTGTGGCCCCGCCTTGATGGACTGAAGATGTATTTATAGTATCATGCATCATGGCAGGAAACAAGGAATACACTCAAAATACAAAGGTGATCTCTATTGCAGCAGCATATGCCAAGGTATGTTCTTGAAGTCATTTTCTTGGGAAGAGTAAAGAGTCATCAATCTTCAGGTGGTGAGCTGCCACAGTAGCAGAGTCAGGGACTGTTTCCCAATACATTATAAGGACATTATGCATCACGCTTCTCGGTTATGCTTCCTTATGTTCCTTTCAATTTGTTTCCCCCTTCAAGTTTCCTGGGAACGTTTTTCCTAAATTAAAGCGCGGCCGAAGGCCAGCAGCTCTGACGAGCTGTAACTCGAAGCACATTTCAGAGTTGGAATATTTAACTTAATGAATTGACTTTAATCATATCATTTATGAGAGCAGGTTTTCCAAAAGAAATCTACATTGCATCAAATGTGTTTACTCTTACAATTAGATTATACTTCATGAAGTTCTGAATGAAGATATGGATGTAATAAGCATATTTACAACTAGTTCAGCACTTCTGGAGCATCCTTTTCTTCTCATGAAGCCCTTTTATTTATGCATTCTTCTTAACGATTCTTTAAGTTGATTGGGCCCTCTGAATGAACCATGGAGTCTGTTTTAGAAGTGAAAGTAGATTCTAAGACTCGTTATGAAGCAGCTCATACCTGCGGCTCCGTTTGATGGGGTTGACCATGCTGCCGTCCGGCAGGGCCCAGCTGATCTCAGGGTTGGGGAGACCAGATGCCACGCAGTCCACCTTCAGGTCCCCGCCGTACACCACCTCCTGACTGGATCTCTGCTGCTTCTGCTCGATCTTGGCCGGTCTGGTCAAAACGTCGACCCGCAGCAGAACATAGTCGTCGCCCATCTTGTTACGCGCCACACACAGGTAGTCGCCGCTGTCCTTGTCGGTCACAGCATGAATGGTGATGGTGCCATTGGGGAACACCTTTATCCTGGGGTCAAAACTGCAAAGAGAAGAGACAACAGCATTTGGAGGACTTTCAATTGTTAAAGAAATGCATGTATTGGAACATGTCACTGGTTAAAACGCTTTATGTACATTTGTTACCTGTACTGAGCATCCACAAGCTTTTTGGAGGGTGTTCTCCAGATGATGCGAGGCTCCGGCCCTCCTGTCGCCACGCAGTTGAGCAACAGCCTCCCCCCATAGATTGCTTCTGTTCTCTGGGGGGAGGACAAGGTGATACTGGCCTTGGTGGAGTTTGGATTCCTCCTTGTGCTCAACACCACCGTCCTCGTGCTGGAGGCCACGGCGTTACTGGCAGAGCATGTATACCTCCCAGCATGGCCCTGGCCCAACCCCCGGATGTGCAGGGTCCCATTGGGAAAGACGATGAGGTTGCGTCCAGAAACCAGTTGGGAAGCAGTGAGCCTCATGCCGTCCGGCGTGATCCAGCTGACGACCGGCTGGGGGGCCCCTGAGGCAGTGCAGTGGATGTATGCGGGGCCACCCTCAGGGAGAGTGGCGTTCTCATGGTGCGCCTGCTGGATCACAGGCGGCAACACCGACACCGAGAGGCGGACTGAGACCGAGTCGGCCCCAGCTGCATTGCTGCCGACGCACTGATAAACCCCTCCGTCCGCGGGCGCGGCCTGGATGATCTGGAGTGTTCCGTTACTAAAGACGGCCACGTGCCGTTGAGGGGCAGCCCCGGGCGGGGCCGCTGCCACGTGGACGTGGTTAGGGAGCACCCACGTGACTCGAGGCGGAGGGTGCCCCTCCGCCTCACACTCCAACTTGACCTCGTCAGCCAGGCGCACAGCGACGTCTCTGTGCCGAGGCTGGAGGACCCGCGGTGGCTGGGACAGGACGACGAGGCGGACCACCAACTGGTCCGTGCCGTACTGGTTCTGGACTGTGCAAAGGTACTGGCCCCCATCCGACGTCCGTGTGTCTCTGATGATTAATGTTCCATTTGGACGGACCTCAAACCTCTGGACCCGGGTGTTCTGAGCAATACTTGCCCCTGTGTGAATGGAAAGACAAAGATTTTAAGAAAACATATTAAACATGTTAGGTAAATTGTTGAATGGCAGATTAAAAAACTAAATAAACATGATATGTCCCTTACTTTAATTAATCTTAAACATAGTTTATTTGCATACAACACAATCTTTGCCTCACCTAAACCATAGTTACGTTGTACAGATATTGTCGAAATAAATCTCATAAAAAGAAATTCAGCCTACATGGCAATGCCAAAAACTATGGAGGACTAAAAATGACACAAGTATAAATAAATGAATAAATATAGGAATAAATAAATAAATCCTTAAATAAATGTATAAATAAATGTATAAATGCTTAAATAAATGTATAAATAACTAAATAAATGTGTAAATAAATAAATATAGGAATGAATGAATATAAGTTATAAATCAACAGGACATCATTAAATAAATATATTTCTACATTTCTGTATTTCTTCATTTATTTATTTCTCTATTTATGTGTCCACACGTATTTCTTCATTTATTTATGTGTGACATTTACGTGTCCGTATATTCAAATGAGCTGGGCGGTCTGAACCTCTGTCTAAAGCCTGATTGGTCACAGGAGTGTGATGCACCAGGTGTTCTACTACTCCTGCCTCGCTCAGCTCACCGTTAGCACGAGTTAGCCGAGACAGCTTTTTGACTTCAGACGTTTATCAATTCAAGAACACTGAGAACAGACTCGTGTTCTTTGGCAGTCTGGTCTTGGTTGTCTGGTCTTGGTTGTCTGGTCTTGGGGTCTGGTCTTGGGGGTCTGGTCTTGGGCGTCTAGTCTTGGTTGTCTGGTCTTGGTTGTCTGGTCTTGGGGTCTGGTCTTGGGGGTCTGGTCTTGGGGTCTGGTCTTGGTGTCTGGACTTGGGGGTCTGGTCTTGGGGGTCTGGTCCTGGGGGTCTGGTCTTGGTTGTCTGGTCCTGGGGGTCTGGTCTTGGGGGTCCAGACTCTCGAGGACGCAGGACGGTCTTTCTGGTCTTGTGACGTCACCACATCAACTGCTCTTGCTCGTGAATTGACTCCAATTATTCACTGTAACATACTTTACAGTGGAGTAGAATGTGTTGCGGTGTTCATGTCGTTTGGCGTAGGCTACAAATAAACGGTAATAACTATACAACGTCTCGTAGCTTTTCTGACCCAGGGTCGCTACAATATGAAGTTATGCATCTAAACCCTCAGTCAAATTGACGTATCGTTATCTTTTAATAAATAATAAACTCTTTGTGCTCTTTAGATCCTCCCAAACCTATGTATATATCATGTTTAGCCGCTACGGAGACATCAGAGCCAGCGGAGCATTTCAAAAAGTCCTGCCGAGATCTGGCTGCTGTCGGCAGCCACGCAGCGCGCTGAGCGCCCGGAGCTCAGTGGTCCCGCGAGCAGGACCTCAAATCTCCGTCGCAGATCCTTATTAGGCTGAATCTCCATAAACCGACCACAGATTTGATGCTTAAACTACTAACTTCTCGGCTGAAAACATCCTTAAATTACATTCCGTGACTCAACAGTAGTATTTAGAACGTACAGACCAGAACGCATAATACACGCTGTTGGTCTACAGATCCAAGTGCTAGGGATCGATTGCTTCTGTCTTGCTCCCCGACTTGACCAATCAGGCTTTAGACAGAGGTTCAGACCGCACAGCTCATTTGAATATACAGACTCATAAATGTCACACATAAATAAATGAAGAAATACGTGTGGACACATAAATAGAGAAATAAATAAATGAAGAAATACAGAAATGTAGAAATATATTTATTTAATGTTATCCTGTTGATTTATAACTTATATTCATTCATTCCCATATTTATTTATTTATTTATACATTTATTTAATCATTTATTTAAGGATTTATTTATTTATTCCTATAGTTATTCATTTATTTATTTATTTATACTTAAGTCATTTTTAGTCCTCCATAAAAAACTGCAATTCCACAAATGGCCACAAAAAGCTGCCCCGAAAAGCAATTAATCCTCAGACATATCTGCATGAAGTAGGACAGCTTGGAACAAAAAGTGAGAAGTTCTTGCTGCACGTTATCTCTCATCCTCATCACGTTACATATTGAATACACATGAATGTGAAACCATATTGAACAACAATGGACTTTAAATCTCATTTTATTCATTATTATTCATGCAATTACTACGAATACAAATAATGATGATTACTATTATTCATTTATATTACTTAGTACTTTTTGGAAACTTAAATAAGGCATCTTATTCTAGGCTCTTACAGACTATTTAAAATGATTACATTATTTCATTTTTTCCCATTTCCGTAATGTTTGTAAAGGAGGAACTGAGCAGTCTGACCTGAGGTACATAAACTACCGAGTTGTTATAAAGTTGAGTCATACATACCACTGGCTACTTTAGTCCATGACAGGAAAGGCCCTGGCTCGCCCTCGGCCCCGCAGGGAAGCTCAGCATCAGTTTCAGCGTCCACAGTGAAAGTCTGGAGGTAGCTCTTGGTGATTCTTGGCTTCCCTCTTGGCAAAGAGCCTCTTCCAGGTAGCCGGGGCTGTGTGGACACCTCCTGGGTGCTTGCTGGAAGTCCCCCTCTGAATGGATCAGTTTGCGTTGCAGCAATTGTTGGGGCATTGGTGACAGTCGCTTTGCTGGTTACTCTTAGGCCAGGAGAAGTTGGATTCGTCCTAATGAATAGCGCCAGCTTGTGGTCAGTTGACTGGGTTGCAGGACGGAGGTCTGGCGTTCCCATAGGCTCTGATGTGGTGATGGGTTGGGTTTGTTGGTCTTGACCGGGCTTGTCTGTAAATATGTTGATCCCTGGAGCCTCCTGATTGGTGGCCCTAAAGAAAGGGTCGGTTTGGGTTTCTGTGGGAAACGTTTCGGGTCGTGTGACATGTGGCACCACAACATCAGGCCCCGAGGAAGTGGTAGGGACTGTTGTGGTTATGGCGATACTTGTCAAAGGAGTCACAGAGTGATTTCCTGTGTTTGCCTCGGACTCGCTGCTTGTGGCTTTATTTTCACTAAGATCATGATAGGGTCTTTCAGATAGAGTCGGTCTCTTTGAGGTAACGTCTTCTGCGTCAGGAGCCACGCTCAGTGTTGTAATTAAGCCACTCGAGGCGGATCCTGAGGTCCTATTGATTTCATGCTCGGTCAAGGAAGCAGCTGAGGCGAGTGGGGGAGGCAGCAGTGGAGCAGGGAGTTTAGTCTCTTTCAACAACATTCTTTCACCTTTTTCCGTGGGTGTGTATTGATAGTCTGATTCAGTCGGCCTGACATCTGTTAACACTTGCATTAGAGTGTGAACATCCCCGGAGTGTGCCATAGCTCCAAGGTCTCCTGTAGCACTGAGCGGCTGCGCCTCCTCTGAGGGTTTAACAGGTGGAAGAGGGCCGTCCGTGAACATCTGCCGAGTGACTGACGTGATCATATCCGAGAGCTCGGGAGGAGATGGACTTTCTGAGGTTCTCAGGGCTGTTTGAGAACTGGTCTTTCCCCGACCCACTTCTGGAGATGCCGTTGGAAACGATGGTGATGTGCTTTGGAGCTGAGGTTTGGCCGTGGGTTGATGGCTGCCGTTTGTTTCGGAGGGAGAAGTTGTTAGTGAGGACAGTTTTCTGGCTGCCGGATCGTCATGCCCTGAGACTGTGCTTTCTGCATGACTCCGTATGCCTGATGATGACGCCGCTTGGCTGCCGCTGACTGGAACAGTGGTATAGAGATGGTCTGTTTTAACTTTTAATGGGTCTATTTTTAGCTGTTTGAAAGCAACGGTCGTGACTGTTGCTAGGAGAGCGTTCGGAGGTATGGTGGTAATAACTTGGGTAGGTTTAATTAGCTTTAGTTTCCTTTTGTTCGGCTTTTTCCGACGAACTCCACTTCTTTTCCTGGAGTTAGGCTGTCGAATGCGAGAGGGGAGCCGTCCTTCAGACCCCCTCCTTCTTGTCATGGTGGGTACTGGTGTAGTTGTTGGAGATACTTGTGTGAGCATCGCTTGAGATTCTACTGTAGATTCCTTTGGATGAGTATGCAACTGTCTTGTTGTTGTTGTTGTTGCAGTTACACTCAAATATTTTCCATTTCCCATTTGGCTTGATTCTGATTCATTTGGGCCGACCGAAGGGATCATTTGACTTGAAGAGAGTTCTTCAGTAGAGCTGGCACCGACCTTCAGTCGGCCCGTATTCTCACTTCTCTCCGATGCGTTGGATGCATCAGCTGTTCTGACTCCATTAACATCTGTATTTGTGCTCCAGTTTTCTTTGGGAGGAAATGTACTGCTGCTTGCAGTGTTTGTGCTGGCCTGCCAGAAAGTGACATAGTGTAGGGGAACAGATGTGGTCTGCTGCTGGGGGAAAAACACACTGTTTGAACTAGTGTGTGTATCGAAGTGTGTGTCTTGGGCTGTGTGCTGTGCATCGTATGGAGTCTGTGTCATGTGTGGCTCTTCTGCAACATGCACGCCGTGTGTGTTCTGACTGTTTGAGGTCATATCGCGGGTATTATGCGCGGTGTAGCTGTCAGATATCCCGAATGTGCCTTGGCCTTCTGCAGGATGTTCAGTTGTTGTCATTTGTGTATATTGTGTTGGAGTGTGTGGTGTTATGAAGTAATCCTGTGCAGTCATGCCATTTGAGGATCCCGCTATAGTACCTTGTGTCTGCGTTGCCTTCTCTGTCTGCATCCTCTCTGTTGTATGCTGACGCGGGAGTGGTGTTGCGATATTCTGAGCATTCCGATCCCGAATCTTAGCCAAAATATCCGCCCATTTCTCTGGGTCTATCTTTGACATATTAATCTTCCTCCTGCTCTCCACTGTGTTCTTCCCGTCTTCAACGTGTGCTCCTATTGGTTTTCGAAGCATCGGCGGCCTCCGCCACCCCTTCCTCGATGGATGGACGCCCCTTCGGCTAGAGGCCACAGCTCCTGGAAATCTCTTCCTCAAAGGATCCGAGCGACTCATCGGAGCCCCGGTCTGAGGAACCTCAACGTCCCCTGAGGCCTCCTCTGTATCCTCCGTGGGGACGTTAATCTGAGTGTTTACCCCTGACGCTGACTGAGGTCTTGTCGGAAACCTCCTCAAGGGCCTTATGACCCCCTTTCGCCGGACCAAAGTGATTTTTGTAGCGAGTGTATCCACACCATGCTGATTAATGGCCACGCATTTATAATGACCACTGTCCAATAGCTGAGTCTGTGGGATGTGTAGAGTGCCATTGGAATACACCAGAGCTCTCGAGGAGTTAGCTCGGAAACTAACTATGTTGCTGTTTGGCAGGATCCAGTTAATTTCAGCGTCAGGAGAACCAGATGCTGTGCAAGGCAGGGACACGGGGTGGCCTGCAACTCCCTCAAGAGGTGTAATTGAGGTGTCCTCCCCTGGGGGAGGGCTAGAAGATTCCATCACTGTCAGACGGAACGGCATGACAGCCAGGTCGTCATGGACCTTGGCAATACAGTAGTAAATCCCAGTGTCTGCGTGTCTGACGGCTTTAATGACCAGATGTCCATCACTGGACAGAGACAGCCTGTTGTCTGGACTACTGTATGGGGCCTCCACCCTCGAGCCGTCGGGCAGCATCCAGTGGATGACTGGTTGGCCAGAGCTGTGCACGTTGCAGTGCATTTGACTTGGACTCCCCAGGATAGCACTCACCGCACTGATGGTGGTGTTTATTGACTCGATCGTGACCCACGTCCGCCTCTGTCTCCGCACTAGCTCCGTCTCAACCGTCTCTGAGAAGTCCGTGCTCAGGATCAATTTGACCATCTTGGCTGTTGATTGAAGTCTGTTCAGCTGAAGGTTTGCAGATGTCTGCATCAGCCAGGCGGGCTGGGCCATGATGTTGACTTTCACACCGGTGTAGTACTGGGCGTCCTTCTCAGAGTCCTGTCTGTACACGTAGACTGGGTTGGGCTCACTTCTGAGCAGAATCCCCCTTTGCAGGTGAGCTGGCACATTACTGTAGTAGGCGATAAGCCTCCAGAGTCGCTCGTACTTTTCTCTGTCGACGGGGCATTCCAGATCCACGGACACGGTGATGTTGGAGGCCAGCTGGTTGACCTGCTCCCAGTTGATCTTGGTAAGCACTCTGGGTTCGGCGATATCGCACTCCAGATCCACCTCGTTCCCGTGTTCGTCTGACAGGCCCAGGGTGATGTTCCCAAACGGTTCCCTGAAGTCCTCCACGGTCAGGACCTCGCTCTCTTCAGGTGGGGAAGTCCTGTGAGGGGAACTGATGACGGGGGTGCTGCAGACCAGGTTCTCCAAAGCCTGGAGCTCTTTGTTGTAGAGGTGCCGAGGAGAGGAGCACATGGGGCACAGCTGGCCACCGGGGAGGGCCCGGTCCTTTTTACATTTCAAAACACCTGAAGACAAAAAACACAAAAGCTGTCAAACAAGACGGGGCTGTATTCTTCTATATACATCTTTCAAAATTTAAATCCATAATTTATTTGGAGATATATCCCAATCTCTTTAGGGTTTGGTTGCACTGTCAAATTGCATGTCCAGACGTCAGCGTTAGATGCAGACTTTGCCCAAGCGAATTACCCACAATTCATAGCAATGTGACGTCCAACACGCAGTCAGAAATGGAAGTAAATAAAGAGGACGGCACATGGGTGTTCAGTCTGGATAGTCTCCGTCGGATATTTGTGTTTCTCTGGGTCTTTCACAAACTAGTTATTACGCCCTTCATCATTTCCAATCTGGCAACATTGTATACCTATCCGCCTCCACTAGTTGGATTGTTGTTTGTGCAGCATGTCCGAGACGAATTGTCTTCTTTTTCTCATGTATATATATATTATCGTTGTTTTTTTCACTGTATAGCATTTTGGCCAACTTTCGTTCTTTTGAAATGTTCTCTATAAATAGACTAAACTCAAAAATACTGAGTTGCTCAATTAATGGCGTTGAGTAAAGACTATTTATGAATTTGTACCAGTCTAATATTGATATGGGGACAAATACAAATGGATCGATGGGCACTTTAACGGTGAACTCTGTCTCAAAGGTCTCAAATAAAAAGTCTGACCTGGAGAAGTCTGATCCCAGTCATGGAGCCACCTCATGTGGCAGTCGCATACCCACGGGTTCCCGTGCAGGTACAGGTTCTCCAGCTGCGGCATGGCCGCCAGCAGCCTGGAGGGCAGAGACGTCAGCCCGTTGTCCGACAGGTAGAGGTGCCTCAGGGTGGACGTGTGGAAGTGGCCCATCAGGGTGAAGGTGGAGAAGGTGGCCGGGTGCAGCTGCTGAAGCCGATTGCCTTCCAGCTGGAGCAGCCGCAGGCCGGTGAGGCCCTGGAAGGCGTCCGGGTGGATGAACTCCAGCTGGTTGTGGTCCAGGTGCAACCGGGCCAACGCCCAGAGACCCTGGAGGGTGTGTCTGTGGATCTCCTTCAGCTTATTGTAGCTCATCTTCAACATCTGAAGAAAATCATCATCAGTCACGATGACATTCTGATCCTCCTCAACCATCCCACAATTCCATGACCCCAAATACACTACCAGGTGAAGGGAATGAACCAATCAAGAGACAGAGGAGGGTTGAGGCAGTGAAGGGAATGAACCAATCAAGAGATAGAGGAGGGGCTGAGGGCAGGTGAAGGGAATGAACCAATCAAGAGACAGGAGCGGCTGAGGGCAGAGAAAGGAAAGGAACCAATCAAGAGACAGATGAGGGGCTGAGGGCAGGTGAAGGGAATGAACCAATCAAGAGACAGAGGAGGGGCTGAGGGCAGTGAAGGGAATGAACCAATCAAGAGATAGAGGAGGGGCTGAGGGCAGGTGAAGAGAATGAACCATCAAGAGACAGAGGAGGGGCTGAGGGCAGGTGAAGGGAATGAACCAATCAAGAGTCAGAGGAGGGGGGTTGCAATTTGATTTCCATTGTAGAAATAATTGTACGAGTGTTTGGCTACTTTAATGAGTCAAAAATGTAGATTATTTTTTTTAAATGTCCAATTGTTTATATAATCTATACTTTAATTTCAGAGTTCATTGATAAATGGAGGTGAGCTGAGGCACGTTGAACAGATGAGAGATCTTCTACAAGACGTTTAGATATTTAATGTGCTGATGACGTATGAGACGGAGACTTACAGCCCATAATGACGCCATGAGAATATGATTGAAGAGACCGAGGTGGAGTAGTGCCAGTGAAATGTTTGTGGCTCCAGGAGTTATTACTTTTAAAACTGTTTTATGAAATCTTATGTATAAATTTATGACTGAAATAGTCATGATTTATTAAACATAAAGTTAAGTTCTACTAACAGTGCCAGCTGTGAAAACATTGGTACAGCTGTCTATGTATAAAGCATTCATAGTTTTACTCGCTATTCTGTATGCATTTCATTATATTGTGATGTGTTGTACCATCTGGACTGTGAGTCTGAAATCCAAGTTTGATTGATTATGACAGCGTACAGTATTCTATGGGTTATGACTAATATATGATGTCTGACTCAAGGACAGCTAGTATTCATCAGGTAATGTCTTCATTGTGTACCTGGAGAGAAGAGAGGTCCCTGAACACACCGTGGGGAAGACTGTGGATGTCGTTGCCGTGGATCATCAGGAGCTCCAACTTCCTCAGACCGGCCAGCGACGTGTCTGTGATCTTATTGATACGGTTGAACCTGAAACAACAAAATATATATAAATATATATAGATATATATTTATATATATGTGTGTGTGAATATGTTCATATATGTTCATATATATATATATATATATATATATATATATATATATATATATATATATATATATGAACATATTCACATATATATATATAAATGTTTATGTATATAAATAATATATACGTATATAGACATTATTAGTTATATGTAATGTATATATATATATATAAACATATACACATGTATACATATACACATATATATATATATATATATATATATATACATATATATATATATATATATATGAACATATACACATGTATACATATACACATATATATATATACACATATATATATGTATATATATGTGTGTATATATATATATATACATATACACATATATATATATACATATATGTGTATATATATATATGTGTGTGTATATGTATTTAATATATTGATTTACAACAAAGTGGGTACAATAAAGCGAGGTCTATGGCGTCACGTCCCTTTGTGACGCCGCTCAGAGCGACTGACCCCAGGTTCACGCGCTGCACGCGCTCGGACACGGCGGCCGGCACGCCGCCGAGGGAGCGGAAGGTGCAGTGGAGCTCGGCGGGCTGGGGGCAGGAGCAGGGCCGGGGGCAGGTCGCCATGGCAACGGGGGGCAGGGCCCCCAGCAGCAGCAGCAGCCACAGGGCTTGGGGGTCCATCTTCATTCAGGGAGCAGCAGCTGGCCCTGTAACAACTACAGTAACAATAACACCGGTTATTATGACCTTATTATTATAATCATGATTATTATGATTATGATTAGTAGTAGCAGTGTTTGTTCATTCTCATTCTGATTATTTGTATTATAATCATTGTAATTAGTAGTCGTAGAACATATTTCTCAGCTGTCCTATTAACTACAATAACAATATCTTGTTGTCGACACATGACACCGATTATTATGATTTTATATTTATTAAATATCATTCATCATCATTAATAGTAGTCATAGTATTTGTTAGTATTATTGTTTTTATTATTGTAACTATAATTAGTAGTAGTAGAAAGTATTTTTCAGATGGCCTAACAATATCTCCTTATCAACACCATCACCGGTTATTATGATCTTATTATTATTTGTATTATTATCAATACATTTAATTATTATTATTATTATTATTATCAGTTGTTGTAGTATTTGTTAAATATTAGTCTGATTATTATTATCATTATAATTATTAGTACTACTAATATTTTATGGTTTAAATAAATACTTTAATAAGAATAATGAAATGAATTGTCATTGTAAAAACAATACAAGTAAATACAACTCGTGAGTCAGCAGAGCAGCAACAGGTCAACACCACGAAGAGACACGTGACACGTAGAATAAGACTTCTCAGGATAAATAAGAATAAATACAACAAACACTGTAATGGCTCAGGGAACCGAAGGTAATGGAGACCGGTTCACTTCATGATCCAGGTCAACACAGAAGCTGCGACGACACAATCTCAGCTCATCTCATAACTCATGATCCCCGTTTGGCGCACGCGCGTCATGGAGACTCTCTCTGCCTCCGTCCGCGCGCACGGGCGGATGGACTGCAGAGGAGCACGCGCACATGCTGCCGCGCGCCCCCTGACCACGTAATCACGGTACCTCTAATCACTGTGAAGAACAAACACACGCTCTTCACCTCAACGCGCGTGGAGCCGGTCTCTGGGGGGCTCCCCGGGGTCCATCTGCAGCCCAGAACGCGCTCGGTCCGGCTGGTATGGCGCCGCCGAGCCGCGCGCACACGCGTGCGGAGCGGGAGCTCACCGCGGACTCGTTAACGTGTAATCCTAGGGGGGCTGGGGGGCTGGGGGGCTGGGGGGCTGGGGGGTGGGCGGTGGTCCGGGTCTCGCTCCTGCTCGGTGGAACTCTCAGTCCGGAATGAGGAGCGTCTGTCCTGCGCGCGCGCGGCGGAGGCGCAGCAGGAGGAGCCACGGAGAGTTTGACGGGAGGACAGAAAGGAGTTGGAGAAAAGGTATGACTTATGATTCTGTGATACAGACACACACACACACACACGCACACGCACACACACACACACACACAAACACGCACACGCACGCACACACGCACAGACACACACACACACGCACAGACACACACACACACACAAACACGCACACGCACACACGCGCACACACACACACACACACACACACACTGTTGTAATATGAGGACATTCAGAGAAACTAATGATGCCATATATGATGCAAAAATGTTAAGTTTCATTTTTGGTTTACTTTTCTTCATAAAGGTCCATTTGCAACAACAACAACAACAACAACAACACATTTGTTTTGTTGCGCATTCCAAGGACAGAAATATAAAATATAGACAACTTTTCCATTCGACAATATTTAAGACTCATATCTGTTATTGTATTCCATCTAGTGAGCTAATGTACATATAGCAACATAACTAATACATTACCACACCAGAGAACAGGACCTCACATGTGTTTTTTTAATTCATTAATATTATAACCAACAAAGAGCGATTGTATTTGTGTTGTAATATTTCCCTATAACTACAACAAGTAGAGAGAGATTCAGGGAACAGGAACATGGCCAAAACTCAAGGATGCCGGAGACTGGAACAACTTCAATTTGAATTCATATTTATTTAGCTCCTCTTCATCCAGTGTTTACATCACGCCCCGATGAGAAAGCAACATCCTGGTGCTTTGCTAAACAGATGGGAAACGGAGATAATGTAGTTTAATATTAGATAAGAGAACATTCCTGCCTACGGCCATGAGGCTTTATAACAAAGCACCTCCTCCTGCAAGAAACTAGTGCAATAACACACACACACTTTGCATTTTGCACAGTTTATTTATTTAATTATTACACTGCTGAATCTCTTCAAATATGTTGTCTATATATACATATTTAATGCATATATGTTGTGTATATATACATATATATTTTATTTTATATTTTATATCTCACTTGTATAGTTTATGCACACTTGTTCTTCTTTCTTATTTGTATATTTTATCATTGTTTTAGTTTAATGTTTATTGGTGCTACTTTGTCCGCAAATTTCCCCTTGGGGATTAATAAAGTACTATTCTATTCTCTTCTATTCTATAATGAAGGCTAAAGAGAGTCATAACTGAACCTACACCATGTAACTTGAGCTGCTCTGCAGGAACATTGGTGCTCCTGTAACTTCGTCCTTCACAAGAGTGGTCAAGACTCCAGCTTTGAGCTTTTACCTGACATGTTGATGACCACATTCATTACGATTATTACAGAAATGAAATAGTGTCTATTTAGGAATATCTTCCACTGACCTGCCGGTGTGAAAGAAGAGGATCTAACGGCTCACGCTGAAGGTCCGCCCCTCTCGCTCTATAGTTAGATCAATAGTCTCAGCATCCTCTAACGGTGTGATCATGTGTGTAATAGTTTAATACGCAGCTGTGGATCCAGATGTGTTGGCTTCAGTCTCCGGTCGGTTCTCTGGAATCAGCTGCTTCAACAGTCTGAATGCGTTGGCTTTTATTCTGTGTTAATACGATTACGCCAAAGCACAGCAGTGTCTAAAA
This sequence comes from Liparis tanakae, assembly GCA_036178185.1. Lineage (NCBI taxonomy): Eukaryota > Metazoa > Chordata > Actinopteri > Perciformes > Liparidae > Liparis > Liparis tanakae. The sequence goes on along the minus strand of CM070103.1, from coordinate 9,347,898 downwards.
GGGACCTGACTGTCAAAATAAAAGCTCTGGAGTTGACTGACTACTGTGTTACAACCATCACTGACAGAGAGACGCAAACGGACATTTAATTATATACGATGTATATCCTGCTGTCAATCACAGCTTGGAGGACAATTATATTAGTTCCGTGCATTAACAGATGCATTTAAAAAAAAAAAAAATTAAAATCTAAGGTATACTCCCAGACTTCAGAGTCAGGACGTGATGCGAGTGAAACCGTTTCATCAGAACACAATGACTTGTGCCGAGTGCATCGGTGGGGCCGGTCTGCGCTGAGAGGCTCATGGACCACAGGAATGTGCTTCAGATGCTGAGAGCCGGCCAGAGAAACACTGCAGCCGGAAAATTATGTTAACAGGGAATTTATTTCGAGTGGTCCAAGAAAATGAACCCGTAACGGAGTTCCTCTCGTTTAGCTTTTATGGCTGAATTATATTGAAGTAATTACTCTGTATTTAGTTTAACAATGATGAATCCAAGCTGCCGTCAACATTTGATCCCGTTGTTCTCACGTTAGAATAAATGCTGCCGTTCAATAAGCTCACAATAGAACTTCCTGATTATGTTATATTAAAGGAGGCCTGGATTCCAGAATGTCCTCCGAGCTTTCTGACATGGTCCTGTGCGCCTCGACGTAAACAAACCGTTATCGGGTTTTCATTCAAATTGAGTCTTCAGCAGTTTGGGAAGGCAACAAAGGAAAAGAGTCACTCAGAAGTGACTTTTCTTATTACCTTCGCATTGAATATGCAGAAGGTTATGTTTTGTATTTGTATGTGTGTGTGAGTGTTTGTGACAGCTGTCCCCTGCTTGGCCTCGGCTGCTGGCTGGTTGACAATCAGTCAGCTGCTCTCACTGATTGGCAATCAGTCAGCAGCCGATGCTGCTGGTATAAAGAGGGCAGAGCTGCAGCAGAACGGGCAAAAACAGTGAGCAGACGCATGGTCTTGTGGTCTGCTCAGTGTGTGTGTTGGTAATAAAGTATGTCGTTCAGCGGACCCTCAACATGGCTAACGGCTGATCCTTGGTGCTGGGGGGGGAAACCCACGGGTGACGGCATGAAACTCGTCACAGTGTTATTTGCATAAGTCAAAAAGTATTAAACCGAATCGCGTGACATTTGGTGGGATGATTGTTTATTATCCGGGGACCATTTGTTTAGATTTTGGGATTGATCGGGTCAAAGGTCAAGGTCATGATAAGGTCAAAATATATTTGAATCCCATGACATTTGCTGGGATGATTGGTTATTATCCGGGGACCAATTGATTAGATTTTGGGATCGATTGGGTCAAAGGTCAAGGTCATGAAAGGTGAAAATCTTCTATCTACCATAGTGCGGTCCATTTTTTTTTTTTTATCCAATTGGCAACTAATGCCAACATGTTCATAATTCAATGCCCGATCTTGTGACATGCGATTGTTAATCAGCCCCAGTTGACGCCAATCTGTGTGTGTGTCCTCATAAAGGAGCAGTAGGGAGTGAGGGAAGAGAGAGTGGAGAGCAGAGGTTCAGTCTGCAACGACCATACAAGAGATTACCAACCATCCTTCTTTGTGCTCCGACCCTTTGGGGCTCGGTGAAGAAACCGGCTGGCGACAACCAACCGGTTGCAGTCCCAGACCCTCACTGTAAAGGCGGCCACATCACTCCGGGTTGGGAGGCGCTGTGACCTATGAGGAGACTCTCTCTTTGCTATCAGAAACTCAACCGTTTAATAGAAAGGTGTAGACATAGATGGAGGGGAGGCTCAGATAGGAGAGCCTCGCTGAGCTCCACAGACCCGGGAGAGGAGGGGAGAGGTGGACATCCTCCCTGACTTTCTCCCCCCTGGACATCTCTGTGAGCGTGAACATGTGTCGGCCTTTGCAACACGACCCGGACTGATTGGTCCTCCTCGCCGGGAGGGTCATGACCTCATGACCTCATGTAGGAGCCTGACCCAGAGCGGATGACGGCAGCGGAGATGAAGCAGCTCAGAAACCTTCAGCAGAGCAACGGGGGAGGGAAGAAGATATGACAGACGTATGAGTCATAAGTAGTAGGCATGGACCACGATGCAGACCTCCATGATCCATGGAACAGAAGGAGGTGTATGTGTGGAGGGGGGGGGGGTAAGGAGGCATCAGAAGGAGCCAGGTCAGGCCAGAGGCTTGAAGCAGGAAGCAGGGGCTAGGAGTCAGGAGCCAGGACAGACCCGAAGAGACGTGAAGTCAAAGACTTCAGGGAGGAAGGAGAGACAACAAGGTGTGATGGAGAGATGTAACTTCATCCATAAGGAGAGAGGAGCTCAGTGTATCCTAGCGTCCATAAGGAGAGAGGAGAGAGGAGCTCAGTGTATCCTAGCGTCCATAAGGAGAGAGGAGAGGAGAGAGGAGCTCAGTGTATCCTAGCGTCCATAAGGAGAGAGGAGAGGAGAGAGGAGCTCAGTGTATCCTAGCGTCCCCCCTCCTCTCAGCCTCTAGCAGCATCTCCAGGTCTGGACCAGGTGAACCTGGTTCAGGTCTCACTATCAGACCATCAGGAGGAAAGTCTTCAGTCTCCATGAGGGGGCGGAGCCTCCAGGACTGAAGGAGGAGCTGGTTCATAAAGAGGAGGAGCTTGGTACCTGAAGGCTCTGGCTCCTCCTACTTTAGTCTCTGATGTGCGTACACTCTGGTGTGCGGGTCCATGGCGTTCACTACAAACAGCCCACACTGTTCTGATATCGGCCCCTCCAGAGGGAGGAGGCGGAGCCTGAGGCGCCCTTTGGCTGAAGAATGGTGTGACGGTATCTCGGTCCCTGAACGCCTCTTGATCTCGCCCTAAACCTCACTGAAGTCTCTGAGCTCTGTGATGTCCACCAGAAACACACACACACACACACACACACACACACACACACACACACACACACACACACACACACACACACACACACAGAATAACATCTGTTCTTCAGACACACCTCGCAGGCAGAAAAGCAAACAGCTCCCTCCTCCACAGACAGACAGACAGACAGACAGACAGACAGACAGACAGACAGACAGACAGACAGAGCTCCCCTCAGAGTCCTCATGCTGGACTCCTCTTGCTCCTCTGGCTTCTTCACACATTTGTTCTCTTATTGATGTTTTTTAAAGCGTCTTTGTATGTAAACTCACATCTAAAGTTTTTAACAGGAGCGTGATCTGAAATGGTCTACAGAGTCCTCGTGGTCTACAGACTCCTCCTGGTCTACAGAGGCCTCGTGGTCTACAGAGGCCTCCTGGTCTACAGACTCCTCCTGGTCTACAGACTCCTCCTGGTCTACAGACTCCTCCTGGTCTACAGACTCCTCCTGGTCTACAGAGGCCTCGTGGTCTAAAGACTCCTCATGATCTACAGACTCCTCCTGGTCTACAGACTCCTCCTGGTCTACAGAGGCCTCCTGGTCTACAGACTCCTCCTGGTCTACAGACTCCTCCTGGTCTACAGACTCCTCCTGGTCTACAGACTCCTCCTGGTCTACAGACTCCTCATGATCTACAGACTCCTCCTGGTCTACAGACTCCTCATGATCTACAGACTCCTCCTGGTCTACAGACTCCTCATGATCTACAGACTCCTCCTGGTCTACAGACTCCTCCTGGTCTACAGACTCCTCATGGCCTACAGGAGCCAGTGTCCTCTGAAGAGGAGACAGACGTCTGAAGAGGAGACAGACGTCTGAAGAGGAGACAGACGTCTGAAGAGGAGACAGACGTCTGTCGGGTCCAGGATGAGATCAGAGTTCGGTTGAAATAAGGATTAACGTTCATGTTGTGGGACGTGAACAAAGACACTGCTGGAGTCAGAGCAGGTCACATCCTGGGGGAACGCCTCCTCCTCCACACCTTTCACTCTTCATCATATATATATATATATATATATATATATATATATATATATATATATATATGTATGTATATATGTATATGTATATATATATATATATATATATATGTATGTATGTGTATATATATATATGTATATATATATATATATATTTTTTTTTATATATATAATTATACAGTAATATAATCTGTAATAAAAAAATGTTTTAATGTTTTACTTCCTCCTCTACTTCCTGGTGTGAGCTGGCTTCTGACCTCTATATTCTAGTGACGTTTAGTTAACTTCATAAGTCTCATGATCGTGTCCACAATCAAATGTATATATATATATATATATATATATATATATATATATATATATATATATATATATATATATATATATATATATATATATATATATATATATATATATAGTGTTCCTAACGTACAGTAACATGCTGCCTTGTGTAACACACACCGTCACGTGATGTGTTCAGGGTCTGCTGTGTATCCTCCACCAGACATATTTCTAGTATCGGTCGTAATGAAACAACGATGGTTCCAAATGAATCCGTTTGTGATGTGAATAACTACAACAAGGTTATAAATGCCCTGGCGGTTCAGCTGAAGTCATACCCCGAGGTCTTTCCACAGGAAGCGGCACCTCAGCTGTGAATGACTCCCTCGCTCCGGCATCTCCAGGACAGAAAGACGAGGAGGGCGGCGAGCTCACCAGGAAGCTATGCGGGGGAACGAGCGGTGTGCGAGCTCGAGTTTCACGGGACCACCTGTTGTTCCACAGGAGGCTCCCGGCTCCTCCTGCCGGCTCGCCAACACGGGTTCGTAGCTGGAGTTTCCCATCAGTCGTCATTGTGACCCGGAGGCGTCGGTCCTGGAGGTTGAGCCCAGACTCCAGAAGGATATCCCCCCTGGTCCCCATGGAGCCATCAGTGTGAGGCAGCGTGACGTCTCTCTCCATCCAGACCCTCTGACGGGCCGGGCTGCGTTCCCCCCCGCCCCCAGCTGAGGAAGCAGAGCGTCGCTCTGCTTCCTCAGCTGGGGGCGGGGGGGAACGCAGCCCGGCCCGTTCGTCTCCATCAGCGCTGAGATCCGTCTCCAGAGATCAAAGCTCAGCGATCCGGGACGGCTCAGAGTTTACAAGTAAACTGAGGCTGCAGATCCGCTGGATGTGTTTGGAGCTGCTGAGAGCGCCCTGAAACCTGACGAGAGGAGCAGGGCCGTCACGTCGGTGGGTCACTGACACAGAAACGAGTCGTAGTGGAGGTGAAGATGAGGCTTCAGGATGGACTGATGGTCTCACTGGAAGATGAGATGGTAGCAGGAGCTGATGAAGGGCAAAGCAACAACCTGAAGCCTGGACTGATGTTTACACTCAATGTGTTGATACAATGATTTACTGCAGTCTAGGAATGTGCAGCAGGACTCATCTCAAGGCTGTTAGATACGTGTGAAACACCTCAGCATCAGCAGGGTGATGACAGGAGGAGAGATGGAGAGATGAACATTCATCCATAAGGAGAGAGTAGAGGAGAGAGGAGCTCAGTGTATCCTAAAGGTCCATAAGGAGAGAGGAGAGAGGAGCTCAGTGTATCCTAAACGTCCATAAGGAGAGAGGAGAGGAGAGAGGAGCTCAGTGTATCCTAAACGTCCATAAGGAGAGAGGAGAGAGGAGAGGAGAGAGGAGCTCAGTGTATCCTAAAGGTCCATAAGGAGAGAGGAGAGAGGAGCTCAGTGTATCCTAAACGTCCATAAGGAGAGAGGAGAGGAGAGAGGAGCTCAGTGTATCCTAAAGGTCCATAAGGAGAGAGGAGAGAGGAGCTCAGTGTATCCTAAACGTCCATAAGGAGAGAGGAGAGGAGAGAGGAGCTCAGTGTATCCTAGCCTCCATAAGGAGAGAGCATCTCGTAGAGCAGCAGCTCTCTGCCGACGGGTCTCAGAGCGAGGTGACGGCGCGGCTCAGACGAGGTTAAACCACGGAGCGCTGATGGAAGCCATGTGTTGGAGCGCTGCAGGACTCGGGTCCCTCGGTCCTCGTCTCAGGACCTCGTTAGCAGAGCGACCGCCAACGAGAGAGAGAGGGGGCGAACGAGGAAGGCGAGAGGCGAGGAGCGAAGTTGAACCCTCAGCCAAGAGAAATGAGGATGACATCATACTTAACTGGTTACAGCTGCTGGAAAGATACTGGGATCCCATTTATTAGGGGGGAATGGACCTGAAGATCAAAGGCAGGATGTATGGAGCTGGACCGGCATCACGAAGGGGCTTTACTTCAGGTCCAATGGTCCTGACGGAGGAGGAGGAGGAGGAGGAGGAGGAGGAGGAACAGCCTTCGTCTCCGGTCGGTTACAGAGAGGCAGATACGGGAATCTAGTCAGGAGAACTCCAGAGAACTGAACCACACAGTACCTGCACCAGTACCTGCACCAGTACTGGTCAGGCAAACATGTTCACCTCAGGTCAGGTCATGTGCTGGGAGTCTGTTCTGAGGTCAGCCATAGCTTAGGAGCTCTTGGGTCTGTTGATGGTCCAAGGCCTGCAGCTCTTTTCTTCTTCATCACTCCTTCCAGCTCCTCCTCTCTCCTCCTATCTGCTCCTCTCTCCTCCACTCTGCTCCACTCCTCCACGTTGTTTTGGTTTATCGGTCTCGATGCCGTAAAGCAGACATCTGTTTCCAGTGAGAGCGTCTCTGATGAAGCCCCGCCTGTTGTTTTTCTTCCCAGAAGTTGGTGGAGATCAAAGCTCAAAGAAGAGAAGATGATGATGATGAGGATGATGATGATGGTGATGATGATGATGATGATGATGAGGATGATGATTATGGTGATGATGATGATGATGATGGTGATGTGGTGGTGATGATGATGATGATGATGATGGTGATGATGATGATGATGATGGTGATGTGGTGGTGGTGATGATGGTGATGATGATGATGATGGTGATGATGATGATGATGGTGGTGGTGATGATGATGATGATGATGATGATGATGATGATGATAGTGATGATGATGATGGTGGTGATGGTGATGATGATGATGATGGTGGTGGTGGTGGTGATGATGATGATGATGATGGTGGTGATGATGATGATGATGATGATGATGATGGTGGTGATGATGATGATGGTGGTGGTGATGATGATGATGATGATGATGATGATGATGATGGTGATGATGATGATGATGATGATAGTGATGATGATGATGGTGATGATGATGATGATGATAGTGATGATGATGGTGATGCTGCTGCTGCTGCTGATGGTGATGATGATGATGATGATGATGATGATGATGATGATGATGATGCTGCTGATACACTGAGCTCCTCTCTCCTCTCTCCTCTCCTCTCTCCTTATGGACGTTTAGGATACAATGAGCTCCTCTCTCCTCTCTCCTCTCTCCTTATGGACGTTTAGGATACACTGAGCTCCTCTCTCCTCTCTCCTCTCTCCTTATGGACGTTTAGGATACACTGAGCTCCTCTCTCCTCTCGGGGGGGGGGGGGGGGGGGGGGCAGCATTGGGTTCTTGAGCGCTTTATAAAGACACATATTGTTGTTTCACCGAGTTCACACAGGGAACATCTGAGCTATTTCACAGTCATGTTAAAGTCCAGTCAGTTCTAAGATCATGTTTTAATGTTTATAGACATGACAAACTATATTTGACTCAAGATGTTCCTAAATGTTTGGTCACCGTTTACAGAAACCTCGTAATAGTTGATCTGCTGTGATCACGATGTCCTTCACATCGTCTCTGCTAAACAACGTGAGTTTCATATTAAACAAACAACATTAGCAATAGTGAATAGTATTAGTTAACCTTTCCTGGTTTATAATATAGTAAACTAGAAGTTAGTTTAGTTAGATGACAAAATAAATTAACAGGGAGTTTTACTGTTTTTATTAAGTGTAGCCAGAAGTTTTCAATCAGCAGCTTGTGTAGTGATGCATCATTACACACACACACACACACACACACACACACACACACACACACACACACACACACTCCCTCACACAGACAGCAGTAATAACCGGGTGATGAGAGACAGACCACAGAGTCTGAGGTAACCAGATTCCCATGATGGCGCGTTCGCTGTCTGGGCCTCAGTGAGTAATTTATGATGCAGAAGACGAGGAGCTGGCGGGACTTTTCTTTGGGAGGATATCTGAAGAGGAAGGTCGTGTCATCGTGTCTGCTGCTCTGCAAACGACCACGTGGATCAGATCTGATCCACCTGCGAAGAGGACTCACTACGCGTCAGCAGGGTGATCCATCGTGTGTGTGTGTGTGTGTGGGGAGGGGGGGGTTAAGGTTTCCTGCCTTCGGGCGGCCAAGAAGACGTCTGCGACAGCGAAGCGCCCGCCGAACGCCATGGCAACGCCGCCACACGTCAAAGGGGTCAAAGGGGTCGCGGCGCTAAGCAGGGCGCTAATACGAGAATCCATCCATGAGATGATTTGCTGGGAGAGAAACGTCCAACACACCTCAGAGGGGTGATGCAAGAGAGAAGGTTCAGAAGACAGAGACGGCAAGACTGTGTGTGTGTGTGTGTGTGTGTGTGTGTGTGTGTGTGTGTGTTGCGTCTCCAGAGGACTTAAGGACGGAGCACAGAGGTTGAATCACATCCAGCTGTGGAGACAGGCATGTCTCCAAGTCTCCCGTTGTCCCTGTTCCTCCTGTCCCAGGTCTTAAATTAATTAATTTAATTAATTAAGTTAATTAATTAAATCCCGGGTCGTGGAATTCCTGCTACCATAATTGAATGTATTTTAACTCTAAATCTTTCCTTCTGGTCACATGACATCTATTGTTCATCTGGTCACATGACATCTATTGTTCATCTGGTCACATGACCTCTATTGTTCATCTGGTCACATGACATCTATTGTTCATCTGGTCACATGACATCTATTGTTCATCTGGTCACATGACATCTATTGTTCATCTGGTCACATGACATCTATTGTTCTGTCCATCCTGGAGAGGATCCTCCTCTGTTCTCTCCTGAAGGGTTCTTTGGGAGTTGTTTCTGATCCGATGTGAGGTCAAAGGTCAAATAAACTGAACTGAATTAAATCGGACTAAATGTCCTGCATACTTGTCTTCATTATGGGTTCAGATTCATCTGAATTTGTTCTCTTGGTCTTCATCACCTCACAGAGGAAAGTGGGCGGCGCCCAGCGGGGGATGTGGGCGGCGCCCAGCGGGGGGGCGTGGCAGTGCATCCTCAACTGGTCGCCGTGACCTCCGATGGCTCGCTTGTCATTAGGGCCGACATAACAAGGCCCGTGAACAAGCGCACCCAGTGGTTTGGCCGGGTGGGGCTTCACCGGGCCGTGGCGCTAAGGACAGCGCACGCCATTTACAGTGGTCCTCCTCTGAGGCGCCCGCAGAGCGCACCTCCACATTATGGGATGTAGGAGGAGGACAGAAGGAGCGTCACTGAGTCACGGCCCAGAGAACGCCTCGTTGTCGCGTTATATAGCAGACTAGAGTATACGATAAACAATGAGGATACAGGTGTTAGAGCTGCATTCTCTCTCCTGACCACCAGGGGGCGACTCCTCTGGTTGTATAGAAGTATATGCTTCATGTGTTGAAGCTGCATTCTCTCTCCTGACCCCTAGTGCGCGACTCCTCTGGTTGTATAGAAGTCTATGCCACATGTGTTAAAGCTGCATTCTCTCTCCTGACCACCAGGGGGCGACTCCTCTGGTTGTATAGAAGTATATGCCTCATATGTTAAAGCTGCATTCTCTCTCCGGACCCCCAGGGGGGCGACTTCTTTGGTTGTATAGAAGTCTATACTTCAATATGTTAAAGCTGGATTCTCTCTCCTGACCACCAGGGGGCATTCCTTTGGTTGTATAGAAGTCTTTACTTCAATATGTTAAAGCTGGATTATCTCTCCTGACCACCAGGGGGTGACTCCTCTTGTTGTATAGAAGTATATGCCTCATGTGTTAAAGCTGCATTCTCTCTCCGGACCCCCAGGGGGGCGACTTCTTTGGTTGTATAGAAGTCTATACTTCAATATGTTAAAGCTGGATTCTCTCTCCTGACCACCAGGGGGCATTCCTTTGGTTGTATAGAAGTCTTTACTTCAATATGTTAAAGCTGGATTATCTCTCCTGACCACCAGGGGGTGACTCCTCTTGTTGTATAGAAGTATATGCCTCATGTGTTAAAGCTGCATTCTCTCTCCGGACCCCCAGGGGGGCGACTTCTTTGGTTGTATAGAAGTCTATACTTCAATATGTTAAAGCTGGATTCTCTCTCCTGACCACCAGGGGGCATTCCTTTGGTTGTATAGAAGTCTTTACTTCAATATGTTAAAGCTGGATTATCTCTCCTGACCACCAGGGGGTGACTCCTCTTGTTGTATAGAAGTATATGCCTCATGTGTTAAAGCTGCATTCTCTCTCCGGACACCCAGGGGGGCGACTTCTCTGGTTGTATAGAAGTCTAGGCTTCAATATGTTAAAGCTGGATTCTCTCTCCTGACCACCAGGGGGTGACTCGTCTGGTTGTATAGAAGTCTAGGCTTCAATATGTTAACGCTGGATTCTCTCTCCTGACCACCTCTGGTTGTATAGAAGTCTATATGTGCTCACTGAGTCACGTTGACAGCATGTCGTCTCAAGCATGAATGCTTCAGAGGTCTAACTCTCTAACTCTCAAGGTCTCAGACGGGCTCTTATGGGATCAGCGGCTGGAGGAATGTGTGGATCGGTGTTTGGTTTCGGCTCAGCGTGTTCATCGTTCATTTAAAGTTTATTTCCTCTATATTTGTACTTCACAGCAGAACCAGATGGAATGAATTCATTAGTTGCGTCTTCTTTGTGATGTGTGAGTCTGCGTTGGCCTTGTGAGTCCGAGGACATCAAACAAGACCGTTATGATGTAAGGGAAGGGGCGTGTCCTCTCTGACCCAAAGGATAGACACCACCGTTCAAAAGTTACCCAGACAGTTTGGTGTTTTACATGAAAACTCACACTTATATTTACCAAATTATTAAACAATATAGTCATTGAAAAGGGTAGAAATAACGACTTTTATTGTAAATAGTTTTTCTTCAAACTTGTAGCTTACGAAGGCCAGTTTTATAGCTTCTCTCAGAAACATAACTGTTTTCAGCTGCGCCAACATAAAAAGGGTTTTCAAGGGTTTTCTACCCCTCCGCTAGTCTTCTAAGGCGATAACACAACGTACCATTAGAACACTGGAGATGGGCCTCTACACACTATGGAGAGACTTCATTAAACACCAGAGAATAGTCACTACCACATTAACTATGTAGAGAGAATATTTATGATTCATTTAATGTTCTATTCATTGAAAAAACAGTGCTTTGACAAATAAGGACATCTCTACGCGACCCCAAACTCTTGAACAGTCGTGTCTTTTCATAGAACTTTGAAACGTTCTTTACATCCGGAGAGCAATCAATGAATACTTAAAACTCTCAGTCAAAGCCTCCGGTATCCGTGGCTGCGGGACTAAGACGTGTCGTGATTGGACGAGCTAGCCGCCCGTCTCGCTACCTAGCGCTACAGTAGCCATGCCGTTCTTTACGTCAACCCTTTACCCGCATTGAAGTACTTTGAAATTGAAAATGTCTACAATACAGTTCCACTGGAGGACATAACAATACTGTTTATACTGTTGTGACATTAGACATATTGTTTTTAGGAAGAAAATGGAAATCGCCAGATAAAGGTTTAATACGATGATGCTTTTATTGGTAGCTCTTCTCTAAATCTAATAAAAAACAAATATTTTTATTCATAATAAGTTGCAAATTTTCCGAGTCAATCTCACCTCTTCCTTTTCATATTTGCAGGAATGTGTATTTGCTTGACGCGGGCTTTCCTCTGGAAGGATGTAGCAGACGAGTCGCGTCTAAAAGCCATTTATTATGCTGTGAGTTCCTGAAAAATACGGTAATAAAGTAGTAAAATGATAATATAGTGTGAACGTTGCAGATGTGGAAACATTTGACTTCTTCTGACCTCCTGATTGTGACTATTTCCTGCCGCTGAGGCCTCCAGTAACACGAGTCCACCTCACCTTCATACGGCATCCATTAGCCACGACACGAGAGCCGGAACACCAGAACCTCCACGGAACACCGGCCCACCATAGGGCCCACTGGGAGACGAGGAGGTTGACCCCCAACACTGTGTTGCTGTCAACAAGTTTAATCCTCAACATTCTTCATTTAAACCATCCCAGCATCCAGATAAGCCGTAAACTAACATTTATAAAAGGTGAATCCGCACGTTGGCGCCTCCACATGGTGAAGAGGGGAACTGCAGCCTGACATCCGGTCTCGGAGTCAGGAGAATACGAACGATTACTGAGAGTTACTCAGACTTTCCTGTTACATCGCTGCTCCTCTTCATGTGCTCCTCTTCCTCTCTGCTGCTCCTAGATTACCTCAACAGCCTGAGCTGCTCCCATTCTGTGTGTGTGTGTGTGTGTGTGTGTTTGTTTGTTTATTAGAGAGTCTCTCTCTCAGGAAGAACGAGGCGGGACACGAGAGGAAGAGAAAAGTTTTTCTTATCACTTTCAAACATTTCCAAAGACTCTTTACGTGTCATACAGACATGTGCTGTTGCTTCAGGTTCCATAATGACAGGTAGAAAAGGAGAGGAGGTGGGCGTGGCTACGCAGAGGGACACGCCCAAAGGTCAAAGGTCAAAGGTCGGGAGTTGTGGAGCCGTCCCTCTGTACGACGCGGCTGGCCGTTACACACATGCACTATACGCTCTGGACCCGTCCTCTACACGCTGGATGTGGGGCGTGTGAAGTGACCACAGGATGACTCCGTGGATGTGGCTACCCAGAATGCCTTGCACGGGTGGATTTTTGGGTTGATTAAAAAAAATTATAAACTCAAAGGACGGGGGCGCATTTTCCATTTGATTATTTTCTGTAACCCCGGTCAGAAGTGATGACGTAATTATGTAAAAACCATTGCGGTTGCTCGGACCGCAAAGCATGCTGGGTAGCCGCGTCCCACCAGTCCCATTAGTGACCGTCGTGAGGACTCCTTCTGGACGTCATAAAAGCTCCGCACGCTCTGGGCTGGGCGTGCTTCGTACGCATGAGCCTGGAGACGAGGAGAAGCCGCCAGATGTGGCTGTGGTGCAGGTGTGGAGTACAGGACGATATTACTGGTTATATGAGCGGATCAAAGAGACGCCGGCAGAAGCGTCCAAGGCGGAAGAAGAAGAGGCGGAAGCTGGAGTCAGTCGGGTTTCTGTACTCACCGTGGAGCTCAGCACAGCTCCCCCGTCACCAAGACAACCACAGGTCCGACTTCCTCGCCGCGGGTCAGCCGTCGTGTTTTACGAGCTAAAGTCAAGCTAACGTTCTTTTGCATTCCTATGCTGATGTCAGTAGAGACGAGCGTTGCCGTAGAGACGAGCATCGCGAAGCAGCGGCGGGCAGGCGGAGGCGTTGGCGTACCCTGGTCTGGTCTGAGCAAAAGGGGGCGGGGCTTCGCAAAGGGTTAGATAGAAAGATGAGATCGGGTGTAGTTCACCCTTAAAGCAACTACCGTCCCGTCTCCAGGACGCCACGCCAACGATGACCCGCACTCTAGGTGTTCGCTCCAGGACTGCTGGATCAGGATCTCGGTCACGAGGCGCGAGGCACAGAAGTCACGCGGTCTCTTGGATGTTTTAATGTTATTGAACAGAACCAGGCGAGGTCGGTTCAGAAAGGGCCGGTCGTGTGCGGAGATATACCGACCGGAGCCTTGTGCACGATGAAGCGGAACGCTGAGGAATACTGTAATGTAGCGCTAAAGAGTGGCAAGTACCTCACATGGCTGGCTTTGATGCCAGCGATGATGATGATGATGATGATGATGATGATGATGATGATGATGTTGGGGAGGAGGAGTGAGCGTCTTGGGACGAACATCTGTGACTGTAACAAAGTCCTTTGGCTGTAAAGCTGTGGAGATGAGAGGACCCGTTCCCGTCGGCTCCTCCCATGGAGAGAGATGCTGATCCGAGGTTCTAGGTACCTTTTACAAGTGCCTGTTCCCATGGAGAGAGATGCTGATCCGAGGTTCTAGGTACCTTTTACAAGTGCCTGTTCCCATGGAGAGAGATGATCCGGGGTTCTAGGTACCTTTTCCAAGTGCCTGTTCCCATGGAGAGAGATGATCTGGGGTTCTAGGTACCTTTTACAAGTGCCTGTTCCCACTCACCACGGTGGCCAGAGGCTCAGGCTACCCTCTGACAGACATTAGAGAGGACCGAGTGGACATTTTAAAGAAAAAAGAAAGAGATAACGTATAAAACACAACAATATTTAAAAAAAGGACCTGATTGTTCTCGTCGTTTAAAACCTAGAAAGTAACAGTCTTTTGGGTTTCAGAGGAAACACATCATTTGTTTGCATATGAGCAGGCTCAGTGAAAAAACAGTGATAAAAAAAAAATGACAAAAAAGCAAAAGGTTCGACGTCAGTCAAGATAAATAAAAATATAAAAAGCAAATCACCTCTGTGGTATGATACATGTCACAGCATCACTCATTTGGAGTTTGTCTTTAGGGATCAAATGGATCCCGGCTTTGATAAATAGGCGTTTCTCCATGATAGTAGCTGGAACAGTTACTGTACGTTATCCACCAATAAATAAAGCAGGCGGAGATCAGAAGTTCTTGAAGATCTCCAAGTCCTTCTGAGGCACAGCGGGGTCTTTCTTCCAGTCGTCCTCTGGGTACACGTCGAAGTTAGAGGTGTCCCCCTCGTGGGACACTTTAGGGACGATGGGCGGCTGTGGAGACGACGGGACACGCAGGTCAACGGCAGCCAGCAGGACAGGCGAGTAAATAAAGACGTGAACCAGGAGCCGCGACCACTCACCTTCATCTTCCTCAGAGGAACCGCCTCCCAGTCCACGACCTTGAACCAGCGGTGCTTCTTCACGTCGTCCGCTCCGTTCTGGAATGGAGAATCCGATCGATCATCACACCACATTCGATTATGAATTACGACGATGCAAAACACAGCCGTTGGTTTGAGAACGACGGTGAACACACGGGGAGTTCACGCTGCCGTTCCCCTCCATGGAGAGCAATTCATCTTTTAATCGGAATGAGAAATCTGTTGGCCAGACTCCCGCTAACACGCAACAGCTGGCCAATCAGGGCGCCTGCTGCCGCTCTTTATCTCCATGTGATTGACCGGACCGATCCCAGCCCTGCTGTCTGCTTCAGGGGGCTGCAGCGCCTGGTCGTGACCTGGGAAAAGTGCTTTGCGTTTGGGTCGTATAGCAACCGCTGCCCCCCCCTAGTGGCCGTCAGAGGCGTCATCACAGATGAGGGTGATTCATGCATTCCTCATGACCTTCTTGACTGGAGCTGTAATCGTTCTTGAGACGAGCCCTCGGGCTCTCTTGTGGCTCCTCGTTCAGCTCAGGCTTACAGAAGAGCTTCTTTAGCCTCTCTTCAGAGATATGAAGGAGGGGTCCTTCCTTCCTTCCTTCCCTACCTTCCTTCCCTCCTTTCCTGCTACAGCTTTGTTTGATTTTGCTGTCAGCAGGGTGAGCCCTTCATACCAACATGTATATCAATGTATATTCTTTTAATCAAACTCAACATAAATCAACATGTATTTAGAAAAAAAAAGGTTTACAGACTTTTCAGGCCTGGAATTAACCGTTTTAAAATTCCAGGACTTCCAGGTTTTCCATGACCTCACTCCCTCCTGTCCCGCCTCCTCAGACCACCTGACCAACGAAACTCACCTTCATGTTGCCCAGCCGCCGGGCGCGGTCAATGACCAGGAACTTCTTGATGAGGTCTCTGGGGAGAGAAACAGTCGGTCAGTCGGTCAATCTCTCTCTCTCTCTCTCTCTCTCTCTCTCTCTCTCTCTGTGTGCGTCACGC